>CM065732.1:21809465-21829465 GCA_033310375.1 Conus canariensis
CACACAGACACACACACACACACACACACACACACACACACACACACACACACACACACACACACACACACACTCAAGATGTGTTTAATTCTGAAAAGTTTCTCAGTGTCATAACAGATAAATGGCACAGAATAAATTACGCAGGATTCAGGTTGGTTTTAATGCGAACAAAAGATGGTTTGAATGTGAAACATCCACAGAATCACCTTGTCCTGCATGTAGACACATTATTGACGACAAAGAACACTTTCTGTTCCACTATACTGCTTATAATGAAGTGCAGACAAATTGTTCATTTTCGCCACGTAGATATAGCAAAAAGACAAGATGTCGCTGTCATGTTATCATCAGATGATGAACTTGTAATTAAATCAGTTGCGAAAGCATTGAAAATTAGACAGATGAAGGATAGTGAAATTTGAGATCATGGATTATAAGAGATATATGAATGAGTAATATCATTCATCGCATGTGGAAGAGATCAGTAAGATACAATGTCATCATTTAATTGAGTGGATGGTCGAGTCAGTCTTACAATTTTTTTTTTCTTTTTTAAAACCTTACTGCATTATTCCTGTGTGTGAGGACATAAGGAAATGTTACAGTTTTATTTGTTTTTGTTGACCTTTGATTTGATACACACTGGGAATGAATATGTACTGTTTGTTTGCAGGAAAGGAAGAGGGAAATGTTATTGTTCTGTTACCCCCTCTCCCCTTGTCAAAAGACCTCTCTGGTAATGACAATAAAATATCAAAGTGTCAGGTGTGTGTGTGTCTCTCCTCTCTCTCTCTCTCTCTCTCTCTCTCTCTCTCTCTCTTTTCCCACACACACACACACACACACATACACACACAACACATACATCACACCTCACATACAACAGCACAGCACCAAAAAGTCACACTGACACACACATCACGCACACACTACGCACAACACGCACACACACACACACACACGCACACACACACACACACACACTCACACTCACACGCACACACGCACACACACACACACACACACACACACACACACACACAGACTCTTTCACATTTTGTATGAACACAAAATGAAGAGGGAAAAGCTGTGTTGCTTGATGTTCATGGTGGTGTTGTGTGCAGGTGTACCCTCCAATAAAGGATCAAACAGAGCAGAAGCCATTGACTCGTTTACAGGAACGCCTCATCAAGAAACTGGGACCCAATGCCTACCCCTTCTTCTTTGAGGTAGGCTGGGGTGGATTAGAGAGGTATCATCAGCACACAGAATAGTGGCTGGAGAGAGGTGAGGGACAGAGGAGGGAGGAAAGGGGGGAGGGTCCCTACTGCCATTGGCAAAGGGAAGTGTGTGTGTGGAGGGGGACCTCAGTTACCACAGTTAAAGTTTCTTTTTTCATTCATTTGTGACTTTTTTTTTCTTCCTGTCTATACTCCTTGCCTTTCCATGATTCCATTGCAGCTGTATCATATGTAGTTGTTCTCAATCCCAGCAGTTAGCGTTTGGTCATGAGAAGGCTACCCATTGGAGGAGACACTGCACTGCCTAGTCACTGAGGTGCTGTTCAGTGGTGCTTGTTGTGATCCAACACACTCAGGATTAAACACATTATGAGTGACAGGAACTGTTAAGCCAGGGAGCCAGCAGGAGCGAACATTTGCCTCTGGGGGGTGGGGGTGGAGGGGTGGGGGAGAAAATTGTGTTTATTATAGAAATGGAATTTTTAACTGGATTTAATTCAGAGTCTGAATTTCATAGAATGATAATAATTTAGTAAAATTCTCAGACATTGACAAAGAGTGAAATGTATGTGTATATATACAAAAAAGTTTTTCGGGTTTTTTTTTTCCTCCAAGTGGTTGGAACCTGAATCAGACTTGAAAATATATGTTCCTTGGTGTTTTCTCTGGTACAGTCATATTCATATGAAGTTATGAAAAATTGCTAAGCTTACTCTGGCATCAAACAAATAATGTGATCCTGGTACAATGCGTATTATTGAACATTGCAAAAAAAAGACAAACATTAGACTGACAATATCTGCTATTTTGTAACATTTTATTGATATTATATATATATATATATATATATATATATATATATTATATATGTGTGTGTGTGTGTGTGTGTGTGTGTGTGTGTGTTTGAAAAACTGACATAATACACTTGATATTTTGCCTTATCTTTTCTTTTGTTCTGTATTGCTGTTCCCCCCCCCCCCCCCCCCCCCCCCCCCTGTTATAATGATGGTATTGTTAATTTTGGTTGATGAAGGTGGGTTTTTTTTTTTTTAACGGATAATTTAAAAAAAAACAGAAACAAAAGAAAAGGCCAGAGTGATTAAGCTGAAGTGTATTTTCCGTGAAAAGAAAAGGAGTTGTAAGAACACAGAGAGTAGAACTGGCAGGAAGACGAAGAGTGCGTGAGAGAGAGAGAGAGAAGGAAACTTTAGGGAAGGGAGGGAAGTGTAAGTGGTTGGAGTGACTGAATGCACCATGGTGTTGACTGGCTGACAGTGACAAGGGAGGGAAGTGTAAGTGGTTGGAGTGACTGAATGCACCATGGTGTTGACTGGCTGACAGTGACAAGGGAGGGAAGTGTAAGTGGTTGGAGTGACTGAATGCACCATGGTGTTGACTGGCTGACAGTGACAAGGGAGGGAAGTGTAAGTGGTTGGAGTGACTGAATGCACCATGGTGTTGACTGGCTGACAGTGACAAGGGAGGGAAGTGTAAGTGGTTGGAGTGACTGAATGCACCATGGTGTTGACTGGCTGACAGTGAGAAGGGAGGGAAGTGTAAGTGGTTGGAGTGACTGAATGCACCATGGTGTTGACTGGCTGACAGTGAGAAGGGAGGGAACGAAGGGTGAGGGAAGGGAGGAGGAGGGGAAGAGAATTACATGCAGGTTTGTATTCTTTCTTATGAGAGTGGTTTATGTCAGATAAATATTGTATATCTGTGATATGCTTTTCCATCCAAAAGAATTGTTGTTATGCCACACCAACTGTTAGGAAGAAAATGTGGTTTAGAAACAAAAGCAGACAAACAAGCAAAACAAAACAGAAATGAGTGAAACAGATTTGGCGCTCACAAGTCATTCATTTTGGCGCTTGTGAGGATGTCAGGTATTGACAATTTGCCAAGAGTGGGAGAAACTCTGTGTGTGTGCGTGTGTGTGTGTGTGTATGTGTATGTGTGTGTGTGTTTCTGTCAGGGGTCTGTGTCTGTACATCCACATGTTTGTTTATACACGTAACTTAGTTTGCATGAAAGCTTGTATTTTTGCCATCATACCTGCACGTAGAATTACATAAACTTGTCAGAATCCAATGTCCCTGGCTATCCCACAGGTAGTTTGCCTCAAACTACATCATGCTGCTGCAGCCAGGATATGGAGAGGATAATATAAACATGGAGTTGAGACAGGAATATAGACTAAGATATGAAACTGCCATACATTCTGTCCCCCTCCGGGCCCCCTCCATTTCCTTCACCTTCCCACCCCACATTCCCCCCCCCCCTCCCCCCTTCCTCCTGGTCACTCCTTTCCCATCCTTCCCTCTTCCCAGCTTCCAAGTTTTCACAATGTTCTGGTTGTTGGCAGATTTCATCTGGGCCAGACTGGGATTGCACAGATAGAGAGTTTACAGACATGCCTGGCCTTGTTGGAAAAATGTTGTGTTTTCACTGATTGCACATGAAGTAAAGGATGATGATGATGATGATGATGGAGGCAGTCATGCAGGACCTTTGCAAGGCATGAAGAAAAATAACAGCATGATGGCAAAGCCAAGTGTAGCAGCATTTAGATCCGTATGTACCCGCGATGAGGTGCGTTCATAAGGCCAACATTTTGGATGGAAAGATGGAGAGCCATAGCTTCTGCCATATTTTCTTATGGTCATTTTCTTTATTGTTCTTCTCTCTCTCTTTTTTTTTCTAAAGCTTGATGATTTCACTGTGATCAAGATGTATTGTTGATTTCTTTAGAAATGTAGACAGGAACAAACGAACAGGCAAACATCAATTATTGATTTACAAACATGTACTAAGTCTTTTGCAATGTACCAGAACTGTGTTGATTTTTACTGGATACAAAGTGCTCTATGGATCTGTGCAAGGAAGCAGTCCTCCTCAGCTTTCCTAAAGCATTAAGAGATAACCTCCCGCCCACCAACCCCCCAAAAAAAGAAAAGAAAAAAAAGGCAGAACATTGGAGTCAGTTTCAAGAGTTTCTGGGGGTTTTTTGTAAGTGGTATGAGACAGTTAGGAACTGCTAAACAATTAAGGGAAACAACTCTTCAATTCAGTCGCAAACTCAGCTGAAGTAACTAGGTACTGGAATACACAGAGCCCAAGTACTCATGTTGATTAGAGTCACCTACTATAAATCTTTAAGACAATCAACAGTATTCAGAAATCACCTTAATAGTTTTCACCCAGTATAGGCATAAAGTTGCTCTATCAGAATACTGTATTCAGTGATCATCTAATCGATTGTACAAAGTACAGGGAAAAAGTTATACAGTTAAAATATAATATTCATCAATCAGCTTGACAGTTTTTACCAAGTAGTGGCAAAAAGTTAAACTGTTACAACAGTATACTTATTCTTCTTGGAATAAATTATCTGTCCCTGACTTCCTAGATCCTGATTGTGTATTTGATGTTGAAACTTTTCAGATAGTCCATTTTCCCTGCCTGATGCATGGTCAGAACTGATCTGCATTTCATGTCCTGCTGCAAAACTTTCTCGACAAAAAAGAAGCTTTGGGGATATTTCTGATATAATAATACTTACTAAATATTACAGTTTTGTGTCGAGTGTGGATATCCCATATGAACAGACTGAATATTGCAGTTTTGTGTCGAGTGTGGGTATCCCATGTGAACAGACTGTAGCACTTTGACTTGATAAAGCACTCTTTGGTACAGGCTGTCACATTTTTCTAAAAAGAGAGTTATGTCTTGAAAATGTGCATACACATGGTGACATTTTCAAATGTGTGGGGAATCAACAGCAGGACAACTTCACTCTAATATATTTCAGCCAGACCCAGATCACACATGAGCACGCTTCACTGAGTTGTTATTTCCAGCTGACAGTTGATAAACATAGTTGTTAGTCCTTATAGTAGACATGTTCAAGATATGTGGGCATATGTTTTAACTTTAAATTTTAAATGGTTTCTGCAACTGCAGTTAATAAAGCAGTGCTTTTGTTTCTGCTAGTGGCATTCACACATATCAGATAATTGTTTTATTGCTACTCCAGATCTTGTTCCAATTTTTGCTTCTCCAGATCTTGTTCCAATTTTTGTAGATTTCTCAACAGAAGAAAAAATAGATTCTAGATGTAAGTCACTAAAACTTATACTGACAGTAAGTCACATGCAGTCATCAAATTGTACATGTGATTCAAATGACCTTGCCTCCGCAGGCTGTATTGATAAAGTCATGTGGATTGTGACAAAAACAAAACCACATAATGATTTTTGTTTTTTCCCAGCATTTTATGCTCGTATAGCTGAAGCTACTGCATGAATTGAGACGTCAGTGGAATACAGGCAGGAAACCTTTATATGAGCTATTAAAATTGCAGCAGGTGCCGTAGCAAAACATACAGGCCCATCAAACACCAAAGTGAATGCCACCAGAGAGGAGAGGGTGAGGTGGGAGAAGGGGAGGAAAGGAGGGGTGGTGAGATGGGGAGGTGGGTTGGGGAGGAAGGGACAGACAGACAGAGGGCTTGGTGTATAGATGCTGTCAGCTTATCCATTTTACCCTCAATGAAATATCTGTATTTCTCTCTCTCTCTCTCTCTCTCTCTCTCTCTCTCTCTCTCTCTCTGTATCCCCCCTCCCCACCCCTTCCTGTTATGTTGCCCATCAAAATCATGATTATTTAGCATTGGTTTTATGTCAATTTGTTTGTATGAATGTGATGATGTGGGTGTGACAAGGACAGATTGTAAGACTGGGCCTGGGCATAAAAACTTTGGATATTCAGATCAGTTGATGAATCAGTTGCCTTTTTAGTGCGTCTCTGTGTCCAGGTTAAATATTGGAACCCTCTTTGTGTTCCTCTGTTTGTGCGTGTGCGCGCATGTGTGTGTGTGTGTGTGTGTGTGTGTACAGGGGCATTACAATGTGATTGTGTGGGTGTTGGGGCTGTCCATGCACCATATAAGAGGAGATGTGCCTGTTGTGTTTCAGTTGCCCCCCAATGCCCCGGCCTCTGTCACACTACAGCCTGCCCCAGGGGACACTGGCAAGGTAATGCTGGGTCTTCTTGCCTGTCTTGCCTCTTTCATTCCCCTTCCAGTAGCTGTCATTGCCCGTTTGTCTGTCTGTCTGTATGCCTGTCCGCCTCTCTCTCTCATTTTTTAAAGGCACTGTTTGTCTGTCTGTCTGTATGCCTGTCCGCCTCTCTCTCTCATTTTTTAAAGGCACTGTTAGGACTCTCTCTCCCCTCTCTCTCTCTCTCTCTCTCTCTCTCTCTCTCTCTCTCTCTCTCTCTCTCTCTCTCTCTGTCCTTCTGCTTCTTTTGTTTGTTTGTTTGTTTATGTCCTAATTGCCAAAGGCAAAGTTTGTGCCAAGTAGGATTGAGAAATGTGTTTGGTTCGGTGTGAGAAAAAAATGATACTTAGTCCTTGGAAATGTCCATCAAATGATTCATGAGATTGTTAATGTCAAATAGGATTGAGAAATGTGGTTCGTTGTGAGAAAAAAAATGGTATTTAGTCCTTGGAAATGTCCATCAAATGATTCAGGGGATAATGGAGTGCAAAATGAAGTCTTTGGAACAGAAGTTGGGATGTGCGAAACTCACTGAGCGCACAAGATTAATCTACATGAAAATTGAATGTATTCATGCTGTTATGGAATTCCAGATGTCTGGTCTCAATCACTTTTATCAGCCTATTATTGCGCTCAAACAAATTCTCATTTGTTCATGTGCGTGTGTGCGTGCGTGCGTGCGTGTGTGTTTGTGTGTGTTTGTGTGTGTGTGTGTGTGTGTGTGTGTGTGTGTGTGTGTGTGTGTGTGTGTGCGTGGGCACCGGCTAACAAGCGTATCTTGATAAATAGAAACAGAGAGTATCTTATTTCAATTAGGCGAATGAACAGATATTAAACTGTTTGTTTTTTAAATTGTCAATTTTTGTTCTTCATGATTTGAAAAAATTGAATGCTTTTGACAACACTTGGATGAGATGTAAGATTTTGGTTCACAGTGATGAATCAACCAGTTGATGTTTTATGAAACACACAGTTTGTCAATGTGTTTGTGGTCAGTATCTCTCATTAGAATGTACTTGTTATTCCTGTAGCAGTAACTGCAAGGGAACATTCTTTTCTTTTGAAAAGTCATGACAATCAGGTATTCTTCTTTAATGTCAATGAGAGTGCGTTGTATCCAGTCATGAATACCATATATTCACATACTGACTTGGACAGTGCACATACAAGTAACTATAAATAGGTGAACACTTGATATTGCACAGCTGATTTGGCTTTCCAGATTTCACCAGCTTATGTTTCGTGCTTCAGATAGCTCTTGACACTTTAATGATTATACTGTCTTGGTGTGTGTGTGTGTGTATCTGTGTGTGTGTGTGTGTGTGTGTGTGTGTGTGTGTGTGTGTGTGCAGCCCTGTGGAGTGGACTATGAGCTCAAGACGTTTGTGGCAGATAGCATGGATGAAAAGCCCCACAAAAGGTCAGACATTTCAGAGGAAAAGGATGAATGAAAGAAAAAAAAAAAAAGAAAAAAGGTGATAGAATTTAAAATGATACTTTGTAGTGGTAGGTGGTTTTAGCAAGAAAATATCACAGCTTTTTTGTTTGTGTGATTTTTTAATAGAAAAAGATAGATAAAAACATGAATATGTATGCTTAGGCAGAATTTAGGAAACATGGATGTGCTCATACTCACAAACATGTATACTCTCACAACACACACAGATACACGCATGCACACGCACACACACACACACGCAGGCACTCACGCAGGCACTCACACACACACACATGCATGCACGCACGCACGCACACACACACACACACACACACACACACACACACACACACACACACACACACACACACACACACACACACACATAGGCACTCACGTACACACACATGCATGCATGCATGTACGTACGTATGCACGCGCACACACACACACACACGCACGCATGTACATGCACACACACACACACACACACACACACACACACACACACACACACACACACACACACACACACACAGAGTCCCACAGTTGCATGGGCAGAATGTTGTTCTGAAGAGTGTAATCCTCATGTACGGAATGCCATTTCCTTACTGATGTCCTAGGACCCAAGGTAGTGACATGAGCCTGGCTGAAAGCAAATAATGTCATGTTTTGAAGTCAAGCATCGGCAAGGTGCTGCAAAGGTGAAAGATATTGACAAAATTGTCAGAAGAAATAGTTCTAGGTGTGGTGGTATGAAAGGTAGACAATAACCCACTCGATGGTTAGAACTGCATCAGATTACATCAGATTTCAATTTTTTTTTCCCCAAGATAAAGGCAGCATGGCCCTCAGATTCCTTCAGAATAGCAAATTTGCACAAACAGGACAGTGACCTTGGTCCTTAACTTACAGGACAGGACAACTATGCGCCTAGAACTTTAATACAAGAATGACTTGTCCTACTAGCAAAACAGTTAAAATTGAATACAAACAGGACAGTGACTTTGGTCCTTAACTTACAGGACAGGACAACTTATGTCGCTCTAGAAAGCTTGATAATACAAACAGGACAGTGACTTTGGTCCTTAACATTACAGGACAGGACAACTTTATGTCGTGTAGAAAGCTTGACAATACAAACAGGACAGTGACTTTGGTCCTTAACATTACAGGCCAGGACAACTTTATGTCGGTGTAGAAAGCTTGACAATACAAACAGGACAGTGACTTTGGTCCTTAACATTACAGGCCAGGACAGCTTTATGTCGGTGTAGAAAGCTTGAAATACAAACAGGACAGTGACTTTGGTCCTTAACATTACAGGCCAGGACAACTTTATGTCGGTGTCGAAAGCTTGAAAATACAAACAGGACATTGACTTTAGTTCTCTTAACAGGATAGGGGCAGGAAACTTCATGTCAGTGTAGGGGTTGTGACAATACAAACATTACAGTGATTCAGCCCTTACTTAATAAGACATGGGTAGGACAACCTTATATCAGTGCAGGGGGCTTTACAGTGTTTCTGACAACTCGCAGCACTTTATGGTAATGCTATTCACACTGGCACACCTGCGCGGGGACACTTAACACATGATCATGTACCCGTCCTGGTCTCAAGGCCATACCTACATTCTAGATGAGACGTATCTTTGTTGACTTTCAACTGCTATTGTTCTGCCTTTGTGGCTCTTGCACCTGTTTTCGTTCTAAAAAAAATCCTTTATTTTCTTTCCTTCGTTTATACTTTTTTTTGTTAATATGTCAAGTAGGCAGTGAGACTGGACATAATTATTGTGGATAGTGGGCAGTGAGAAAGGACATATTGGAGACTGGACACACCAGGGTGGACACTAGCTGTTATTGTTATGTGTTGAGTGGGCAGTGAGACTGGATATATAGCCTAGAGTGGTTACTAGCTGTTATTGTAATGTGTTCAGTGAGAATGGATATATTGCCTAGAGTGGATGCTAGTTGTTGTTGTAATGTGTTGAGTAGGCAGTGAGACTAGATATATTGCCAAGAATGGTTACTAGCTGTTATTGTATTGTGTTCAGTGAGAATGGATATATTGCCTAGAGTGGTTACTAGCTGTTATTGTAATGTGTTCAGTGAGAATGGATATATTGCCTAGAGTGGTTACTAGCTGTTATTGTAATGTGTTCAGTGAGAATGGATATATTGCCTAGAGTGGTTACTAGCTGTTATTGTATTGTGTTCAGTGAGACTGGATATATTGCCAAGAGTGGTTACTAGCTGTTATTGTATTGTGTTCAGTGAGAATGGATATATTGCCTAGAGTGGTTACTAGCTGTCATTGTAACGTGTTCAGTGAGAATGGATATATTGCCTAGAGTGGATACTAGCTGTTATTGTAATGTGTTCAGTGAGAATGGATATATTGCCTAGAGTGGTTTCTAGCTGTTATTGTAATGTGTTCAGTGAGAATGGATATATTGACCTAGAGTGGATACTAGCTGTTATTGTAATGTGTTCAGTGAGAAGGATATTACCTAGAGTGGATACTATGTTATTGTTATGTGTGAGTAGCAGTGAGACTGGACATGATATTGTGGATAGTGGCATTGAGGAGGACATAGTGGAGACTGACATATTGGAGAGTGGACATATTGGAGACTGGACCTATTGGAGAGTGGACACACCAGGGTGGACACTAGCTGTTCCTTCTGCAGTGTTTGATTGCCCACATGGCTTTTAAATGCTTTTTTAACGCTGTTATATTTCTTGTTATTTTTCTTGCTTTAACATTTATTTTTGAAGAGGAGACTAATCTATTTTTCCCGCAAACTGAAACTTTAGAACCATTCTGTTAGTGATCCTGAGTTGAGGGCAACAGCTAAAGGGTATTACAGGAGTCTGTTTTGATTTGAGATCCATTGTCAAGGCTGAATTCCTGGATTACTGGCATTGTTAGTAGGTTTTTGTTTTTTTTTGCTTTTTGCTTTTTTTAAAAAGAAGATTATATATACAAAGAACCATTTTTTCTGCCGCACTGAAGATTTTTTTTTTTTTTAATTTTAAAATGAACACAAATGTAGTAAGTTGTTAATCAGAAATGAAGATGACAGAGTGCTGACAACAGGCTCAGATTGTGGGGGTGGGCCAGACAGGACTCCACACGCTAACCTGGCTTGTCCTTTGACCCCATGCAGGAACTCAGTTCGTCTGGCCATCCGCAAGCTGACCTATGCCCCTGAGGAGCCGGCCCCACAGCCCAGTGCAGAGGCCGTCAAGGATTTCATGATGAGTCCTGGCAGTATCCGACTGGAGGCGTCCCTAGACAAGGAGGTCAGTCCACTAACACATGTTACATTGCTGTGGAAGTTGGAAAGAGAAAAAGTTCACCTCACATAGTGACCCCCCCCCCCCCCCCCTCCCCCCCCAAATCATAAAGAATGAGCAGGAAATTTCTCTGTTGTTTTCTTCTTTCACATGTGACCCCAAACATCCTGTGCTGTTGGAGTTTCAAGATATTTATACTTCTTTCAGCGATGATGGCAACAGTATTGTTCTTGCTTCTGTTCCAGATGGGTTCAAGGAAGCTGGTAACCAGCATGCCGACAATGCTGTTAGCAAAGAACTTTCTAAAGAGTCCATTTTGTTCATAGATGTCAAACATGAAAACCAGAGATACGTGGAAGATCATTAGCAAGAGGAATGGACCACACAAACTAACAACAAATACATTTCAATCTAACCAATCTAACCAATTCTATCCATCTGTTTTCTAAGCCATGAAGAGGAAATATTGTTGTCAAGGTTACTTACTAGTCACACTTTTATTCGATTTTGAAAATAGGAAAGAAGTGCCAGAAAACGTCATGGACCCTCTTCTGACCCATCCCTTCTATAGCTTCCTGCTGCTAGTCTTTCTTCCATATAAAAATCCCCAGTGTTACATGCATACATACATTTTTTTTTTCCAGTATTTTGTACACATTTTTGGTGAAAGTATGATGAGTACAATGACTTAAAAAGAAAAAATTTGGAGAGGGGTTATTAACATGAAGCACTTGAGTGGTAACCGCACTTGCAGTGTTCAGCCATGTTGGTGTCTTGGTGTGCTTTGACCAAAGGATGATAACTGTTACTAACTCTCATGCTTGAAATCCCATCTGGTTGTATCTGCTTCTTCAGCATCATGACAATATGTAGGAACAGTAGTGGTGACTACAGGCCCTGAAGTATCATGATTATGAGCGAGAGGATGTGAATTTGTGCCAAGGTATACTGATGGATCAGGTTTGAAAATAATTTGTTTTGGAAGAAGTAGTTTTTACTGTAGCTGCTACAAGATCAGGTGTCTCTGTGCCCTCTACTGTGTTATGGCAGGTACACACTGCCCCCACTCCTGCCCTGCTTTTACTAAAATTTGGAAGATCTGTACATATTCTTTGTAGAAAATACACTCATTGTTGAAAAGTACACCAATAGCAAATTCAGAGTAAACAGGTTAAATATATACATCTATCCCTCTAAATGATATATACATCTGTCTATCTGTCTGTTTATATATGCAGCACACACACACACACACACACACACACACACACACACACACACACACACACACACACACACACACACACACTCACTCACTCACTCACTCACTCACTCACTCACTTCAGTGTGCTCCAGAAATTAAAGAAATAAATAGATAAATAAAGACAAATTCGGGCCAATTTGTTCCTAATCCTTGGTGTGTTATAATGTACATGTAGTGTTTTGTGCAAGTGCACAGTGCTGTTCTCCTTGAATGAAAAGTGTTTTCAGCAGAAGGGATGGGGATCGGGGGGGATGGCTGTACACTTCCTGTCCTGAAACCCATCCCCCCAACAAGATTGCCGAGATCTCACATGCCCTTGACACCGGGGTACATCCATGTTGTTTGATGTGCAGAAATACTACCATGGGGAGAGCATTGCCATCAATGTGCTGGTGGACAACAACACCAACAAAACTGTGAAGAAGATCAAAATATCAGGTGAGTGGATGCTGTGCCCAGTGTTCACAAGGTGGCCAAGGTTCTTCATAGTTCATTGGGGACTCGGGAATGTGGTCAGAGGAAGGAAACCTTTGGAATGTAACTGGTGGGAAAACTGGAGGAAAACTAGTGAAGAAGTCAGTGGAACCTTTTAGATGCAGTCTGTGGAAAACTTGAGAATGAAGTCTCAGGAAAACTTTGGAAAGTAGCCAGAGGAAAACATGGGAAAGCAAGTCGAGGAATACTGAGGAATGCAGAAAGCTGTGGAATGCAGGATGAGGAAAACTTGGGGATGTAGACAGAGGAAAACACGGGAAAGCAAGTCGAGGAATACTGAGGAATGCAGAAGCTGTGGAATGCAGGATGAGGAAACTTGGGATGTAACAGGAAAACAGGAAAGCAAAGTCGAGGAATACTGAGGAATGCAGAAAGCTGTGGAATGCGATGAGGAAAACTTGGATGTAGACAGAGGAAAACACGGAAAGCAAGTCGAGAATACTGAGAATGCAGAAGCTGTGAATGCAGGATGAGAAAACTTGGAATGTAGACAGAGAAAACTTGGAATACAGTCAGCAGAAAACTTGAAGAAAACTGGGAATGTAGTCAAGTGAAAACTTGGAAAGACAGTCAGTGGAAATTTGAGGAAAACCTTGATCTGTAGTGAGAGGAAAATTTGGAAATGTAGTCAGAGGAAAACTTGGGAATATAGTCACAGGAAAACTTGGGAATGTAGTCAGAAGAACACTTGGGAATGTAGTCAGAGCAAAACTTGGGAATGTAATCAGATGGGACTTGGAAAGTAGTCAGGGGAAAACTCAAGGAGTTTTGTCAGAGAGGAAACCAAGTGCCCATAAAAGGTGCTTCTGTTTGTTACTTGTGGCACATTCATCACAAAAACACTGCCATATATGCTGCAATCATTAATTCATCCTCTCAGACATAAGTGATTGCTCATAATGTGGAAAATTTGCAAAGTGACATTGCTTATTAAAGGGATGCCCTCCAGGGAAGAAGTCATGACAGAGAAAGGCTATTTTTGTGTTCCCATCAATCCTAATACAGATTGATCAGATGGCTTGTCTGCATCAGGCAAGGGAATAATTGGCCAGTCCATATTGTTCTGCTTCATTATGGGCAGAGATTTGTACAGTGGCTCATCCAAGAAGGCATCAGAACATTGGTGTGTGTGTGTGTGTGTGTGTGTGTGTGTGTGTGTGTGTGTGTTTGGTTGTGCATATTTTTTTCCTTTTGATCTGTTTATATATCAAAACCCATCAGATTTTGCTCTGAAATAAAAGCAAACCAGATTTTGCTCTGAAATGAAAGCAAACCAATCAGAGTTTTAATCAGAATAAAGAAAACAGTGCATCAGAAAGGAACACTTAAGGAGATTAGATCTTGTTTGTTTGTCCTGTCTTGTCTTCTGTGCCTGCTCAGTGTTCGCAGTCATGTGATCCTTCGCCTTACTTGCCATTGGCTGGTTCATGTTGGTGTCATTTGTGTGGAGAGAACAAAAAGTGGGCTGTGAATGGAAAAGGGAGAAGAGAGGAGAAGGGTGAAATGTCTGGTTTTGTTTGTCATCCTCATTGTGTGTGTGTTAGTGTGCTGGATGTGAGTGTGTGTGGGGAGATGGAAGAAGGGATGTTGATGTAAAGCAGCTGATAGGGCACCACAGATAGGCCAACAAGGAAACAACAACTAGGAACGAAGTAAATGAAATGATACTAGATTTGAAATAAAATGATAATAAATCAGGGCATAGATTGTTGTCTGTGTGGATCCACAAGAGTTGTGAATGGGAACAAGACATGTGGTGGTGGAATGCAAAAGTAAACAGAATGCATTGTGTATGGTGTGTTTTTCAGCAAGGAATGGGAGAGAGAGACGGCAGTGTGTGTGATATCTTTCTTATACTGGAGTGGATGGAACAGGAGGGACAGGGACAGCAGTGTGTGTGTGAAAGGAATGGAAGAGGTAGAGAGACAACAGTGTGTTATGTTTACCTTCCTGGTGCAGGCAAGGACAGATTGGAAAGGGGAGAGAGACAGCAGAGTGTGTGCTACCTTTCTAGTTCTGGAGTGGAAAGTATGAGAGGGGAAAGAGACAGCAGTGGGTGTTCTACTGTCCTTGTGCTGAAGCAGAAGGAATGGGAGGGAGAGACAGCAGTGTGTCTGGTACTTCCCTTGTGGTGAAATGGAAAGAATGGGAGGGGAGAGAGAGGCAGTGTGTATGACACTTTCCTTGTACTGGAGTGGTAGGAATGGGAGGAAAGAGAGTCAGCAGTGAGTGTTAACCTTCTTTGTGCTTGAGTGGAAAAAAAGAGAGGGCATAAAGTGTATGTCACCTCCTATGTGTTGATGAGGAAGAAATGGGAGGGATAGAAACACTGTGTGTGTCCTTGTGCTGGGTTTGAAGGAGTAGAGAGACAGCATCTTGTGTGATGTGACATTTGAGGAGATGGGTGTTTGGGGTGTGGAATTCTCTATGGGTGTATGGCTGTGACCCAGTGCTTCAGGAGTGCAGTCTGGCGCTCCATGGCAACAGCTGTACAGCAATGGAAGTCTGTGATGAGGACTTCACGTGAGTCCATCCTCTACCATCTTCCCCTCCACTCCCCTTCTCATCAAGCCATCACTTCCCCTCATAGGCTGTGTGGGTGCAGTGTCTGAAATGGTCCTGATCAGCATTGTTCTGAGTGCAGTAGTATTTGTTGGTAGTTCTGTCTTCGTTCAGGGTTCAAACACACTGTATTTGCTCAGGCTGTGAAGTGGAAATCCTGTGACATACCATGCTATTTGTAATGGTCTGTGCTGGACCTAGGTGAGGCCAGTCATATAGTGTCATCAACTGGATGAGGTCTCAGCTCCCATGATTTGTTGTTCAGCTGTTCTAGGATGAGGAAAGGTGGTTGACAGCTCAGATTGTGGATGTAACTCCTAAAGAGATACATCAAATGATTTCAGCCATGACCAGAAAATTGTAATATATTTTGTTGTTGTTGTTGGGTTTCCTGGCTACATAGCAATCAAATGATGCAATTCTGACTCCCAGGAGAGGATTTCGCTGAACATTCTACTCCTCATCCCTACTGCCACCCATGAATCAATGCATCAGAGGATTTGTGCCATGCATTAACAGAATAGCCATTGTTTCTTGTTATGCACTGCCTATCAGGTTCAAGGAACACTATAACAGACACTTGCCCGCAGGAACAGTTACATCATAGCGGTGCTGACCAAAACTTTGAAATGCTGCAGCCATCAGTTACCTGTGGACTTGGATGTGTTGTCACTGTGTGTGTGTGTGTGTGTGTGTGTTGTGTGTGTATGTAGAACCAGAGGGAATTGCATTGCACAACTGTTGCTAGACTGTATGCAGAATCAGAGGGGATTGTCTAACTTGCCATGATTATGCAGAATCAGAGACAGTTGCATAGATGTTGATGAATGCCGAATCAGAGAAAGTTGAATCATTGCTGTGATGTGTGCAGAATCAGAAGGAATTGTGTGACTGTCACTGTGTTCAGGATAAGAGAGAGTCATGTTAGTGTCGCTAGGATTTGAGCAGAATCGGAGGAAGCTACATAACTGTTGCTAGGATATATGCAGAGAGGTGGGGGTGGAAGGCTTAACTGTTCCTGGGATGTATGCAAAATCAACGGGTGTGTATATAACATTTACTAGGATGTGTGCAGAAGGGAGATATGTAAGTGTTGCTTAGATACTGGCAGAATCAGTGGGCTATGTACATAACTGTTTCTAAAAAGAATGTAGAATCAGAGAAGGTGTATAACTGTTGCTAGGATGTGTACAGAATCAGAGGAGGATTGTACAACTGTTGCAAAGATGTGAGCAGAATTAGAAGGAATGTGTAGCTGTTGAGGATGGTACAACTGTTGCAAAGATGTGAGCAGAATTAGAAGGAATGTGTAGCTGTTGAGGATGGTACAACTGTTGCAAAGATGTGAGCAGAATTAGAAGGAATGTGTAGCTGTTGAGGATGGTACAACTGTTGCAAAGATGTGAGCAGAATTAGAAGGAATGTGTAGCTGTTGCAGAATGAGATGAGGGTTGGGAGGGGGGGGGGGGGGGGGGGGGGGAGACAGTTGTTATTCTGCCATATCCATGCCATTATTTCTTGCCATCTGGTCTTGCTCTGATAATTCCCTTGAAAATTTTCCTCACAAAAAAGTCTTCAATTCTTTTACATTTTTTGAATTGTAATGTGAAAGAAAAAGTAATCCCCTATTCTTTGATTCTATATGGAGCATGTGAAAGTTGGGTCAGTGTAAAAACCATATAACAGATTTGTCTTCAAGTGGATTTTTTTTTCTTCCCATGCGGAGAAGAAAATTTTGTTCTTGACCATTGCAATCCCAGTAGCGCTGACAGTGTTAAGCTAGCACCCCGAGGCCTGGCTGGCATGATGGGTTAATGTGTAAGTCAGCTATCTCCCAAGTCTCATCTGTCAAACTGTTATTCTTCGCCCTCTCCCTTTTTGGGGAGTGTGGGGGTTGTCATTCATATAGCCAAAACCTGAGGCTCTATTGTCTCTGGTAAAGCAGATGCAGTGTAGGGTATGTGGACTAGTCCACCCACAGTGACTCCCCCTGGATGAACTTAAAACTGTGACCCTTACTACTGTTGTTCCATTCTTTCTTTGTAAAACCGTTGGGTCTGTTAAAACTACAGACATGTGGGAGAAGGAGTACACAGTATTTGATGCCAGTGTTATGGCTGTGGGCATAACTGATGGACATATGTGGGAGAAGGAGTACGCAGTATTTGATGCCAGTATTATGGCTGTGGGCATAACTGATGGACATATGTGGGAGAAGGAGTACGCAGTATTTGATGTCAGTATTAACAGCTGTGGGCATAGGAAAAAGCCACTGTTGACAGTTGTGCATGTATGGGTAAGTGCTTTTCCCCTCCATTTGTCAGTGTATCCCTGTTGTATCTGTCCCACATAAGACCATGGGAACATTATACTCGTGTGAATGTGCTACTGCCTATGTTGTCCTATTTGTGTGTGTATGTGAGGCTGTATCTAGAGTAGCAGGTGCTACTCAAAAAGTTTGACTGTAGTCCCAAAGACAGTCAGTGGATAAGAGTCCATCTCAATGTATTTTTTTAATGTGTGTGCATTTGTTGCTATATCCTTATTTAGACTTTGTATGGAATGTTTTGAAAGGTCCCCTTGGTGTTATCTGTAGTAATGTTGGCCTATATGTGTCCACCTGCAGGAGTGGTAGGAGTTGTGATTTCAGAGGGGAAGATTTGTGTGTGTATGCATTTGTGCATGCCTGTATCGATGTAGGGAGGGTTACACTAAGTATGTTTGTTCTCTCATTCTCATGGCCAGAGTTTGTATGTGTCTGTGTGTGTGTGTGTGTGTGTGTGTATGTGTGTGCATGCTGCAGTGCGCCAGTTTGCAGACATCTGCCTGTTCTCCACTGCCCAGTACAAGTGCACGGTGGCTGAACTGGACAGCGAGTGAGTGCTTTCCTTCTGATTGGCTAGCTAACCAGCACAAGAAGACACCAGCCACTCACTTCTGACTCAGTTCTTTGGATTCATTTATCCCTATTTGGCTAACCTGGTAGCATAAGGCTAGAATCATGTCACATACAATGGTCTTATGAAGTCCTTCTGTCTGTGTAGCTGACATCTTGGATGGATGTTGTTCACTGAAGCAGGAAAAACACATTGAAATCTGTGGATGTTTGCTCCCGTGAACAGATGCTCCGATGCATGCATGCATCAACATTTCTAGCTGTTGTTTTTTTGTTCTTTCTGCAAGTTTCAGCAATGAATACTGTCATGGAAAAAACTTAAACAGAGTTGACAGATTCTTAGAGAAAACAAGGTCAAAAAGATTTTCAAAAAAAGAATTCTTGCATCCTACAAGGGCTAGGGGATTTATTGTGACCCTGCCACCATGATTTAGACTTCGACACTGAATTAAATGTTTGTTTCCAACCATGTAATGTGCATAGGATGCCATCCATTGTACATCAGTTCCTCATTTCAGTTTTTGGAACTGGGTGGAAACTGTTCCTACTCATTTTTTCTTTAAATTCATTTTTACCCTGATTATTAGACACCTCTGCTCTTTCATCTGTTTCATTCAAAGACTAAGAACAGTTCAAATCCCCAAAAAAGAATTTTTAGAAAACAATGTCAGAGATAAACTAGGTGCACAGCATACGCACATATGCATGCACATGCCCACTCACAGAGGCATGTGACTCTTATACATGTTTATGCATGCATATCCATGGATACTTTTGCATACACACATAAACACATCCATATGCAAATGCATGCATATTCTAATTAACATCCTCTCATTCTCTCTCTCTGTGTGTGGATAATTTGTGTAATATTTCCATGAACACTAGTATGCTGCACCACATTTATTTGATGTACATTACTTTGTCTTCATTTGTCGTTTTGAGTAGTTTTTCAAGAGGAATATCCTTGTCATGGATTACTGTACACCCCCCTCCCCCCCCCCCCCCACCCTATCCATTTCTACAAGGGTAGAAATGGCCCAGTCATTAAAGTATTCTGACTCCAAATTGAGTTGGACTCTCTCTCTCTCTCTCTCTCTCTCTCTCTCTCTCTCTCTCTCTCTCTCTCTCTCTCTCTCTCTCCCCCACCCACCAAACTCCCACACACTCACACAGACACGCACTCCCCCCCTCTTCCCCCTTCAGTATGCACATCTTCATCATTTTCAGTTAGTCTGGCTGTATTCTTGAATCAAACTTGAATCAGAGATGTAATAGTTGTAAATGCCTAGGATTTCAGAGATGGGACAAACATTAATTCTGAGAATTGTGTGAATCACCCTTTGTAGCTATGACTTTGTTCGACAAGGAATCACGTTGTCAAGGTTGCTAGTGCTTGCATTTGTGAGACACTGGTTACATCCCACTTACATTGAAATGGATTTTCATCCATTTTACATCGCAAGCTGTGTTGGTAGCCAAGTTGCTTTCTTGAAATTATTTGTGATTTGATCATCTTGTTGTAACTTAGTTTGTTTTATAAGTGTTTTTTTTTTTCTTTCCTCTCTGTTCAGTTTTTTTCTTGTAGTTCTTGCTTAAAACTTTATATATGCCTTACAGTTTGTTTTGTTTTATAAGGTAACATTTAGCTTGTGTTCATGCTGGCAAAGACATGCATGTATAATCATATACTCTCTCTCTCTCTCTCTCTCTCTCTCTCTCTCTCTCTCTCTCTCTCT
>CM065732.1:21831965-21869465 GCA_033310375.1 Conus canariensis
ACAAATATGCACATGCAAGGAGTGTATTGATTTCCACGGCAATTATATTCCCCGCCTTAGTTCTCTGTTTGCACACTGACCTTGCTTAAAATCAGTTGATTTAAAGGATAATGAAAGGGAGGACTGGAAGGGGGGGGGGGGGTTGAATGGAGAAAATGATACAGATGGAACATGTTTTTCTGAATGTGGTGCCGATCCTAAACTTTTCTTTCTTTTGATTTCTTTGAGCACACACACACACTTTGTTTGCATGTCTGTTTTTCCTTTTATATTCTTTTAATGTTTTACTTTTACTTTTCTCTCTCTCTCTCTCTCTCTCTCTCTCTCTCTCTCTCTCTCTTCTCTCTCTCTCTCTCTCTCTCTCTCTCTTGTCTCTCTCTCTCTTCTCCCTCTCTCTCTCTCTCATGCTCAGTCTCTCTCTGTGCTAATGATAAAAGTGTGTGTGCACATGTGCATTGCGCATTTATAACTTCATTATTCACCAACCAGATGTCTGTCATCAAATCTGATTTGTAAGGTTATTAACATTTTGTGTCAGGAAAGTAACAGAGATGACTTTGGGCGCAGACTCATTTGCAAGACCTCCAGGGAGGCTTTAAGTATTGTTTGCTAGATTTGATTTTGTTTGTTGCTTTTCAGCTTCATCAGATTAAATGGTGTGTGTGTGTGTGTGTGTGTGTGAGTGTGTGTATGTGTTGTGTGTGTGTGTGTGCGTGTTGATAGTATTAGGCATGGTATGTTAAACTGGAGGCTGCACTGTTATAGAATGGACAGCTTAATTGTAACTGGAACTTGGAGAGTGACATGTCTTTAAAGAGGATTCCATCAGTTTGTTGCTAGTTATTGATATGTCTGGTTTATTTGTTTTTAAGCTTCTGTTCTTATTTTGGTTGTGTCTGTTTTTTTAAAAAATCTTTTCTTTAACACAATGTGAAAAGTGTGAAATTTCTGCGGTGAAATGAATTGTGACCAACACTGCATTTAGTTGTTATTCTTTCTATAGTTCATGAAAAAGATGTTTTTTTACCTTGATATTCAGAAAGTTTTTTTTTGTTCTTGTCATTTTTGTCCACTTTTTTTTTCTCCATACATGTGCATGCATTCTCATACTATGCACACAGACACCAGCACATGCATGCTTCTAATCCACTCCCACCCCCTCCCACCTCATCCCATATGCACCCCCTTCTTTCTCACTATCCCTCCACGTACACACAGTTGAATTTTACTAGTTTTCAGTGCAGCTTTGAGTGTAAATTTGAACATTTGGTCATTACTTTATTTTTGCGGCTCTGAGTGTAAATTTGAACAGTTTGTCAGTGCTTTATTTTTTCAATTACAGATGTAAATGTTTTGTCAGTTTCTTTTTTCATTTGCACATACACACATGCATGCACGCACGCACGCACGCACACACATACTCACACAGACACAACACACACACAGACACACGCTTGCCAACGTCCACCAGTTCACCACCACCACCACACCACCCAACCTGTGTCCACCCTGAACTGTGGTGACCCTGGCTCCCCAACGCTGTTTGGTTTGAGCAGGGAGGGGTTCCCCATCCAGCCCAGTCAGACCGGCTTCTGCAAGGTGTTCCACCTGACCCCTCTGCTGGCCAACAACCGCGACAAGCGAGGCCTGGCCCTGGACGGCAAGCTGAAGCATGAGGACACCAACCTGGCCTCCTCCACCATGTGAGTGCTCTGCCCTTGTCCGTGTGTCTGTCTGTGTCTGTGTGGTACTTAATGCAATCCCACACTGCTGTGGACTTTTTGTCTCTTGTTTTATGGAGGAGAGACGTTTTCTTTTTTTCTTTCTCAGTTTCAGTTTCTGTTCTTCAGTGATATATCTGTTTGGAAATTCATTATTATCGAAGTTTTTGTGACCATAAACGAATTCAAAACAAACAAAAACACTTTAATGTGAAGGTACTATTACAATATTGATTTTTTTAAAACTGTTTTTGACTCCTGTTCTGCGCATCTGTTTATGCATAACAGCATGGTGACCATTAAACAGTGTCACTAGTTGATGCATGTTTGGAGACTGGTTGACAGAAAGATTATTGTGCATAACTGGTGAATGTGAGCGTTGTGTGTGTGCTGCAGCATGACCAAAGACAGCCAGAAGGAGAACCTGGGCATTGTGGTCTCCTACAGGGTCAAAGTCAAGCTCATCCTGGGATTTGGATCAGGGTGAGTACAGAAAACCTGTCCTGAAGGATAATCCCTGGGCACTTTCATGTTGCCACTATGCATGGTTACACCCTACACCACACACACACACACACACACACACACACACACACACACACACATGTAAATGTATTCATGCATACACAAATCTGTACAGACCTCTCTCTCTGTCTCTCTCTTTCTTTCTTCCCCCCTCCCTCGATACAAAGACATCTATAGGTAGAGTGATAGGTAGATAGACAGACAGACAGACAGATTTATGGACAGGCAGACAGACAAATGGACACATACATATGTGCACAGAGCACACAGACAGATGTCCTTTTATATGCATGCATTCTGTCTCTCTTCCTATTTCTGTTTTCTCTCTCTCTCTCTCTCTCTCTCTCTCTCTCTCTCTGTACATGGGTGTGTGTTAGTGTGTGGTGTGGTGTGTGTACATGCGTATGTGCTTTTGCGCTCACTTTGAGCCAGCCCTGCTGTTCTGATAGGGATGAGTTCCAGTAAAAACACCCACTGTACCAACAGGCTATTGATGGTGATAATGTGTGGGACATTGTTACAGTGACCTGGCGGTGGAGCTGCCCTTCACCCTGACCCACCCCAAACCAGTGGAGTCTCCACCCCCCTCACGCACCCCCAGTATGGTGCCCGCCGAGGCCGGAGAGGGAGCTCCTGTCGACACCAACCTCATCCAGTTCGACACAAAGTACGTCTGGTTGGGGAGGAAGAGGCTTCTGTCTGCCCTGTTGGGCCAGTCTGAGTTACAGTCTAGACCTGGTCTTACAACTAAACATTTTGGGAGGAAGGAGGGGGGGGGGGGGGGGGGGGGCATGGACAGGAGGAATGGGTGTTATATGTTTTGTTTGTTTGTTTAGGGGGTTATAGTTGTGTCTTCTGTATATGAAAAGGAGGGTGAGAGGGATGTATTTGCATTAAGGAGAGTGAGAGAGGTATATTTGCATTTTAAAGTCTGCTATAGTTGTCCGTAGTGTGTTGGCTTGTCCTGCGTTTCTGTGTGGGTTTGGAGAAGTTACAGCGCAAAACTGGAGGCAAGTGCTGCTTTGGAGACATTTATGTGCTTGCTTCTACTCATCTGACCCGTCTTACGTTTTGAGGGATGGTTCCGTCACAATCAACAGCATGTCCTTTAGACAGAAAGTGCTGTCCATCCTGATGTCAGAGGTTCAAACAGTTTCTGTACCGAAGGAGGAAGGAGAGGAACCAAGCTGCAATTTTGTCAGTATGAAATGTCATTCAGATTAATGTCACAATTCTAGGCAGTGTAAGGGAAGCTATTATACCCTGTTTCATCTGTAGAAAATGTCAGTGAAGTTGTTACAATCAGTATAAAATGTCATTGAAGTTGTTAAATCTAGGCAATGAAAGGGAAGCTATTGTAAGCAGTCATTCGTTGACCTGACCTCTTCCCTCTTGTGTGTGTAGCTCAAAGAAGGGTCCCACTCATCATGAGAGGTATCCCATGTTTTCTTCCCTTGCCCTGGCTGGTGGGTTGTTGGTTCTGGGTGTAAGACTGATGAAGAGTGGTGTACGCTTTCTGCAAATTCCGCATCTTTTGTTTGTTGAAAGCTATAGTATCAGTGCTCTCAATCTCCCTCTCTGTCCTTCTCCCTCTCTCTCTCTCTCTCTCTCTCTCTCTCTGTCTCTCTTCAAGATTTATAATCAGTTCTTTTTTTTCTTGATTCAAACGTTATGCAATCAGCTGTTTCTCTCTTTGTAAAATGATGTACTCTCTGTTGTCTTGTGTCACTTGCTGTCAGAACAGACAATCTGAGCTTTCTGTTACTGTCTGCGTTTGTGATTGTCAGTCTTCTTGTTTTTCTGTCTCTCAGTCTGACTCACATCTCTCTGTTTCCTCCTGTTATCACCTGCTGTCTTGCTTGTAGTATCTCTTGTCTTATGTTTCTCCTATCGCAACGCACACATAGTTTCACTCCCTCTCATCCAACGTCCCCCTCCCCTCCCCCTCTCCCATGTTCACTTTCATGTCGCTTCTGCTGATTCAATATTTTATTGTCCAGTAAAACCACTGTGTTAAATTTTTTTTCTGCAGCGTGGCAGTTGACAAGATCAGTTAATACAATAACTTCAGAAATACAGCCATAAGTATATGGAACAAAATCAAGGTAAACAAGGTATACAGTGCAACCCCCCTGTTCTGACCTTCCATCTTCATCTCCCTCCCTGTTTGTGACCTGAATGAAAATGATTGGCTATCTTAATTATATGAATTGACTCAGTGATATGTCTTGGTCTTCAACAACTTTTGCACAAAAGACCAGCCGACAAATGACAGAAAATCCATCAAATATATCATTACAATGATGGTCAAAGCGGCTGAAGACTGATATCTAAAGTAAGTATAGCTCAGAGCTAATTCCCATATAGTGCTTATGTGCATTTCATCAAGAAGACTGTAGTACAAAATGTCATTGTCATCATCACAGATTAAAAAACTCTGACCTTAAAGGGGAAAGTCAAAGTAATCCCAAGAATTGAAAAAGGCAAAATTGTGATTTCAGTCTCCAAAACACTGAAAGTAGGAAAGACAGGTTCAAAATGTCAATAAAGATAATCAATTTCAGCTAGATGGTAGAGTGGTAGCTGCCATTTGATTTTGAAAAATGCATTACTAGGATATTGATAGGAGTTGTTTTGTGAAGCCCTCCTTTGTGTGGATTTCACTGGTAAGCGCTCCATGGCCATTCTGTCCGTTGAGCACCTGTGAACGAGACTGAAGAAAAGAGTTACTTCTAAGCTTTGACTTTGCTGCTTGTGAGGCCAGATGAAAAAAAGTATAGGCCTATTGTTGTGGCAGTACAAACTTTATCAGAGAGTTTTATGCTGTACATGTACAGCATGTCTAATAAACATGTCCTTACAGGTAAATTTACTTTGTGGATTCCTTTGAACACTGGTTATAAAGATCTGTACTGTAGTATGATCGTCCCTGTTAAGACCCCTCTCTACGGACCTGACTTGAGCTCATTTTTCAAGGTATCACAGCCATCCAGGGTTATTGTATATTTCATAACTTTTCTCTGATGTTTTTGTATACTCTTATCTGTACATGTACATTTGTGCACGTGTACACATATCCAAAAGCACATGCATGCATTATTTGTATATGCACACACATGCACAGACTTAAGTGCACATACTCGCTCGCACATGCACACGCATGCACACACACACACACAGAGGCATGCTCACATGCACTTGTACACACAAACACACACACACACACATACTCTCTCTCTCTCTCTCTCTCTCTCTCTCTCTCTCTCTCTCTCTCTCTCTCTCTCTCACCACAGGTGTCAGCTGCACCTGGTCCATGACCCCTCCTTCCTACCTCTGTCCTTATTCATTCATTGACTAATTCATTGATTCATCTCACTGTAGTCCCTGGCTAAGGTGATCTTGTGGCCTGGCAGGTGTAAGACAGGCTGTATAGATTGGACCATAGGTAGGGAAGCTTCCTTGATGATTCCTGCTAGGAAGAGGTTTCCCCTCTCCCGCCCTCCTGCTTCTTCATCCTGTTCCCTCTTCCCTCCCCACTCCCATCCCTTACACCTCCACAACCACTATCCTGTCCATGCCAGTCCTTTGCACCTTTTCCTAATGTCAAGTCTACTTTAATTTTTTTTGTATCTTGTTTTGCCCTTTGATTTTTTTGTATCCTGTTTTGTCCTTTAAATTCAAATATAAACATTTACTGAACTTAAATAGTGTCCTGATCTTGATATTATCCCTCATATCATTATGCATTTATTTATTTGTATCTCTTCTTCCTTCTTGTCTTTAAATCAGTTTTACCTGTGTATCAGATTCAAACTTGTTTCTTTACATATTAGATGTCACATATTTTGCATTACACATGTGTGTGTGTCATACGTAAAAATTAGCTATGTGTCTGATTTAGTTACAGTTCCCCATGTTGTAGTTTTCAGAGTATGATTGCTCTCTCTCTCTCTCTCTCTCTCTCTCTCTCTCTCTCTCTGTTTCTTTCTGTCTCTGTCTGTCTGTGTCTCTGTCTTGTCTGTGTGTGTGTGTGTGTGTGTGTGTGTAATCTGTTGAGCTATATACGTTCATCATATCACTGATACAGTTTCATTTATATAAGGGAATAGAACTGTGTATAGAGCAAAGAAGAGGGGAGAGGGCAAACAGGGGGGATGAAAGGGAAGTAAACTCATTCTATACATACATGGAGAGGTAATCCACACAGGTAACCAGAAGAGCAGGGCGTTTAGGGCCACAGACTGGGACACTTCTTTCTGTGGTGGTCGGTGTGTATAGTGAAGACCATACTATGGACTTCCAGTCTCATCTGAGAGTACAGGGCAGGGCTGAAATCTGTGCTGCCTTTTAATGTCTATCCCAGCATCAACCAGGCCTGGAAGATGTGGACATCTGCAGTGTTAGGAAAGATGAACATCCATGAAGAAGCTTGACAGTGTGGTTCCAGTCTTCCCATTGCACCCCCGAGAACACTGAGACCTGGATAGGAATCTGTCGGGGGAAAAAAAATGCCGTAAAGGAATGCCTCTGATGGAACTGAAACTTGAGACTTCCTAAATGGGGGGATTAAAGAGGTCAGCTTTGACTTGTTCCCAAGAGGGAAGGCAGATATGGTCATTGGGCAGAGCTCAAAGGCAAAAGGAACTGTTCAGCATGTTTTGCTAGTCAATTTTGAGTCGAATCTAAGCTCATGATTTTAATTTGATTTTATCATGATATTGATATTAAATCAACCTTTCATTATTGTTTTAATGGTATATATTTCTGAACTGGATTCTTGTCAACAGTTTTGCTGTGTACTTTTTGTTTACACAATGAAGTATTGATGTTGGCCTTGTTTGTGGATCGTCAGCACAACCTAAGAAGCATTACTTGATTAGAAACTTGGTTCTGTGTGCAGCAAAGGTAATGCATTATAGTTTATACATTTATAGGTCTGTATACATCAATGAAAAAGGTTGTTACAAAAAAACATTTCCTTTGATCAAGGGATGTCTTGAAGGTTGACAGTGACAGCATGTAGCCTTCAGAAGACCATTTCCTCCAATTGGTTTCCACAGACAGATGGCATCAGTCCAGACAGACTTGAAAGAGTTAATCGTCAGGGATTTTCATGCCTGTCCAGTATCCTATTGTCAGTTGTTGTAAATTTAGAACAACTGCTAGTCATATCCTGAAAATATGTATGCTGATCTAGTCAAATAATGGGTGTCTTAATTTACATAAATGTTTTGTTACTATCAGTGCATTGAATCACTGTCTTATGTTGTTGACAACAGATGTGAGTTTAAGGAACTAAGTGTTGCTGTTTTTTATGTTGTTGACAACAGATGTGAGTGTAAGGAAATAAGTGTCAAATCTCTACTGAATCCTGGGATATTTTGGACAGAGATCTTTGTCTTAGATTGGTTTGGCTCCCAGTGTTTAAAGTGAAGATGTACAGGTAAGGCTGTGATTCATAGATGGTAATGTCGCTTGGCATGATGACTTTACTAAGAGCACCTCTCTTTTATTTGCAGTATTTCTTAGAAAACCGTACTCACCGTGAAGAAGTATGACACGTTGAACAGTGTTAAGCATTCTTGGTGTTTCCGAGACTTTTTTTTCCTAAAGTTATTTTGTCAGGTTTCAATTGTTGGATGGAAATATTGTTTTTGTTACAATTTTTTGAGGTGTTGTTTCTTTCTTGTTCTGTTTGCTTATTTGTTTTTCTTTCATTCTGTTTGTTTTCATTGATTTAAGGTTTATCATTCGAGTATTAATTGTGATCTGTTAATCTTTTACTTTTTTTTTTTTTTGGGGGGGGGTGTCTTTTGGGGGGGGAGGGGAAGGGAGTCTTTTTGTGCTTTTTCCTCACACACACACACACACACACACACACACACACACACACACACACACACACATGCACACACACACACACACACACACACACACACACACTCACAAAATGTCTCCATCCCTTCCCGCCACTCTTTTATTTCTCTCCTCATTCTCTCTCTCTTTCTTTCCCTCTCTTTCTGTCTCTGTCTCTCTCTCTGTCTGTCTGTCTCTCTCTCTCTTTCACTCTCCTCCTCCCTTCCCCCCCCCCCCTCTCTCTCTCTCTCTCTCTCTCTTTCCCCTCTCTCAGTCTTTTTCTGTCATTGTCTCTCTCTGTCAGTGCCTAACTCTCCCTCTCTTTCCCTCCCTCCCTTTCTGCCCCCCCCCCCCCCCCCAGCCCCCTTCTCTCTCTCTCTCTCTCTGCCTTTGTCTGTCTACCTGCCTGTGTGTCTGGCTGGCTGGCTGTTTGTCTTTCTCTCTCTCTGTCCCCCCCCCCCCTCTCTCTCTCTCTCTCTCTCTCTCTCTGTCTGTCTCTCTTTGTCTCTTTCACTCCCGCTCTTTCTCTCTCTCTCCCCCTTTCTGCCCTTTCACGCTCTCTCTCTCTCTCTCTCTCTCCTCTCTCTCTCTCTCTCTCTCTCTCTCTCTCTCTCTCTCTCTCATATATGTGCCATTATTTGCTGTTGTTTTTTTTTACCCAGAAGTCAGACTAAAAACACTTACATGATTACTGTGGAAATATAGGTCAGTACATTATGGGATTAGGCAGGAGGGAGTAGAAAGGTGACAAAAGGGGTCTGAAAAAGAAACTGAAATTGGGAGGAGGAGAAAGTGGAATTATTTTTTTAAAAGGGGGTGGGTGTCTTGGGGCAGTGAAACAGTAAAAAGAGAAGGAATGAGGGAACATAAGAAAGAGAAGGAGCAATGAGGGAATAGGAAAAAAGAGGACGAGAAATTAGGAACAGAAAAAAAACAGGAGCAGTGGTGGAATGTGAACAAAAAGAAGGGGGTGAAAGTGAGAGATCAGTCAAAAGAGGAGGAGAAATGAGGGAACAGTTAAAAGGGGAGATATAAGGGAACAGTAAATTGAGGAGGAAAAAACAAGGAACATTAGAAATAGAGGAGGAGAAATGAGGGAACAGTTAAAAGGGGAGATATAAGGGAACAGTAAATTGAGGAGGAAAAAACAAGGAACATTAGAAACAGAGGAGGAGAAATGAGGGAACAGTTAAAAGGGGAGAAATAAGGGAACAGTAAATTGAGGAGGAAAAAACAAGGAACATTAGAAATAGAGGAGGGGAAATGAGGGGACCAAAAAGAGAGGAGAAATGTGAAAACCGTAAAAAATAAAATAAAATAAAATAAAGCAAAGAAAGAAAGGAAAAAAGAGGGGGGGGGGGGGGGGGGGGGGAATGTGAGAACAGTAAAAAGAAAAAAAATGTGGGAATAGAAAACAAGTGGAGAAGACATGAGGGAAAAGTGAAAGAGCAGGAGAAACAGGGGAACAGTTAGAAGAGGAGGAAAAATGAGAGAACAGTAAAACCAGGAAGAGAAATGAGGGGATGGTAAAAAGAGGAGGAAAAATGAGAGAACAGTAAAACCAAGAGGAGAAATGAGACAGCAGTAAAAAGAGGATGAGAAATGAGAGAACAGTGAAAAGAGGAGAAACGAAGGAATGAAAAAATAGTGGAAGAGGAGAAAGATACAGACTGTACATAGAAGCTAGGGAGCAGTCAGTCAGGGAACAGAAAAAAAAAAAAAAGGGAGAGGTCTGTTGGGGAACAGGAAGAGAAAAATGGGAAAGTAGTAGAAGAGGAGAAAGAGAGAAAGACCATACACAGAAGTTAACACACACAGCTGTTGTTTGGGTGGGTGTTTCAGTGGTGAGCCGTTCTACGCTGACAAGGATGACGACTTTATCTTCGAGGACTTTGCACGCCTGCGGCTGAAGGGCCACGAAGGAGACGACACAGAGGCCTAGGCTGTGGTCTGGCCCTTGGCGCTGGGGCAGGGATCTGCTAGTCAGCCCACCAGCACTGCCATCCTTTGCCACCTTTGGGTTTTCTTCATATAACCACAGTTTATGTCTACGCAGTTGTTTCACAGAATCTGATGATTTCCTGGTTGCTGGGCAACAGGGAAAAAGCGTCCTGGGAACTTTGTTGTTCCGCCTCACCCTGACTGTGGGAGTGTGATGTCTGCGGGTATATTGTCAGTGTCTCCATTCTCAGTTGTGTACATGCTAGAGCGTGGCCTAAGTAGGTGTGATGGGTTTGTTTCAACCAAGACAGTTGTGTCTGTATATTGGATAATGTTTATCAGAGGTTGAAGAGAGAATGGACCCCACGGTCACTTACATGGTCCATTTTTCTCAGTTTGTGTGTCTGCCTAGCAGATACTTATCTAAAACATTAGGTGACCCTAAGTTTTTACTGATGGGTTTGATGTAGTACCATTCTCTTTGACCTTTGTTAAAGAGAAACATGAGAAGAGGAATCAGAACAAGGCTGATGTATTGCCCATGGCGGGGGAATAAGCACCACTGACAGCGTCTTTTGAAAAACATAAGTTGCATTGAAGTATGTGCTTGCCAGTAGTGAAATTGACACCTAAGATGATGAACTGAATGGCTAATCAAGTTGTCTGACAGTTTTGACATGCTTGCTCACATCAGTTTTAATTTTTATTTTATACTCAGACTACTCAGGCAGTAGCCTTAAAACTTGTTTTCACACAGAATGAAAATCTCTTTAGTCATCAGAGATTTCCCTTTTCACATCAAAGGACTTGCAGAGTACTTCTCACCATTTGAATACTGAAAGGAATTGTTGACCAGTTCTTCATGCTGCAAGGGGATGAGATTGAGGAGATCTTCTTCATACCATCAGTAGTCATGCACAATGTCCGTATGTCCCAAAGATTTCTTGTCAGTGACAGGAGTGAGAGGCTGGAGATGCAGATGTTACCAAAAAACAACCCAACTCAAAGACGCAAGTGAAAGTTGGATCCTGTACCTTTATGTAACGTATGTACATGTACTGAGTTTCAAGAATTTTTATGACATAGACAAATTAGTTTCTTTTCTTTTTATTGATGAATACATTACATGTTGCTTGACATTTTGATTTTTGTGTTTTTATTATTCAGTGTGTGTAAAAATGTCTTTTGTGTGTGAGAATATCGGTATGGACTTTCTTTCAGCTCTCATTTATGTCTTGCTCTGTTTGGTCATCATCTTTTGGTAGTTATCTTTTCTGGGAATTGCAAGTTAATTGCTGGTGGGAATTTGGGGATGCTTTTATTCATTGATTCCTTTTGCCTATGTATACAAACATGAAAATGTATGCTGTATAACTGATGTTGTTAGTTGTGTTTTTCAGTTGATCAGATATATGTCTAGTGTACACTGTTACCGGCAGGAATAACACAGAAAGCTGTTGAAGATAAGTCTGAGTATGTGTCACAGTCACGACAAGGAACAGAACTGATCTGGGTGAACAACAGATGGAGTGGATGGCATGTGTGTCTGCAGCCTAACTGCAACACTCAGTCCACCGATAGGGCGCAGCATGGTGGCATGCATCCTCATCTACAGAACAATATGTTGCATCTGTCACTGTGCAAACCCACTGTCGCTCAATGCCTTGTCCACAAGTATTTCGAAGTACTGAAACCAGCAAATGGTGATTAATGTGCTTAGAAACTGTACAGTTGATAGTTGTGATCAGTCATTATAAGCACAGTGTGAGTTCAGATAATATTGTCAGTGTCAAAACAAGCAAAGTGTTTGAAAAGAAAACAAAAAGGACTTGGGCAAAGGACACTACAGAAAATGTTTGAAAGGATGTAAACTTTGCAAAAGGATACGAATGGAAGTGTATAGAAGGCCTGTGAAGCTGCTGTAAGCCACTGCAGCTATTGGGACTGTTTGTCTCTTTGGGGATGATCTGGTGTCCTCTCTTTCCTTCAAGAGGGAAGATGGATGGTGTGGAGAGGTGACAGCATTGCCTGGTGTGAACAGATTTCTTGCAACAGCTGTAGATTATTTCTTCCTTTTTGTGCTTTGTGTTCAACAGAGTAACAGATCTGTCTTTGGCAAAAGTCATTCTTGATGTCATCATTGTGTAGCAATCGTCCATAATCATATTAGCATTACCACCACCATGTTGAATATATACATCAGTCCAGTCGCCATTAGTTTTTTTTATCTGTCTCAAGAGTTGCGAAGGTGGGGTTTTTTTGTGGCCCATTTGTGTGTAAGTGTTAATATGAATTGGATTTTTTTTTATAGAAAAAAGTGGCCATTTGTGATTGTGATGGTGGTGAAGAAATGTTTGTTTCAATATGAAGGCTTCCTTGTCCAGTCCCTCTCCCTTCCCTCCACAGTATAATGATTAAGTGGTTCTCCTCAATCCCTCCATCTCGCCCTTTAACCTGCGGTCTTTTCTCCAAGGTCATCATCTCCCTAGGCATGATAAGAGCATCACTAGGCCTGCAAAATCCCTTGAACAAGTGGAACAAATTCTGTCAGTCTTTGTGTACAGTAGGGGTTTTTTTTTTGGTCGTTTATAATTGTAACCCCCCTGAATTCAGATTTGGGTTGTATGGATTTGAGTGCTCCAAAGGATTTTTGATTTGTTTTCTGTTAACATGTTTGACTTTGTCGACACACAATTGAATGCCCAACCAAGACACTCTCCATGTGAGGGCTTTAATGCTGTGACAGTTTTCTCTGTACTTTTACCAGGCTGACCCCTAACAAAGACAGCCTTCCATTAAAGAGTTGTTGTTTGTTTTTATCTGGAACATTTTTCTCAGTGTCTGTACCAGATTGACCTCCAGAACAAAGTTTTTTTTCTCCCTTCAAGGACTGTTTTGTGGACTACCTTTCTCTGTGTGGTTTTTTTTCCTTTACCAGATTGACCTCCCATCAAAGACCGTCTCCCTCAGAAGACTTGAGTATGAATCATTTTTCTTTTCCATGCCAGACTGACCTCTCAACAAAGTTTCTTGAACATACTAGATTGAGCTCCCAACAAAGTGTCCTGCCATTTATTTTCTTTTTTAAGGAACGTCTTTTGTGTTTGTACTAGTTGCAGCTCCTGGCAAAGACTCTGTCCCATGTCAAACCGAACTGTGAAGGTTTTGTTTGAGGTGGTTGGGGAGAGGCTCCAGTGTCTTGCAGTATTCTTGCTCTTTTAATCAGTTTCTCTGGTTTCTTTCCATTCATTTTTCCCCCCTTCTCTCTTTCTGCTCCAGTGCTCTGGTCCTTTGTTGCTGCCTGATCCTGCTGTTGCTTGCTGCCCTGCTGTTGTTTACCTGCTTGCCATCTTCTTGGCATTGAGCTTGGTGACTTAGAAACATTCTGTGCGTTCAGTAGGTATGTCTCATCTCCTTCTCCTCATCTTGTATCCTTCCCTGCCTTTCAGCCCCCCCCCCCCCTCCCCCCCCCTCGGCCATTTTACCTGATCCAATCTGTGATTGCCTTCATTCACTTACAGTACACAGACTCCTCATCCCTACCCTTAGTCACTTCTACCTCCTGACACCCCCACCCTCCACCTTCTTGCTCAGTCCTATTCTGATTGGTTGAGTGCTGCACATGAAAGTGAGGTTTTGGGTTTTTATTTGAACGTGAAGATGAGCTTATGTATTTGTAAGTCCATCATAGTGTTAGCTGCTGGCACAAACAATGGAACATGTTGGCTGACATCGTTGTACAATCTGTGATGGAAGTCTTTTTTAATGGCCTGTTGCATGTATATTTGACATCTGTGTTGTCTCGCAAGGCTTGTGTCCAATCAGTTCAATCTTTCCGCTGAGGAGATGTATTTTTTATGAAACCAGTATATTTACAATGATTCCCAGGCCTCTCTCACATTCTCTGGGTCTCTCTTTCTCTCTCCCTCCCTCTCCTCCCTCCCACTTCTCTATCCCCCTCTCTCTCCTCTCTCTCTCTCTCTCTCCTCTCTCTCTCTCTCTCTCTCTCTATCATCTCTCTCTCTCTCTCTCTCTCTAGCTCAGCATGAATATCAGTCTAATTACAGAACTACAGAAAATTTAAAAAGAAAAAAAAAACCTCAGGATGAATATCGGTCAAATTATAGAATTAGAGAAAGTCAGCTCATGCTTTAAAACAATTTCTCATCCATGATAACACTTAATGCATTATGACAGAGTTGACGGTGATTCACTGTGATCAGCAAAAACAGTTTTGTGCAAGTATGATTGTGTCAAGATTTCTTTTTGTTAATTTTCTTGATCAAGGGTGTTTGAGGGAAAGTTGGGTTGAAGTCTCTTTATAGATGTTGTTAGGATTACAGTTTGTCATTTGCCAACTGCGGAGACCCCCACAGAGTTTTTATCGTTTTCATGCCTGTTGTTGGGCTATAATGGTGAGTTATAAAGTTATTTGGATTTTTTTTTTTTTTTGTTACGTAACCTGACACATTGGATGAGATGTCTGTCTGTACAAAGAAGATTAATAAAATCAATTTGAATATTGTCAGTGTATGTTTGTATATGTTTTGTAAACAGCAAACATTTTAAAGTAAAAAGGAAAACTGCAAAGATGTGAAGAAAAAAATTAACCAAAATTTTGTTCGAGAATATGAAGACAGATGTCTATAGTATGACAATTTAGACTGAGATCAGTAGCTGAAAATGAGGACCATATATGTTGATAAGCAAGTGAGGAACAATAAGAAAACCACAGTGACACAATTGTCCATTTTCAATGTTTCATTTCCATTTTCACTTTTGTTTTTCATTGAAAAAAAAAATCTACTTTTTCGAGTGAAAAAAAGTCTTTCATACTGACATTTTAATTCAGAGTAGTTGCGTGAATGTTATAAAGATTTCACATATATTTTATCAAGAAAGATGGCATGTGTGTGTGTGTGAGCCTGTGTGCGTTCATGATCAGAAGAGAAGGTAGTTACATTTGTGCAACCATTATATCTGTAGTTTTCTGGTTGCCATCATCAGAATATATGCACAGACCCAGATATTCATTAGTTCCTCTGAGAAAAACCAGGGTACAGATGCAAGGCTTTGTGAAATGATGGGTCTTGATATTTCATAACCTGGCTCAAGAAATGTAAAAATAGATGGGAGGAAAAAAAAAGAAAGAAAAATCTTTTGCCACCATGCAACTGTCAGCTGGTTTTTCTCATCGTCTCTCATTGTTGTATCTTTAAAGCAGTGCACAGTTGAAGCTACGACTTTTTACCAGTGATTGGAAGGAAAAAAAACTTACGGTAGGAAATTTTGGGCCTTTCTGTAAGTCTTTACCTTGCTTGAGCAACAGCAACAAAAGATTGTAAGCCAATGTCCACGTGTGAAGACAGACTTAATGCAGATGAAAGAAGATGAGGCCATTTCTGTATGAAGACTGAAACTCGCAGTGGAGAGGGCACGCGAACTTGCAGCTGTGCTTGACTTTTATTTTTTTAAATGCCCTTTACCCCTTTTTATAGACTGCAGTGGAAGGCTGGTGCTTTAAACCTTGCCATGCTAGTCACTAGTCAAGAGAGATTTTATCTGCCGTACCAGTCCAGCTTCTCTGCAGTGCAGACTTCACTGCACAATGACTGTGTCCATCTCTGTGTTTCAGCATTTGTATGTGTTATACTGTGACCGAATTGAAAGCTTTTGTATTAGAGTGTACATAGTTTTTTTAAGTGCTTTATTTCTAGAGTGTACATAGTGTTTTTTTAAGTGTCTGTGAATGATAATGTACCATATATATTCTCATAAATTATTGTACAGGTCATACTTTATTGTTTGTAGACTGTTCAAAAAAAAAAGAAATATAACAACTTTATTGCATTTTGTCCCCATCTGACTTGCGTTAGGCTTAGTGGCAAGGTTTTAAGCAAAAGTGTATGCAGGTAAACTATCATCGCAGAAATCTCAAAGCTAGTAAAGATTTGAAAATTATTTACTCGAGAAAGTATGACGAAACAAAAGCTGAAGTGGCATGTTTAACAGCATATTTGTCTGGCAAGATTCTTGAAAAGATGTCCAGGATCATAAACTATGTTGCCATTGTAAGTCAGATTGACCAGGACGTTCACTTTTGTTTGGCAAAAAAAAAGAACAGATCCTGACTTCTTTGACTTAGAATGTTATTGTGTTACCCTCACTGGTCAGTTGCTATGCCTGAAGTGAGTTTGTTGCCCGTCACAGGCCCAACAGTTATTGCGAATGTCTCCTGGTCTCCTACCTCATTACCACAGCTCTAGCACCGTAGGACCCTGGACAGTCAGGACCAGCATCAACCTTTTCAAAAAAAGCCGCCTTCCAGGGATGCTCCAAGATTTTACAGAAGAAAGATTTTTAACAAAGTTTCCGGTACGTTTTTAGAAGATGTATTTTAAAAGAGATGTGTGAAAGTTTTTTTTGTTTGTTTTCTTTCTTCTTTTTTTTTTTCTTTTTTGATGACTTGTGAGGTGATTTAAACGTGGTGACAGCCCTGATATGGCCCTTTGCAGTCAGCTGGGCTATAAGCAACATTACCTTACCTTACCTTAGGGATGCTTCATGCTTAGAGAAATAAAGATCAGCTTGTGAAGACCGGCAGACAGGTATTGAAGTTAGATTAGCTGAGGGATGGTGACAGTGGTGTAGAGAGACTGGCTGACAAGATGGTGAAGGTCATGTAGTGAGACTGGTTGACAAATGGTGAAGGTCATGTAGAGAGACTAGCTGACAGATGGTGAAGGTCATGTTGTGAGACTGGTTGACAGATGGTGAAGGTCAAATAGTGAGACTGGTTGACAGATGGTGAAGGTCATGTAGAGAGAATGGCTGACAGATGGTGAAGGTCATATAGTGAGACTGGCTGACAGATGGTGAAGGTCATGTAGAGAGACTAGCTGACAGATGGTGAAGGTCATGTTGTGAGACTGGTTGACAGATGGTGAAGGTCATGTAGAGAGAATGGCTGACAGATGGTGAAGGTCATATAGTGAGACTGGCTGACAGATGGTGAAGGTCATGTAATGAGACTGGCTGACAGATGGTGAAGGTCATGTAGTGAGACTGGTTGACAGATAGTTAAGGTCATGTTGTGAGACTGGTTGACGGATGGTGAAGGTCATAGTGAGACTGGTTGACAGATAGTTACGGTCATGTTGTGAGACTGGTTGACGGATGGTGAAGGTCATTTAGTGAGAGATGGCTGACAGATGGTGAAGGTCAAGTAGTGAGACTGGTTGACAGATGGTGAAGGTCAAGTAGTGAGACTGGTTGACAGATGGTGAAGGTCATGTAGTGAGAGATGGCTGACAGATGATGAAGGTCATGTAGTGAGACTGGTTGACAGATGATGAAGGTCATATAGTGAGATGGCTGACAGATGGTGAAGGTCATGTAGTGAGGTGGTTGACAGATGATGAAGGTCATATAGTGAGATGGCTGACAGATGGTGAAGGTCATGTAGTGAGGTGGTTGACAGATGATGAAAGTCATGTAGTGAGAAATGACAAACAGATGGTGAAGATGTTCATGATCTTGCCCAGCTCAGTTCAGTGCTGCAGAGTTGGAGATGCTGCAAGTTGTCCCTTGGTTCTAGGTCACACGGGGACTGTGAAGGAGGCTTGGACAGTCAGAGATCTTCACAACTGCCTGCCCTCAGTCAGGACAGCAAGCAGAAATAGTATAACCAAGAAACTGTTTGTAAACCAATGAGTGATGATCCTGAATGTGCATGAAAAGGTAGGGGTCAGACTTACGGTAGTTGTAGCAAGGGATAGGAAAGTGAACAAGATCCTCTAATCTTAAATAAATGTTAGCGAACCGCCCAGAGAACGTGGACAAACGAGTCACAAGACGAAACACAACGCGTTTCGACCTCTTAGGTCTTCATCAGGTGAGACATTAACGAATAAAACAATGAAAATTCACTTAGCTTTGATCGCTTCAGATCACTTCGCAGGGTTCAGCGCTGAACCCTGCGAAGTGATCTGAAGCGATCAAAGCTAAGTGAATTTTCATTGTTTTATTCGTTAATGTCTCACCTGATGAAGACCTAAGAGGTCGAAACGCGTTGTGTTTCGTCTTGTGACTCGTTTGTCCACGTTCTCTGGGCGGTTCGCTAACATTTATTTAAGATTTGTTTAGATTTCCGCCTGCAGTCCTCTCGCTTTGCAACAAGATCCTCTAAGCCCTGTCTTGCTGTTCTCAGAGAATAATATTGGTGATACAGGATCAGTCCATGTGTGGCCCCTGCCATGATTTTCTGTCACACCTTGCAGACCTACGGTGATGAGAGAGCAGTCTGAGACCCTCTTGACCGGAGAACTTCTGGTCTGTCTGGTTCAAATGTGATGCTATGACAATTGGTGGGCAATTGCCTGTCCAGATCTGCTCTTCTTGTGGAGTGTTGCAGGTTTTCTGCATTGGCAGGTTAACCTTATATGATGGTGTTTCCCCTCTTACCATGGTGTCACTGCTGCTGTTCAGGTACCCATTTTCAACCTTCAGAGGTGACATTTTGTCAGTGACCATTCTGTATTGGAATCTTGCCAGTGTTGAGAAGGCCTGCTCAAGTCAGAACCAGAGGACAGCGCACTTATTGGCAACTTGGTGAATGTGAAGCTGCATATAGATCATTTGGTTAACAGTTCTTCAGTGGGGCACCCCAGTCACTCTTCAAAGAGGATGGGAGGGGAAGAAAGGAAGGGATGTTGCATATAAACAACAGAGATGGATGGGATAATTACTGTGCTGTGAACAAACTGAAGCGAGAATGAAAATACAGTGGGGAAACTTGTCATGACATCTTTTTGTATCAGTTATAACAAATGTATGGGTGACTTTCAGATTTCTTGTCTTAACATCACCTCCTAGCAGTGAACAAGCCAATGAATCTGTCTTTTTTGTGCCCTCTCAGAAAAAATCTAGCAGTGAACAAGCCAATGAATCTGTCTTTTTTTGTGCCCTCTCAGAAAAAAATCATGCTGTCTTACTGGATCATGTATGAGATGGCCAAGTGAGCCAGATAACCTGTCTGTGCTTTGTGCTTCACATCAACATGCACAAGCTCAACATGTGGCCAGACCGTCAATGGCCGTGTTCTGCAAAGTGTACACAATGGCTGGGGGGAAGGACATCAGGAATTTTCGTCACTGTGCAGACTGCATAACGGTCATTTTACTCATCTGTGAAAGGCAGAAGCTCCATGATGCGTACTGTGCGATAAGTGGCTCAGCATTCAACATCTTCTTATCGGGCTTGAGGATGGTCTTCTTATCGGGCTTTAGGATGGGTGCAATCAAAAACCTAGTTCCAAGATGTTATGCCTGATGTTACTTTTTTTTTCTTTTTATCCTAGGGAAATCAGCATTTTGTATTTGATCTTACTTAGATGTAGAATGTTATGAATTTTTTTGTTTTTTGCGTTAGGTTTAACTTTTGGCATTTCAACTTGTATATAGTTCCATTCTTCACTTGCTTGCTGTCCTGATGTGACGGATGTGGTAAGCTGGGCTACAAACATGATGACCTTGGCATGACTAAGGACCGCCATAGGAACTTCTTGGCTAGGTCAGCAATTGGTGACTTCACACAAACACATGCACTCTGTTGACCTGAGTCAGACAGGAGATATATATAATTATATGTATATGAAGTATGCCATGCTGCAAACTATATGCATTTCTTTCGTTCATGTATTTGCATTTTAAATGTTTTGATAAAAAGATGTATTATCAGTGTGCTTGACTGTCCTAGCATTTTTCAGTCTGTATCCCACAGTCCATGCCCATCCCAAGTTTGTGCAGACTATATTGAAATGTACAATGTCTCTGTGTCTCACCCAGGTGACAGTCCCTGTCTTTTTCATGTCATTGTTTCCTTTGTCATGGTCCTCCAGTGGAGTTTGCTCACACAGGTTGTCCATTGGTATTTCTGTTGACGATGCTATTTGGGTTTGTGGACCTTGGTGTCTGTGTGTTGGATGCTCCGTGGCCATGTCTGTCGACTTGCTGTCCTCCTTCCCAAGCTGACGGGCAGTGCTGTGTACTCATGATTTGGTGTTTCCTAGCGTACATAGTGTGGTTGTCAAAGCCTGTGGTTCTGCCTGTAGCCATTGTTGAGGTGTGTCCTGTGTACTGCTTTATGTGGATTCTGTATCTTACTGCCCATGGCCACCCTACTATCCTGTTCTGTTCTTCACCACTCATACCCTGTCCTCAATTCTTTTTTTCTTGTTGGCTATTCTATTTTTTCTATTTCTGAGTCCCTAACTTGTCTATGGTAATGACATACTACAAGTTTGACTTTACCATTTCTGGTTCACACAGAGGACCTCAGCTTCAAGTATTTGGTGACAGATGTGTCAGCAAGGGGTAAAGGTACCACCACCATTGATGTCCAAGGGCAGACAAGATAATCCATTGTGGTTTGTAAAATGGTGGAATGTTCTGCCAGAAATAGGCTACCAGTTGATACAGGCAACCCCTCACGCTGATGTCATATTAAAAAGTACAAGCAACGGCAGACCGTTTCCTCTAGTTTATTGGAAGCTTTTGTTTAGTAAAGAGATCTGTTTTTGCCTTTTTTTCTGTGGCTGATTTTTTGTTTGGTATATGCGTCTATCTCTGGTGATGCTCTTGAGTTGCAGTCCATTTACAAGGGAATCATGCCACAGACTACTGCAGGGGAAGCAGCTGCCAGAGATGTATTGTAGTGCATCTTTTGGCCACAGTTTCGTTTGTTGACATGAACTGGATAAGGGCAGCTGGTCTGTGTATCATACATAGCTGCCAACCCTCCCAAAGTGTTCTGGAATTTCTTTGAAAAAAAAATCCTGAATTTTATGGAGAAAAGGTGCCACAATTTCAAAATATAGATGTAAAAGTATGTTGCTAGGGAATCATTTCTGGCAAAATCTGATAAAAGGATTGCAGAATAAAGTCAAGGTGATAATTGTTCTGAGCATCAGCAATTACATGTAATGGAAAATATGTTTCTTCATGTAAATGTCACATTGCTGAGTGGAAGGATCAGGGAGAAGAAAAATTATAATTCAATGCCACACTTACTCCTTCATCCCCTGGCTTCCAGATTTGGCCATCTGAAGGTTGGCAGCTATGTATCGTAATAACAGTTTCTCAAAAAGTATGTATTCCCTTTTCCAAATAGCAACAAAAGGACTGGTGTTTGTGTATCGTTGTAAGAGAACTTCAGGGGTTATGTATTTAGTGATATTTCTGATTTCAGAATATATTTAGTTTCAGAAATGATAAAACATTGAGTTCTATCATCAAAAAAGTGGACAGTATAAGGTCTTGGAATCATTTCCTGGAGAAATGAATGTGGGTCAACAATAGGAGAAAAGTGAATGCTTACTGAAATTGAAGAACATATATACATTTTATAAAATAGGACTGTTCAAAAAGATAGAAATGTTTCTATGTAAGCACCCATCACAGACTCGGTTTTCAGAGGCTGTTTATTCTAAGCGATGATTAGTTGTTGTTTTTTTCCATGTTCTCTTACATCGATACATAGTTCACAGCAGTCTGAGTCATGTGGAATGAATATTCAGTGGATTTGGGTAACACCATTCTGCATGGTCTGATACCTCTTATGTATCAATCTGCCTCTTCATTGTCATGGGGCATTCTTTGTTTTCACCCTCTTATAGCAGCTGTGTACCCCTACCACTCTCAACATTTGTGCAATAAAAAGTCAAACAATGTCAGTGGGCTTGCTTGTGTTGGAGCCATTGTCTGCTGAAAGCTGGCGGTGTGTGTTGCGGAGAATTGGTACATGTAAACTTCTTAAAGTTAACAAAGAACACAGTATTTGAAAAGAAATTTGTGTGTGTGTGAAAAAATAAGAACTTGGGGATTCTCTCCTATGGGAAAGTTAGCAGGCAAACTCTTGTTGCACAGCATGGCTCAGTTCAAATCTGTGTTCAGCTGACTGAGAAATGTGCAGTGACCCGCCTGGTTGTCTTTAACCGAGTTACAGTATCCAAATGTATTCACACTTCATGTATGAAATTGCAAAAAGTGGCCGTAGAGAAATTTTGAGGTCGTGTGTGTGTGTGTCTCTTCTGAAGGAAGATTCCATTACATTGTGGCTGGGAATTGGTGGGTGTCTGTATCTATACCTATCTGTCTCTCTCTGTCTATTTATACATGTATGTGTGTGTTGTGCATGTGTGTACTGATTTCGAAAGAATCCTGATGGATTCAGATTGAAAGAATCCTAATAGGTTCAGAATAATTTTCAGTTCCTGCTGGTCATAACCAAATAAAGCTGCAATAGCCATTGTTGGGACTGAACAGGAGCAGAGAATATAGCAGGAGCAGACAGTAAGGCAGAAAAGCAAGAAGCATATGATTTAGAAGACAAAATCAATTAGAACACACACACACACACACACACACACACTTATAATGCCAACGATTTTTTGCTTCTCTTTATTTTTTTCAAGAAGGAAAAGAGATCAATTCTTTAAAAAAAAAAAAAAAGTTCCAAAAATCCCATTCATCTAGACCTGTATTACTGACGATATGACAGATAAACACTGATCACAATATCCGTATAAAACATGACCAGTAATCTTCTAAACCCAGCAATCTATGTCATGATCAAAACAAAGCTCCAAGTTACAATTCACTTGCATAGATTTTCATCCTTCAATGCTAACCCATTACATAGGACACCCAATGTATACAATGTAAAGACCCAACAGTCGGCACACACTCGGCACGTGCATACACAAAAATGCATGCCAGGTCAAAGTGAGACTACAATCTTCATCTGCTGTCTTCAAGTTAATGCTGTCTCAAGATAAAACACTCATTCATATCTATTCAATGTTTTAATATGTCGATTCAAACTCCAATCATCGTTTTTGACACAGAATGTGCAGTGGACTATTCTGAATAATTAAATAAATATCTGTAAACAGAGACTGCTACAAACTATACTAAATAATCAAAATCATATCTGCAAACCATCTCATGGTTGTTTGACCCATGAATACCTCACTTTTTAGAAACATGTTGCCAGCTGTAAGGCTAATCAAAAATGCGAAGAACATGTTGATTAAAAAAACCTTCAAAGAATTCAGTTGAATTCTACTATGAAAGGAATTAGGAATTACAGCGTTAAAAATAAAGTCTTTGAAAAAAAATAAAAAGGGAGGCCCATTACATCAGATAACACACCAGTGGAAAGCAGACCATACTCATATTCTCTGTTGGGGCAAATTTAAGTATGTAAATAACATGTTTTGTTGAACAATGACTCTTTATCTTTAACTGAGCCAAAGACAGTCCTCTGTCAAACCCATAATATTCCTTCATTGAATTAATAGCACTCTATCTTTTATTGAACCAGTAACACTTTTTTTAATTGAACTAATACCACTATATCATGTCAAAACAACACTTTTAATGAACCCATACTCGTATGTTTTGTCCAAAACCAATAAAAGTATATCTTTCACTGTAAAGAAAGAAGCCGTTTTTGGCCAAACCAACAACACTATCTACTGTCAAGCCAGTAATTATCTTTTGTCAAATCAACACTCAAACAAATAACACACTGTATTTCACAAACCGAAAATTTCTCAATATTTTGCCTAACCAATAACGTTTTCTTTTTTCAAACTTATGATAATAATAAAAAGCTCTTATGCAGTGCAATATTTTCCATTAGCAACTCTGTGTGCTAGCCATTCACTATTCACAGAAAAGCAACACGTACACACATCCAAAGCAGTTACCTTCTCATTCTTCTCCCCACCCCAAACCACAGCAACTGACTCGCACCCACCTATCTACCCCATTTCATTCGATGCACACTTACAACATGTATCAGAAAACCAGATATGTCTTAAGGAAATTTTCACATTTGGGCACAAACGAGAAATTGTGCAGACTAAATGGCAGCGAGTTCAAGACTTGACGCAGAAAAAACTAAAACTTCTGTTCTTTGGGATAAGTCAAACTGTGAAATACCATCTTCTTGCAAACCAACAATACAAATTCAGAGTTCCTATGGATTTTAAAGAATAGAAATTCAAGGACTTTTCAAGGATTTTCAACTGCTTTTCAAGGCCATTTTGTGAAAATTCAAGGGTGTGTTATACAGGAAGTATGGCACTTCAACAACATCAGATTGTATTATTTCATCAAGTGGCTATAAAAGGGTCTGTAACGCTCCCTCAAGCTGCACAGGATTAGTCAACTGGAAGGGGGAAAGATCCATGAAAATCCAGCACTGTACATACAAAAAACACCAACTGATAAAAAAAAATGTAAAGATTAAATTCAGTCTGGCCTGATGGTAGTAGAGTTGACAGTTTTCTTGATATTTGATTCAAAAATGGTATCCATGTCGAAAAATTAAATCACACACAGCAAGTAGGACTGCACACATACCAATACTGATTGGTATCGTTTTCCTTCTGTGTGGATGGTACATAAACTACCAACCCGTACTAGCGAGCGAGTGTGCAATCTTGCACAGTACTGCAGGACTGTCATTAGATTTTTTTTTTATGATGAGCCATTTGGCTAGAAACTGTCGCAGAAGTTTAAACCATTTTCAAAACGAGGGGGGTCAAACTTTTCAGTTGTCCAGACTGCTTTCAAATGCAAATGCACTTGCCACAGATAGTGTGGAGGATGAAGAGCGAACCAGGCTGACATATGAGAGCTGTTACACAACCCTGGTCCAGAGAAGTCACTGAATCAGCAAGGAAATTTCCTACTTGGAAAGAGTTCATGAAGGAGGCAGGATGGGACGAAGGGTAGAAAATATTGTACCATTACATTTCTGAATCTCCGCCTCCGTGGAGAATAGGGCAAAAATGTGCCGTGTCTATCAACAAGGCCTTGGCCAACAAGTCAGCAGCAGGTATGGTATTTTGTGAAAAATGTTGGAGATGCGCCAACGGACAATGGGTCATTTTTTACTGGGGAGTCTCTTTATTATCAGAAAGTATTGTATTCTGCAGGCTGACTTTGTGGCTCTTAATATGACAGGGACTCTTTTCCCCATGAAAGCTACAAGGTTTTTTAATTACTCATGTCTTATTTTTCCCTGAATAGTACTCCCATCTTCTTTTTCCTTGAAATGTCAATCCCGTTTTGTTTTTCTTTGAAATATTACTCCCGACTTGTTTTTCACTGAAAAATTACCCAGCTCATTTTTCACCGATACATTACTATAATCTCATCCTTCATCAAAATATTGCACCTGTCTAATTTTTCACTGAGAAATTACTCTTATTAGTCTTATTTTTGACAAACATAACTTTTCTTATTTTTCCCTGAAATATTACTCCAATCTTGTTTAAACAAAACACCACATTGTATACAAATCCTCTCCTTGCACAGACAAGCAACATCATGAATTACAACGTTAATTATTTAGTGCTGACACTGCAATTCATTTAAAACAAAAAAGAAACTTGTAAAGATGAATGTGTCCACAAACTGAATCGATTATTTTATGAATGGAATGTTTCTTACATCAAAATCAAACTGCCAAAGCGCACATAAATAATATCATCATTTGATCACATCAAACTGAAAAACAAACAAGCTTGCATCACACGTCCAGGCAACCTAGGATAAGCCTGACATCACCACTGGTTCTTCCATACATGAAAAGAGTAAGAACTGCTAAGACTGTTATTGAGGGCCTGGACCAATCCTCACTGAAGTCTATAGTGGTGAAGGGACTTGATGTTGGTTTTTTCTAGAAGATGGCTTTAACCTCTGTAGCTTTGAATGCTCTTTCCCTCCCAACCATGGGACTTCAAGCTGGCTTTACAGAAGGTGCCTTTGGCCCCTGGGACTTCAAGCTGGCGTTATAGAAGGTGCAATGGGCTCTTCCCCTCCCAACCATGGGACTTCAAGCTGGCGTTATAGAAGGTGCCTTTGGCCCCCGTAGCAATGGGCTCTCTCCCTCCCAACCATGGGACTTCAAGCTGGCGTTATAGAAGGTGCCTTTGGCCCCCGTAGCAATGTGCTCTCTCCCTCCCAACCATGGGACTTCAAGCTGGCTTTATAGAAGGTGCCTTTGGCTCCTGTAGCAATGGGCTCTTTCCCTCCCAACCATGGGACTTCAAGCTGACTTTATAGAAGGTGCCTTTGGCCCCCGTAGCAATGGGCTCTTTCCCTCCCAACCATGGGACTTCAAGCTGGCGTTATAGAAGGCGCCTTTGGCTCCTGTAGCAATGGGCTCTTTCCCTCCCAACCACGGGACTTGAAGCTGGCTTTATAGAAGGTGCCTTTGGCCCCCGTAGCAATGGGCTCTTTCCCTCCCAACCATGGGACTTCAAGCTGGCGTTATAGAAGGTGCCTTTGGCCCCCGTAGTCATTTGTCCTCTCTCCCTCCCAACCATGGGACTTGAAGCTGGCTTTCTAGACAATGGCTTTGACCCCACTGCCCCACACACTCCAGTCATGAGCGCTCTGTTTGCGCCAGATTGGGAGAAGTGTAACTTGGCGTGTGGCACTCTTACAGACACCGATTCAGAAAGACTGAACATGAATGAAACGAAACAAAAACCAAAAAACAGAAAGCTGCTAATGTTGGTTCTTGTTCATGTAAACAGTCAAAGCTGTTTCATGAATCTGTGTTCAAAAATTTTTAGTTCCCAAGGCTAGTGGAACTTTCATACACACAAACTGATGATTAATAACCAAGACATATAACAAATTATTTCTTTCAGCAAGTATGTCATGTTTTCACAGCAGTTTCCAAGCAGACCACTTAACGATTCCATCCAAATCTACAATTCAAATACACCCACTACCTTCCTCCATGCAGTTAAATGAAATTTAAATGCCAATATAGGTATGCATTCATACTGCTAGAAGACTTGACATACACTTCACACTGAAAAAAAATAATAATGTCATATGGCAGCAGTGTAGCACTTTCTCTGGTGGGTTGCTTCACGACTACTTGACAGCTCTTTGTGTACTACAGTGCTCCAACACAGCCTTCGTCTGTGTGGCTATGGACTGGAAGAATTGGAATGAATGATATTGGAGAAAGCCATTCAGAAGGCAGGGGAGATCAACACAAACACACACACACACACACACACACACACACACACACACACACACACACATAAGAAAACCATGTTTTGATTTCACAGGCAGGCAAAATGCCTGAATAAAGAGAAAAAGCCCTGGAGTGTGTCTGTATGCACTGCAACAGAATGACAAGCACACAACAATAATACATTGCCATAAACAGGAAAGAGAAAACGCATGAAAACCAGGGGAAGGAATCCACATCAACTAACAGCAGAAGAAATACTCATCACTCATTTAAAAAAACAATCACATCAACATTTTTTTTTTTTACCTTCCTCTTTTTCAGGTTAACATATAGGGTGGGTCCACAAGCAAAAGAAAGGAGAGGAAACTGTCCCCAAAAAGAAGCATTAATACCCTTGGGTTAGGCTTTGTATGATACACAGTACCCTTTACCTCATCATGTCTGTGTCCCTTAAAACCTGTGTGCACTAAACCTTTCACCCTTGACCTCACCTGCGTGCCACCTGATACCTGTGTGGTGCCCACTGGTGTTTCAATCCTTCTCCTGTGCGATTTGCAAAGATCATCCTGAAATAAACCACAGCAGTCTTTTTCCTCAGTGAGAGGTCCAGGAAGGGACTGTTCAATTCAAAACTGAATATCAATGAAGCACGTCTCATGCGTCACAAGGAACTCCAACTAAATTTTATAGTTATCCTCATAACTTCTTTCTTTCAGGTATATCATTTTCCCTTGACGCTATGTTTTTGAGGCAATACACTCAACATCAACAGTGGATGAAAAGGCTAAATGCAATGTATCATTTTCCCTTGACGCTATGTTTTTGAGGCAATACACTCAACATCAACAGTGGATGAAAAGGCTAAATGCAATGCCTACATATCTTAAAGGTCTTTGAGCAGTATAAAAAAAAAATACATCAGACGCACAATGTTCACACCTATTTAAAAAATAAATAAATAAATAAAACTAGAGACAAAATATTTACATCCAATAAATCATTACACAATCAAGAGAGTGAATAATTTACAACTGGCATTCACAATCAATGAGGAATCAGTTCAAAGGTTACATCGTCTCAACATTGCATTGCTTCAGTGCTCTGCATGTACCCTTTTGCCGCCCTGAACTATTGCAGCAGACACACTATCAGCTCCATGACAATTTACAAATAAATGAAGATAACTACCTAGCACAAGCAACTTTCCCTTTTTCTACCTTTCCCATTTTCACTTCTTCCATTCCATGAGTACCAGTACCCCTCCCCTTCCACTCCCCATGCAGTTTCACCCCACCCTCCACCCCTACCCAACACCACCTCCCTAAACCTCTACCCCCCCTCCTTCCAATTTCCCCAGTCTGAGCACTCTCCCACTGTCAGGGGTCAAGTCTGATCGTCAGTCTCGCCGAGGGATGTTTTGTCACCTTGCCCACCAATGTCTGTTTCACTTGTTCTAAATCACCATCGTTTCTCACAACAGTCATCCAAAATCATCATCATTTCCCCCCTTCCCAACTGTCTTCCTAAATCACCATCATTTTCCCCCACAGTCATCCTAAATCACTCTCTCCCCCACCCCCCACCCCCAATCATCCTAAATCACCAATGTTTCCCACCAACAGTCATCTTAAATCAATACTATTTTCTCAAATCATCCTAAATCAACATTATTTGTTCCCAAACAGTCATTCTAAATCAATATAATTTCTCTAGCAATAATTCTAAACCAACATTATTTCTCAAACAGTCAAATCAATTTCATTTCTCAAACAGTCACTTATTTCTCAAACAGTCAAATCAATATTATTTCTCAAACAGTCACCCTAAATCAACATCATTTCCCCAACAGCCATCCTAAATCAACATCATTACACCAAATAGTTATCCTACATCAACATCATTTCCCCACACAGTCATCCTAAATCAACATCATTATTTTTTTTCAGAATGGAGTGACTGATGGCGGAGAACGAAGCAAAATTTAGAAAGAGAGGGGGTTAGTTACCGTCAAGGACATTGACAAACAAAGCACAGGGCTGTGCTTTGTTTGTCAATGTCCTTGGCGGTAACTAATCCCCTCTCTTCCTAAATTCAGCATCACTATGCCAAATAGTTATCCTAAATCAACATAATCATAACACAGTCATCCTAAATCAACATAATTACTACACAGGCATCCTAAATCAACATAATTACAACACAGTCATCCTAAATCAACATCATTATGCCAAATAGTTATCCTAAATCAACATAATCACAACACAGTCATCCTAAATCAACATGATTACCACACAACCATCCTAAATCAACATAATTACCACACAGCCATCCTAAATCAACATAATTACAACACAGTCATCCTAAATCAACATCATTTCCCCACAGTCATCCTAAATCAACATCATTTCCCCACAGTCATCCTAAATCAACATCATTTCCCCACAGTCATCCTAAATCAGCATCATTTCCCCACAGTCATCCTAAATCAGCATCATTTTGCCAAATAGTTATCCTAAATCAACATAATTACCACACAACCATCCTAATCAACATCATTTTCCCATACAGTCATCCTAAATCAGCATCATTTTGCCAAATAGTTATCCTAACTCAACATAATTACCACACAGTCATCCTAAATCAAAATAGTTACCACACAGCCATCCTAAATCAACATCATTTCCCCACACAGTCATCCTAAATCAACATTTCCCCACACAGTCATCCTAAATCAACATTTCCCCACAGTCATCCTGAATCAACATCATTTCCCCAACAATCACCAGGGTTCCACACTCTCAGACACAACTGGTCACTGTTTCTCACACAGGCATTCCTCACACATCCAGCGTGCCCAGCCCATCACAGGTCAACATTTCGGCCGAGGACACCAGACGGCAATATATCTCTGTTTTCTTTCAAGCTTCCAGTTTCTCCCTATTGTCACTGGTGTTTGCCGCCAGCTTTGGAGGGCTTGTAATAGACCAGGCGTCCCAGGGAAGCAAAGCCAAAAATAAAGGTCATGAAGGTCCACTTGGCCGTGGCTGCTGGTGTCAAACGCTTGTCCCTGGCAAGACAAACAGTACATCTCAAATAAATATTTCTACTATGGGCAAACAATGGCAATCTCACATCATATACTCTAACTGGCAATGTATACTAGCTATATCAGCCTGATCCTAGCCATGGGCAGATTATTCAATCAGTTCAGCCAATTTTGGTAAATTCCACAAAGGAAGGCGACATCGTTCATTTCCCTACCCAGAAGACAGGTGTCTCAAACATGGACAAAAATCATCATAAGCCAGAGGGTCCCTTAGTCAGGTGTTTTGAGTGCCTGCCTGCAATGCTGACAGTGATGAGTTCAAATAAGTTCACTCGTAGGGTTGGATTTTTCCTGCTTTTTTTACAGCAGTAAATGGTGCCTTGATTTAAGGTCTGGGAAAGTTCTGCCAGCAGAAGGAGAGGGATGTAAACATTTGTTGAATAAAAAAATTCTTTCACATAACTTCGAATTTTGAAACAATGCAAAATACAAATGAAATGTACTGCTGTCACACACACACACACACACACACACACACACACACAAAATGTACTGCTGTCACACACACACACACACACACACACACACACACACACACACACACACACACACACACACACACTCACACACACACACACTCAAACATATACAGCAATGCAAGAGTCTAAATATTCAGGACATCAAAGCAAAACATATCAGGGCATTGAAAAAAGTACTAAATTAAGACGAGATTGTCAACAACAACAACAAAAAAAAGGAAAAAACCATAACTATGAATATCAAAAGTATTAACTTGGCTCTTAGTGTAAAACTGAGGCAAGAAAAACTTAATGATCTTTTCGTGCTACAGGTTTTCACAACTGTTTGATGGTAAACAAAATACTTCCAAAATGGTGCTTTACTTACTTCACAGTGAAATAGGGTCAATATGTTCAGTTTTGCTCTGTGTGGTGTGTGTGTGTGTGTGTGTGTGTGTGTGTGTGTGTGTGTGTGTGTGTGTGTGTGTGTGTGTGTGTGTGTGTGGCGCGCGCGCGAGCACGCGCATGTGCATGTGTTTGTGTATGTGTGTGTGCATTCATTTGTATGACTGTGTGCGTAGATGAACACATACACATATACATCTAAGTACGTTTATAAAATGTCATGTATACGCTTATACACATATGTGAATAACTATGTCTATGTCTGAATTATACACAGAGATGTGTGCAAATGTACATGAATGTATGCATGCGAGTGCATACCTGTGTTCAAACATGGATGCATTTGTGTATGTAGGTGCATGGCTGCAACATGCGTGTATATATGTGTTTTATCAGAATTTGAAGAGAGATTGAGTCCCAAGCACAAGTGACTCACTGGCAAACTTTCCCTGCATAGGCTGCTTCTACACAGTGAGCGACAACAGCAAACACACACCTGCAACAGATAGGGATTTCCCATGTACTTCACCTTACTATGACATGAAAAATATGAAATGTCAATGTTCCTATCTCCAGAGAGTTTTCATAGTCTATGGACATAAGATATTACAAATAGTTGTAAATTTGTAACAATAACTTCACAGCACTGATGTTCAGAGGAAACTTTGTGGTAATCTTGCTGAGCTGATCATGGATCTGCCCTGTGATCCCAATCTGCACAACAGATCATCACCAAACTTAAACGGGTACATCTTGGGGCCACAGTCTATTTGATGACCACCATGTTAAAATCTGTTCTGAACCATCTCAGTAATGAATGCCAAATAAAAACATGCCAATGACCGTGTTTGGTACACATTTCATAGCATGGGGATACAATCGACACAAACTTTGACAGAGATACCCATACAAGTTATGCAGAAACTGTGAAAGATCCCCCTTCCCCCTACACCTCCCTGTCCTGCTCCTCCTATGTCAAACATTCAACAATATGGTGATTCACAGCATGCGACCACCCCAGAAAAAAAATCTGTGTTTGAAGCCACTGGCTTGTTTCCTGCCATGCATATGGCTCAGCGTATTGTCTCAAGCATCTTAAAAAGTAAATCGCTGTTTACTCTGATGTCCATCAGTACATCAGTAATTCCATTTTACTGGTTTGTTCCCCTTTGCTGTTTATGTCCATTAAAATGTATTACAAATCAATTAACTGTTGTGCCCCTTTGTGGTATATATCCATTAAATTGTAAATAAAGCAACTGTTTCTAACACAGAGCTCTCTTTCTCTCTCTCACACACACTCACCACACACACACACACACACACACACACACACAGACCAATCTTCACATGTGAACTGGACAGACAACAGGTTGGAGAGGGAGAGAATATAGAGATATGTGTGTGGCGGTACTGTGTATTTTATGTCAGAGACTGACTTAGGGAGACAGACAAACAAATACATGGAAAGATAGAGAAAAATGAAAGCGTTACATAAACAGGGATGGAAGAGAGAACAGTTAGTACAAGATGGACAAATGAATTGCAGTGCACCACGATGAAAAAGATGCACTACTGCACAACAAAAGCCCAGTAACATTATTAAAAACAAAAGCGGAGTCAGCGTCACGAATTATGAAGCACACAGCTGCTGCGATCTACTCACAAAGAAACGCACACTGTGTGATGACTTCGACCCATGTAGTGTACGAAATCACTCAGAGGCCATGGTAAATAGCTGAAGGCACTGTCAGGACTGAAAGTTGCCATCTGAAACACATTGACATGTGGGCATTAATTACTGTAGATCACATCACACTCTTGAAAGTAAGACATACACAGCTGTAGGTGCTCTAGTGGATTAAAGTGGGGTGAACTGAGACAGTGACTGTCAGACAGAGAATTCAAGGAGACAAACAGAAAGTAGGAAAGATAATGATATTGTGTACTTCCAAGGATAACATAAATGGGTCGTTAGTGGAGGCTTTTTTTTTTTTTTTGGGGGGGGGGGGGGGGGGGGGAATCAGGCCCTTGTCCAAGAAAAAGCAAATACTCTGAAATGTAATACAATGACAATGAGTACAAAAAAACAGCCCAAAATAAAAACACACATACAAAACAGTGTGCAAAACAACACTTATTCAACACACAAAACAGACAAGTAAATTTCCACAAACTTGTCATCTTCAGACATCACAAACATCTGACAAAAAAAATGCATAGAACAATACTCACTTGATTGCAGCTAACATGAGAATGCTGGCCGACATTCTCTATGACTAGAAGTAGAACAATACCACTATTGTCATTAAATATTGCTATCACCAACACTGACATCAGGAACACTTAAAACATTGACAGAAAACACCTTGGGCTTACTATGTCAAGGATCGTTCAACAATGAGCCACTGCTCATACTCTGCTCAGAGGGGGGGGGGGGGGGGGGGGGGGTTGCGCTTCTTTATTCACAGGATCTTTACTGCATATTATTTTTAGAAATGTCACAACATGTCAAGTGTAATCAACACTAGCAATTATCAAATAGTAGTAACATCAAAATAATCAAATGATGCAATTATTAAAAAGAGGCATATGTGATAATGAAGATACAGAGGAAGAGATAAAGTAAAAGAAAGCAACTCAAAAGCTAATAGCAAGTCAGAGAAGGAGACACAGAGAGAGAGAGAGAGAGAGAGAGAGAGAGAGAGAGAGAGAGAGAGAGAGAGAGAGAGAGGCATGTGTGAAGGAGAGACAGGAGAAGGGTTGGGGAAGGAAGTGAAAAAGACTGGAGGGCACAGAGAATAAGCAGGTGTAAAAGGGGAGGAGGAGAGGGGAGTTAGCAACAACAACAAAAACAACAAAAATATGTAATGGTTTAGTCGGTTCCAGTCTTCTTCAAGTAGATCTTTTTTCAACTAACATTCAGGCACCTTAATTTTCATCCATCTGTTCAAGTATTTGAATTTTTCTGGCACTTTTGATTCTTTGACAGTGATAGTCCCTTGCTTTTCCTTCAAAAACATGCAAGTCAGGATGATGAAAAACTGATCTCAAGCCATTCATCATCTGCTTTGATCATGATTAAGGTGGTCAAAAACCATTTCAACAGGACATACATCCTTTCTTCCCATCAGCAATTTGTATAGTCGACTCATAAGCAGTCTTCAGACAAATTAAGGCCTTAGCAACTTCCTAACCCATCCGACCTCCCCTCTCACTCTCTTCCCCCTTCGACCCCCCCCCCATCCCCATCTCCCTGACCCACCCACTGGAAAGCTAAGTAAGGTTGTGAGAATTCTTAAGTCTGGAGCTGTGCTGGTTGACCCTGCTGGATCAGCTCTACCAAGACTCGAATCCACGTGGGTTTATTTCCCAGGCTCAAAATGGGCTTTCCTGTTCCACATTAGATGAACAGACTCAATATGAAGGAATCATCACGTACCATTCGGGAATGGGACCAGCTGCCACAGTGCATTGTCAATGCCGAGTCCATGGAAACATTCAGGACAAAAATAAATAACCACCTGAAAGACACTGTCCTGGATGGTCTCGCTAGGAGCTACCAGCAAAAACTGTTCTGAGTCATATGTAGAAAGGGTGGGGAAGAGGGGAGGGAGAGGGTGGGGGAGGTAAATACATAAGATGTGGTCCTAAAGGCTCTGCCTGGCTCACCTGGGTCATTGTGGGGATTAACTCTGGGGGGCCCAGGGGAGATGAAATTGCGGAGCAAATCTCTAGCAGAAAGGAAGGAAAAGGGAAGGAAGAGGGAAGGGAAAAAGAAAGGAAGAGGGAAGGAGAAAGAGAAGGAAAAAGGAAAAGAAAAAGTTTAAGTTTCACAAGGCAAAAATCTGGAGTGGATCCTGTGACAGGGGATTTCCAAAAGCAAAAGACTGAGTGGGTGTCTTGGTGGCAGCAAGACTGGCTATGTGTGTGGAGGGATCTTGTGAGAGGAGACCCCATTGAGAACTGGATGATGTGTCTTGGTGGCAGCAAGACTGGCAATGCTAATGGGAATTTTTTTTTTTTTTTTTTTAAACACTGAACGCTGACTCGTGGGCCCCCTTCTTTATATAGCGACAAAAGAATCAGAATGTTGATTGTGGTCCTCTATGGAAGATGAAGAAGAAGATCATCCATATTATATAGAAAAGATATTTGAGTAGACTGGTTTCTCAAGACTTTTTTTTTAGACAATTTGTGGTATAATAAGATTGGGTCCAGAGTAACATACGGGATGATAAAAAAAAAAAGTGCAACTTTTTTTCACCGAGTCAAGTAAATCTTAACATAAAAAAGATGGGGGGGGGGGGGGGGGGGGAGTGGGGGGCGTTGCTTAACTATGTGTGACTTGTTAGATGATTGTCAATTTATTTACATCAGTTTGTCTTGTCGAAAGGGAAGATGAGGAGACGGAGACTGCAGTTGATTTACTCACAAACAGCGTGCAAAGTCCGAAAGGTATTAGGACCATCCAAAAGGGGTGTGGAAAGACAAAGTAATTGTCTGTGTAAGACGCACGCGGCATAGCTGGCTTGCCACCATGTCGTCTGCGTCCGCCGGCCATGTCCAAAGTTTAATCTCAGTGCTTGAACGTGAAAATAGAGTGGTTTCCCTTGCAGCGATTGGCAGGCAGGCCACAGGAAAGCAGACCTAGAATAAGCGCCTGCCGAATATCCTTCCAAAGACTGTACGCCCTACTTCCGTAGGGCGAACTAGGCTATCTTTGATCCTTCACCCTCCGCCGCGAGCGTGATGGAGCCAATGCCATGAAAGCTGGTCGCTCGCTGCGTGAGATTTTTATCCAGAGTATTCCTCTGTTTGACCACTTTATTGGCGTGCGTCCTTTCTGTTTCCGGGCGAATTAAAGGTGGCAACTGAACGAGGAAAGAAGCATCTTTGTTTATCTTGACAACACATTACATTATAGAAGTAGTAGTAGTAGTAGGGACCGGCTTTTTTTTTCTTTTTTTTTTTTTTTTTTTTTTTTTTGGGGGGGGGGGGGGGGCCTTAGGCCTTACGGCTTATTTGCGTCCCCTCATTTTTTTCAATTTAAATTTCGGTCTGGTTGCATGCCTATCTTATAAATAACATTATATTCAATCCACACTAAAGAAAAGGTCTTTCAGTTTAGGGTCTTCATCTAGGAGTTTTTTTAAGCTGTTGATGTCAGGTGCATATTTGGTGTTAGCAGGCAGTGCATTCCAATAATTAGCAATTCTGAAAGCAAAACAAGGCTTTCTTTTGTTAGTATGGCAATGTCTGATAAAAATCTTGCCTTCATTATTTCTCGTGCAACCCACTTCTGAGAATTTGAAAAGCGCATGCACATTAACATCATCATAATTATGGAATATTTTAAAAAATTGGATTAGGTCTCCTCTGATCCTCCTTCCTTTCAGTGAGTGTAATTGGAGATAATGTAATCTTTCTTTATAGTTTAAATTACTACACTCTTTCAGGATTTTAGTAGCTCGCCTTTGTGCATTTTCTATCACTTTTGACTGTCTCTTGAGATGGGGACTCCAAATTACATTAGCGTATTCGAGATGGGGCCTAACAAGTGCTTTAAATAACTTGACAAATGTCTCCTTTTCTAGAAAGGTAAAAGTTCTCCTGATGAGTCCCATCATCTGATTTGCTTTATTTACAACTCGCTGGATGTGAGGATCAAAGGATAGATCTTTATCAATGGTTACTTCCAGATCTGTTTCTTCATCACATGTATTTATTTTCTGCAATTCGTCGTTCACAATCATAGTATATTCAAACTGTTTATTCTTTTTGCCAATGTGCATCACCTTACATTTTGCTACATTGAAGTAAAGGTTCCATTAATCTGACCATTCTTGTAGCTTGTTTATATCCTGTTGGATCTTTGTGCTGTTTGTCGCCTTATCATATATTTTTGTGTCATCTGCAAATATTTTGCATGTGGTTTGAGTCATGTCCGGTAAGTCATTAATGAACATAGTGAATAATATGGGCCCTAGGATACTACCCTGAGGAACTCCACTTAGGATCTCAGATGTCTTGGATCTCTCTTCTCCCACTCTCACTAATTGTGACCTTCCTTTAAGAAAACCTCTGATCCAGTTTAGAAAATTACCATTTATTCCATATGCTTTTAGTTTAGTTAGCAGCCTTTCATGGGGGACAGAATCAAATGCCTTTCTAAAGTCCAAGTACATTATATCAATTGGCTCCCCATTATCTACCAGTTCTGTTAGGTTGTCGATTACTTCTAGTAATTGTGTGACACATGATCTCTTTTTCCTAAATCCATGTTGGCATTTAGCATATAAGTCATTTTCAGTAAAATGAGCAACTACCACATCCCTTACAAAGCTCTCTAAAATCTTACATGCAATACAAGTCAAGCTCACCGGCCTGTAATTACCTGGGTCTGTTTTGGAAC
>CM065732.1:21871965-21874465 GCA_033310375.1 Conus canariensis
TTGTGATATTGGAAACCAGTGGACCAACGAAGATTAATTGGCAATGTTATTTTTAAAAAAATATGACAACTGGATTCACAACCGAAGGGTCAAGAGGGGCTGAAACAGGATAATAATGGTTTGCATTTTTGCAGTATTCTATTTCCATTTCCATGTTCAACATCTACGAATATTGGCAATATTATTAAAAAAATATGACAACTGAATTCTCAACCGAAGGGTCAAGAGGGGCTGAAGCAGGATAATCATGGTCAAGGGCCGTGGACATGTTTTTACAATGGTCTGTAATGGTATTCTGTTATATTTCCATTCCCATGCTCAGCACCTACGAATAAAACTCTAAGCAAGTTATATTATGGCTTAAAGCCCTTGTTTGGCAGCGATTTGGAAAAAAAAAAAAAGAAGAAAAAGAAACACTAGCGGTTAGCAGCAATGTTGCTTTTTATAAAGCGTATATTGTCCCATTTCACTTTATCACCTAGCTGGACAGAACACAAATAATGGTTGTTTTGTGTGGCACACTTTTTACATTTTAACTGCTTGACCAGTGTTCCCATTGCATGTTGTCGATTCCCTACATTTTTTTGGAAGGGGGGGGGGGGGAGGGGGGAGGGGGCTAACCTCAAGTACAGCATGCACCTAGTGTCTGGTTCAGGGACACTGGAGGCACAGAAAGGGAGAATATAGGTGGACAATATAGTGGAGGGGTTATGCAAACACCAAGGGCGACAATAGACAAAGGGAGGAAACCATGACAGAGCCAAACAGGAGGGAGAGAAGTAGGGAGAGTGAGGAACAGAGTGAGAGAGGAGAGCGAGAGAGAGAAACAGAGAGGGAGAGACAGTAAAACAGAGAGAGAGAGAGAGAGAGAGAGACTTTTAAAAAAAGTCAAACCACCACTACAAAAAAACTTTTATTGCTCTAACAATAATTTGTACCACCACAACAAAAAACATGTTTATTTCATTGCATTAATAAATGTAAACTCGCGCACGCACACTCACGCACGCACGCACACACACACACACACACACACACACACACACACACACACACACACACACACACGCACGCACGCACGCACATGCACCCACGCATAGCCATAGAAAGCCCAAAGTGTCCACAGGGTGGAAAAGGCAGATCCAATTTATTGTGCTAACGGTATTGATCAGTGAAAATAGAGTACCTCGAGGGTTTGTCTCATGCCCTTGCATTTTGTCCCCTCACTGTCAGCTTCCAGGGGACAAGTGTCCCATTGAAAAAAAAAAAAAGTGAAGCTCTGCTGCTTCTAAGTCGTTCCACAGTTCTGCCAACCGTTGAGCCTGTATGTTCAGTCCATCTTTCGTGGAGGGACAGGTGTTCGTCACCAACATACATCATGGCTTTTTGAGACTAACACAGTACAAGCTGAAATCAGTGGATCAATGACAAGGTACAGTGAAGGTTAAAAGAGGATCGTGCGAATGCCTTTTTAAACTTTTATTCAGGTTTTGGATACAGATGGGAAGCACTCACCAAGGGGTTGACCATCTCCTCATCCATTCCCAGCCTACCTACTAGCCGAACAACACATAACAGAAAGAATGGGGATATAACATCGTTTCTTTTTAATAAACATTCCACCTGAATTTTTCTCCAGTGCAATGGAACCAAAGTTGCAGCACGCATAAAAATATTTCCTTATTTTCAAGCAAATGCAACAGTAGTCCTTCTTACCTGTATGTCGAGGTTGCTGTATTGTCTTCCTGTGATTCGATCTCAAATCCGCACGAAAAAAAAATGTTGCGATGTATGCGAAAGGCCTCGATCCGCGCTTCACTTGTCACAGGAATCGCACAGTCCATTATTTTCGACAAAAATACAGCATGAGGTCCGAGTTCAACCATTCGCAACACCATCCACTGCCAGAAAAGATTCGCCAATGCTGAAGGTGAAGTGAGGATGGTAGAGAGAAATTCGGGGCAGGGATGTAAAGAACTCCGGGGTGGACGTGGAGGGGTGCGCTGAGAGTCCAAGGGCAATGCGTGGGGAACACAGGGAAGACATGGAACAGAGAAATGGAGGTGGGAGTGAAGAGGTGGGAAGTCTTTTGTTGCAGTGGTGTAGGCGTCCCCTGTTGTGAGCCAGCCTCAGTCCTGAGTCCCGCCACTGAACCCACCCAAAATGGAAATCGGAATAAAAAGATCTGTAATATCCTCAAGCTGAACCGCAACTACCCGACGGCTCAAAGTATCACAGTATCTGGTATATCACCCCCCACCCCCACCCCACCCCACCCCCACCCCCACCCCCTGTTCCTTATCCGTCTCTTCGATTCCAAGGGTTATAAATAGATATCTTACCAAAACAGTCACATTCTCACTAACCATTAAACCATAGAGATTTTTACACAAAAGCTGACAAAGATATATATATAGAGAGAGAGAGAGGGAGAGAGACAGAGACAGAGACAGACAGACAGACAGACAGACAGACAGAGAGAGAGATCAATGATACTAGT
>CM065732.1:21876965-22011965 GCA_033310375.1 Conus canariensis
TGTAGGGTGAAGAGTTATCACCCTTCGTTCCGCCTGTTTTCCAGCCAGGTTTGGGGGATGGATGGTTATCCGAGGCTGACGTGCGCACAAGGCGTGGGGGATGGATGGTTATCCGAGGCTGACGTGTGCACAAGGTTTGGGTGATGGATGGTTATCCGAGGCTGACGTGCGCACAAGGCGTGGGGGATGGATAGTTATCCGAGGCTGACGTGCGCACAAGGTGTGGGGGATGGATAGTTATCCGAGGCTGACGTGCGCACAAGGTGTGGGGGATGGATAGTTATCCGAGGCTGACGTGCGCACAAGGTGTTGTGAGGGGATGGCACAATAGTTATCCGAGGCTGACGTGCGCACAAGGTTTGGGTGATGGATAGTTATCCGAGGCTGACGTGCGCACAAGGTGTGGGGGATGGATAGTTATCTGAGGCTGACGTGCGCACAAGGTGTGGGGATGGATAGTTATCCAAGGCTAACGGGTGCACGAAGTGTAGGGGATGGATAGTTATCCAAGGCTAATGGACGCACAAAGTGTAGGGGATGGATAGTTGTCCAAGGCTAATGGGCGCACAAAGTATAGGGGATGGATAGTTATCCGAGACTGACGGACGCACAAGGTGTGATGATAGATCGTTATTCAAGATTGACAGACGTACAAGCTGTGAATGATAGATCGTTATCTAAGGCTGACGGACGCACAAGGCGTGTGGGATGGATAGTTATCCGAGACTGACGGACGCACAAAGTGTGGGGATGGATAGTTATCCAAGGCTGACGGACTCACAAAGTGTGGGGATGGACAGTTATCCGAGACTGACAGGACGCTCAAGCTGTGGCTGACAGATCGTTATCCAAGGCTGACGGGACGCTCAAGCTGTGGGGCATGGATAGTTATCCAAGGTTGACGGACGCACAAGGTGTGGGGGATGGATAGTTATCCAAGGCTGACGGACGCACAAGGTGTGGGGGATGGATAGTTATCCAAGGCTGACGGACGCACAAGGTGTGGGGGATGGATAGTTATCCAAGGCTGACGGACGCACAAGGTGTGGGGGATGGATAGTTATCCAAGGCTGACGGACGCACAAGGTGTGGGGGATGGATAGTTATCCAAGGCTGACGGACGCACAAGGTGTGGGGGATGGATAGTTATCCAAGGCTGACGGACGCACAAGGTGTGGGGGATGGATAGTTATCCAAGGCTGACGGACGCACAAGGTGTGGGGGATGGATAGTTATCCAAGGCTGATTGACGCACAAGGTGTGGGGGATGGATAGTCATCCAAGGACTGACGGACGCACAAAGTGTGGGGGATGGATAGTTATCCAAGGTTGGCGGACGCACAAAGTGTGGGGGATGGATAGTTATCCAAGGTTGGCGGACGCACAAAGTGTGGGGGATGGATAGTTATCCAAGGTTGACAGACGTACAAGCTGTGAATGACAGATCGCTATCCGAGGTTGACGGACGCACAAGCTGTGGATAATAATGTGATTGATGGCTGAGATTTGAGGTAAAGGAGATGGAGTCCCGCAGAGCTTCACTTTTCTTTTTTTCAATGGGACACTTGTCCCCTGGAAGCTGACAGTGAGGGGACAAAATGCAAGGGCATGAGACAAACCCTCGAGGTACTCCATTTTCACTGATCAATACCGTTAGCACAATAAATTGGATCTGCCTTTTCCACCCTGTGGACACTTTGGACTTTCTGTCGCTCTGTGTGGGTGGGTGGGTGGGTGGGTGGGTGGGTGTGTGTGCGTGCGTGCGTGCGTGCGTGCGCGCACGTGTGTGTGTGTGTGTGTGTGTGTGTGTGTGTGTGTGTGTGTGTGTGTGTGTGTGTGTGTGTGTGTGCGTGCGTGTGTGTGCGTGCGTGCGTGTGTGTGTGTGTATGTGTGCATGCGTGTGTGTTCATGCGCGCGCAGGCGAGCGCGCACGTTTGTGTGTGTATGTGTGTCCTCGTTCAAGCTGCTTTGATCATAAATCATAAAAATAGAACAAAATGGCTTGCATGTCAATGCACTGTTGGAAGGGAAGAAACACTGATAAGTCAAGATTTTCTTTTCAATTGAATCACAGCAGGTGTAGTACTTGACAAAGGATGGTGGAAGCAGTAATCTTACATCATAATTCTCAAGTCTTGAAAATTTAGGAGTTGGACAGATAAGTTTGGTAGTATTTCGAACAATTACCTTTCCTGTTTGCATTTGCTTCCTTTTTTAATCAAAAAAAAGGGGGGAAAATGTCATCATATCAACCTGACTAGGATAAAAACCCCGTTCATTTTGTTCAGGTGAACCCAAAGGCAGCAATCCACTTGGCATCAGCACCACCCACAAAAATTGAGGTCCCTCATATAGATGGCAAGGTCATGGACTGCCATGGAGGTTGAGGTCATGGTGATGGAATATTTGAGAGTACCTACAGTGGTGGTGGTTGTCATGGGGCGAAGGTCTATGGAGGAGACTTAGTATCGTGGGAGAAAGTTTGCACCAGTGGATATTGTCCCTGACCCAGAAGAGGATTTGAGTAAGTGTGTAAGACTGGCAGTGTTGGGGCATTAATGAGAATAAACATGTTCGGCTTTTTATCTTCTTGTTTTTGAAGAAGCAGTGTTCCCAAAGACGTACATATGTGCATAAATGAAGCTCAGGAGTTCAACTCCGATGCATTGAAATATCACTGTGCGTTATTGTGATATACTTTTTTTTTTTTTTTTGATCGAACGATGTGCATGCCTGTAAATCAAATCGCATTGCAATACGTCCAACAGGTATAAATGTTTAAACAAAAAATCAGCAAACTATTATAAGTATTATACTGTCCCAAAAAAGAAACGCATACTTTTTCATATCTTCGCTGTGGATGCCAAAGCACTGGTAGGATGTAACCAACCAGTGGAAAATGTTTGTTTACGTCTGTGCTTCACGTGTGTCACGCATTTAGCGCCAGTTGGATTGCATGTGCACAAAATGGCCACTTGGACAATTTTCTTCTTTTTTTTTTTATTTTTATTTTTTTTTGGTTGTGCTTTGCGCCTGAGTGAAGCAAATTCATGTACCTTTTGGTGAATGAATGCTCAAAGGAAGGCAAACAAGCCATACACACAGTGAGTCATTCTGAGGAAAACCAGTCCGTCAACACAAGTGCAAAGATGCCGCGATCAAGTCAGCAAGAACGTGAGAACGCACTGGGGCGTTTGCAAGCTGGGCAAAGTCAGCCCGACACTTCAACGTGAGCCAGAGCACCCTCAGCAGACTTCTGAGTCGTCATCGCATCAGCGGCTCCACAGCAGACCGACCACGCTCTGGACGACCTTTGGTAACAGCTCCAGCTCAAGACCGCTACATCCGGGTCAGCCACCTGCAAAATCCCTTACAGTCAGCCTCAGCAACCGCCCAGCAACTACCCAGATGTCAAAGAATCTCTGACGAGACTATTCAGAATCGTCTGCATGATGTAGGGCTATGGGCTTGCAGACCTGTCAGAGGACCTATCCTCACACAGCGTCATCGTGGGAACAGGCTGCAGTGGGCAACTCACCATCGTCCCTGGACCCTCAGGAACCACTGGAACAGGGTCTGGTTTTCAGATGAATCTTTCTTCCTGCTCCAGCGCCATGACAGGAGGAAGAGGGTGTACCGCAGACATGGCGAGCGCTTTGCCCAGAACTGCATGGATGAGGCACTTGCCCATGGTGGTGGAGGCGTCATGGTGTGTGTATTTGGGGGGGGGGGGGGGGGGCATCCCCATGTTGGGAGGAGTCCCGTGTGTGCGAGTCCAAGGCACGCTGAACGCCCAGCGGTATGTGGCTTAAATTCTCCAGCCTCATGTCCTGCCTCTTACCGCCGGACCTCGCACGCTGTTCCAACAGGACAACGCCAGACCTCATACTGCGCGACTACAATGCAAACCTTCGCCAACAACAACATCAACGTTCTTCCTTGACGCTCAGTGTCGCCAGATCTCAAGCCCATTGAGCGCATATGGGATGAGCTGGACAGACGAGTCTGGGCGCGAGTGCACGCTCCTGACAACGTCAACGAGCTGTTCACCGCCCTCCAGGAGGAGTGGAATACCATGCCAGCAGAGGTGATCCGCAATGTGATCCGCTCCATGCCAGCCAAGTGCCGGGCCGTTGTTGCTGCAGGTGGTGGACATACCCCTTACCGAGTCGTTGCTGCTTGGAACGGTGTGTTTCGGCGATGTGAATTGCACAGACACTGGATGTAAACTGTACAGACACTGGAAATGAAAATGGAATTGATGACATTTGAAACAAACAAAATTCTGTTGTGAAATGATTTCAATTGAATTTTTGCTAAATTCATGAAATTTGAAATAAATTTTCTTCAACAAAACTGTACGTTGAAAAAGTTGTTGGAAATCAAATTGAAAAATGCTACTTTAAATGAAAGGAGGAGCTTCAAGGAAAGAGACAAAACTCATTTGGCAGATAAACAAATGTTACAGAAATATTCTGTGATCTCGCCCAGCAGAAATTTGTGAAAAAAAAGAGGAAGTAAGTTGTAAAGTAATTCATATAGCTTCTGAACCTGTCAGATCATAATCTGGTTTTCTTTATCAGGAAGAAATCAAAGAGTGTAGCGCTGTGTTAGTAAAGCCATCATTTAAAAAAAAATTACATTGATGCTTTACTGCAAAACTAAAATCACAGGTTCCAAGAATGTTTGGAAGAGAATTATCCTCTCAGGTCCATTCAAAAGTCAGGAAAGATAACTCACACACATATACAAGAGTTTGAAGAACTGTTAATGTTGTTTGTTTTTTCTGCAAAGTATTAAAAGTCATAACACAATTTATGTTTGCGGTTTTCATCACAAACATGCTACAATACCAGATATAAACTTGAAAAAAAAAAACAGGATCAATTTATTTTCATGACTTTATCCTTTAATAGGTCCAACAATGACAGTGGTCATGAGCATGACAATAGGAAGACCAAAGCCACATTTCGTACTAACTTCTGATATTCAAAGGTCAAGCCAAAACACCTCAAATTGAAACACTACCAGGGCTTGAAATACCCATCTGTCTGATTGTCCATTACAGCTAAATCTTCTGGTAGGCAAGTGGAAATTATCTCTCCTCTTGTCCATTGGGCAACCGATTTTTAACTGAGTCAGTGAGAGGCTGGACAAGTAGGCGACAGTGCAGCGCTTCCCTTACTCATTTCACTTTCACACCTTTACTCCCACCACTCCTGAATGGTGAAGAGAGAGAGAGAGAGAGAGAGAGAGAGAGAGAGAGAGAGAGAGAGAGAGAGAGAGAGAGAGAGAGAGTTAAACAGACCCAGAGCAAGTCAGATATTGTAATTTTAGTTCAGTCCAGGAATACGTGATTGGTGGAAACAATACGATTCTATTCTGTGTCTTTTCTTACACACTCCTTTTTTTTTTTTTAAGACAACATGAAAGATATCCCAGCAAAAAAAATGAATTGTTTTGCATCTTATTTTTCTCTATTAATCCTTAATCATGAGCAGAGTCAGCCCTTACTTATGTTCACTGGCTTTTCACTGCACCGCTGATAGTTATACTTCCATTCACAATCTTTCTACTTAAGGAGGGCAAGTAGAAATTAGAGGGGTGGGGGTAGGATTCAGATTTCATAATTTTAGTTCGGTCCAGGAATGTGTGAATGCTGAAAAAAGAAATTCTCTTCTGTCGTCTTTTATTACACACTCTTAAAGACAATAGGAAAAATATCCCACTAAACGAATAAATATATTATTTTGCGTCTAATTCTTGTCTATTACTTCTTAATCAAACATGAGTAGACTCGACCATGACTTAATTTTGTACACTGGCTTGTCAGTTTACAGCTGATCGTTATTTCTATTAACTGCATTTTTACCTAGGGAGGTTAAATAGAAATTACAGAGGTTGGGGAAGGCAAATAGCTTTTTCTCATCATTTTGTCCCCAGGACGACTTAAAATTACCTGGGAATTTCTGGCCCTGGCCATCCGTTCCTCATCTTTTATATGTGGTACTGGCAAACATATAGAATCCAAAGTGAAGTTACATGCCAATGGCACAATTCTTTACCGTCAGATCAGAGCAAAGAAAGATGCCAAAGCCCTCCATGGAGATCTGGACCAACTTCTGCGTCGGGAACGTGTCATTCAATGCCAGCATTAACTTAGTGTCATGTTCTACTTGTGACACAAATGATAAAGCCCTACAGTACCGGTTAAAGCCTACACAACGAAGAGTTCAGAAAGTGGACAAAGTCAAGTACCTAGGTGTGGAGTTTACAAACAGTCTACATCTGGGAGCACATGTCGAGCTTATCACAGTGAAGGTAAACACCACAACTGCCTTTGAGTACAGAAATCTTGGAAGATGTCCATCGACAAACCATCCGGCCAACCTGCTACAAAAGACAAGGAAATCTCTAATGCATTTGAAGAGTTTGTCGTGAAAGCCACAACCCCTCAGTCTGTGCGGTAGTCTTAGTATAATATGTCTATTGGAATATTGTCATTTACATCATCATCCTGTCATATATTGTGCTTCATAGCTTGGTTGCATAGAATCTGCCTGATGTGAACCCAAACTGGCAGCTGGATTATGATATGTAAGAATGTAAATGTTGATTAAAAACCTCTGTCATCAGACTTTCACAAACGTTACACACCACTGTGGTGAGACCAACAGAGCTATAGTGTCCGGGTTCATTTTTATGTCCTTTCTTAACCGACTTCAGCTTGCCTCGGACTGTTAGGAATTCTATCTTTTTTTAAAATTTCTTTTCTTTCTTTCTTTCTTTCTTTCTTCTGTTAAACAAAATCTTTAACGGAAATATCAGACAGTCTTTTAATTATTTTACGAGTCTAGGATGAATGCAACTGGGACCGCAGCTGTTGTGATGGTTTTTTTTTTTTTTTTTTTTTTTTTTTTTTTTGCTAATTCATTGTGAATATCCTTCTTAGTAAAGTTTACAGTAGAAAATGTTCTGTGCATCTGGGGGGGGGGGGGTGTGTAAAGAAGGTTACCTGACTCCCCAGCGGTAAAGACACTTTAAAAGAAATCATTTAACACCTCAGCCTTTTCTTCGTCAATGTGCTTGCGCAAATGGGCCATCATGCTTCATAAAATTGCTGATATCTTTGCTGGGTTTTGTATTTGATACATACATACATACATACATACATATACACACATACATACATGCATACATATATACATATCTATATGTAAGTGTGTGTGTGTGTGTGTGTGTGTGTGTGTGTGTGTGTGTGTGTGTGTGTGTGTGTGTGTGTGTGTGTGTTGAACAATTCAGTAGGGGGAGAATAAAAGTGCGGGCTAATAATTCTTCCATCATTATATTGATAACTTGGCAAAGATTTGAAAGGGGGGGGGGGGGGGGAGATGAATACTAAAAATAAAGTAAAATGAATGCTAAAACAAGTTGAACATCTTTTCCCACAGGGATGATTTTATTGCTCTAAGCTTTCGCCACAAGGGCTTCTTCAAGAATAAAACATACATGAAACATACCACAACGAAGTAAATGTTCACACACACAAAAGAAGAAGAAAAAAGGAGAGGGTAAAGAGAGAGAAAAAGAGGGGGGGGGGGGGGGGAGGGGAGAAGGGGGCATGGACAGAATGAGAGACAGAGAGGAGAGACGTGGCGGTGTGAGCCTGGTGAGAAGCTAACACCGGGGAGGGGAAGGGGGTGAGAATAGGAGGTGGGTTGTGACTGTACAGAGAAGGGGGGGGGGAATGAGGGGGATGGGGGGGTGTGGAAAACCGAGGTATGTCTAGTACAGGACATATGGGCATACATGGTAAGGCCAGCACATATCAATGTACCAAATAATTAGACATGGATCGGAGGGGCAGAAAGAAGGATGAAAAGGTGTTAATTTCGACCCCCCCCCCCCCCCCCACTCCCTCTCTCTCTGCTGAAAGGGAAGGGTGGTTGGGTGAGGGGGACGTTTCGTGCGCATTACTCTTTGTCATGATTATGGATTGTTGTCCTGTAAAGGAAATTTCCATACAGGATTACATCTAAAACAAACAGACAGCAAAACTATAAAGGTATAATGCCCATCCGCATGGTGTGCGGAAAGACAGTAAATGCAGGTGAAAGCCAAACGCGGCATAGCCGGCTTGCCATCGCTTCCGCCGTGTCCTAATTTTCCTCTCCGACCTCGCACGTGGAAGTGGAGTGGTTTCCCTTGCATTGCATAGAACGCTGCAGCTGTTTCCGCTGTCTGTGGGTGGTGACAGTCAGATGTATGCTCAGTTTGTCATTTATTAAGCACATCTACTTTGGACAGTTGAGGTAAGAGGTAAGGCAGAGCCGCTGTCACGAAGAGAAGGCATGCTGTCCTGAAGAGCGCTGGTCAATGACTGAAAGGGCGAAAGGCCGAACGGTTGGGTCGATCTGTATCTGGATTAAACAATTGTAACATTAATTTTATTAATTTAGTATTTATGATAAAGAATAAACTAGTGAATTGTAAATCAAGAACCCTGTAGAAGGCGGTGCTGACTTTAAACACAATGCAGGAGGAACGAGTGCAGGGGAGGGAGTTGGGGGGGGGGGGGGGGAGGGAGTGTCAGAATTATCAGCTTGCTGATAGAGGACACTTATACGGATGAAGATTTAAAAAAAAAAAAAAAAAAAGGGGGGGTGGGGGGAATGGGGAGTGGGGGCGCGAGTTTTAGTTGCACATCAAACTTTACCCATGCAGTCGATGTTGATTGAGATCGTTTAAGTATCCAAGATCACTGTCCTCATAAAATCAGTTTCTGAAGAATTTGTCTGTCCTGGTGACTGGGATTTTAAAGGTGTTACTGGAACTGTTGTTCCTGGCTGATCTTTGTTACAAGTTAGTGGCATCACATACAGTTTACCTGAATTTATTTATTTTTTAACAAATAAATAAAACTTTAGCAGCATGCAGTGCTTGTCAGCCATCTACAGTTCAATGAAACAAATCGGATTGTAGGGCTGCCACCAAACCCGCAACCACTCAAAGTAGATGGGGGAGTTGCCTGTCTCAACACCAGTCTTGTCAACACCTGATGTCTTCCTAAAGGCAAAGTGGTTGGTGAAGGTCTTGATCTGTCCATAGAGCAGACAGTGATCAGAAAATAAATGCACCTGTGAGTTGACTGATGCTGGCAGGTCATTGATATAGCACAGAAACAGCAATGGGCTGAAGACTGCATCCTGTGGGATGCTGTAGTTACTGTACCTTAATAATCTCATTTACAATATTCCTGGCTGCATTTGCCAAGATGTTCTTGATCCACCTGTGGATGCTTCTCCAGATGTCATAATAAGAGAGTTTAAACAGGAATTTCCTGTGGTGCACATCAAATGCCTTACTGAAGTCGCAAATTGGCAGGCTGACCTATCTTCCAACATCAAATGTAGGAAAAAAAGGTAGTGCATCATTGTGATGAGTTCGCCGTCACAGAAGAATCCGGCTCTAAAGCTTTAGTTGAGAGAAGTCAGTATCCTGCGGTTGTTGAAAATCACAGCAGATGATGGCAAATGATGTGCTCAAGAAGATTGTAGCAGGCAAATGTTAATGACATAGATGAGTAATTTTTGGACTAGTGTCTGTCTCCCCTCCAGAGGGCACAGGGAGTGTTCTTAGTGAGCCTGTCCTGGGACAGATCTCCATGAAACCCAACATCAGGCTCCTGCGTGCACTGGTACATTCCATCTTCCTGCACACATGGAAGACTTGGGACCCTCACAGATCCGTACATAAGAATACAAGCCATGAAATTGGAAATGAGATGTTATGCAAGACACTAAATATCAGATATACCAATGATGTCACTAATCAACAACTACGTCAAACCATCAGGCAATAGATAGGCCTATATGAAGATCTATTGACATCCTGGTGTCAAAGAAAAAACTACACTGGTGTGGCCATGTAACAAGATCCATAGCCTTGCTGACACAATCTGCCAGGGAGCTGTTGAAGGTGGGAGATGGAGGAGACAGAAAAAAAAAACACAAAAAACGATGGGCTAACAACATTGCAAAGTGGATCAGCAAAATATTTGCAGAGATCGAGGCCTTGTCTCTCAACCGACAGAACTGAAGAACCTGGTGAACTGTTCTTCATTGTGTGCCCCAGTGACTCCCCATTGAAGAATTGAAGAAGAATTGAACTTGGAGGTCCCACAGGTGAATGCATGACATAGAATGCACCCCTATATTTGTCAGTGTGTGTGAGAGAAAAATTGAGATTGCATCCATGATAACTTGTCTAACTTATTTCCCAGATGTCCGTGCAACTACAGGAACCCTCATCCAGTCAGACTGACCTTGACCCAGATCAAGCTGAACACGACTATGCCCGAAGTGGAAAGGAAAGTACGTGTGTGCCAAAAACTGTTGGAGGGAAATGGCATCTTGCAGAATATGCTTTTTTGTGATGCAGTCTTATTTTGCTTGTTTGTGGATATTTGGAGTGTGTGTGTGTGTAGTGTGTTTGTGTGTGTGTGTGTGTGTGTATGTGTGTGTGTGTGTGTGTGTGTGTGTGTGTGTGTGCTTTATTGTTTTTTTTGACAGAACTAAGTGATTTTTCTGTGTCACATAGTGGCATCTTAACATTACTCTGAGTAGTGGGCTGATTTTCAAGCAATAACTGAATGTTTAAAAATCATTGATTTAAAGACAACAAAGGAAAAGGGAGACAAAACATAATCTGAGCGCTGCATCAGCATGTGCAGAGAGATACTTTTCATGTTCAGTACTTTGTGTATAATTGGATACAGAAAAAAAATGTTGATGTCCCCTCCACCACTCTGTTTCTGTTTCAGACGACCAAGCAAAAGAAAAGCTCCTGTGCTGTATGGCAGGCATGGAACTGATCAGGAACCATGAAGAAGCCATGTTTACAGACGGCATTGTCAGTAAAGAAAAAATATTTCTTCCCAAGTTGGAGAAAGCCCTGTTGGAGTTCGGAAGTAGGGATGTGTGCCAAGGACTTTTTTACTCCACATTTTACACCTGTGGCGAAGTTAAAATTGCCAGGATTATTGAGACTGGATGCTTTGAAGGTGAGCTGACAACAGAAACTGAATTAACCTGTTGTCAAAGCATGCAAAAGCTCTACCATCTCCAATCAGCCACCTTTCGTTCCACCCACTCAGCTTTCCCCCCATCTCATTCCAGCCTCCATGTGCCTCTCTTCCCGCACTTTACTGTGCTCTGTCTGCCATCCTTTTCCCTCCCCTTGCCCATTCTCTGGAAAGAAAGAAAACCAAAATTTACCGGAAAAGTCAAAGAAAAGATACAGGGACCAGGTGTGCATTGGTCACAACTGAATTGTTCAGATTGACAGGATTCGTAGGGGCCTTTAAGTCCTTTTAAGTCCTTAAGAACTGGATTTAGGTCTACAGGACTTTTAAGTGCTTTAATTCAGCAAGTTGATCCTTTTAAATTATCAGGAGATCTATTTAATTTCTGAAAGGTACTGTTCAGTCCTTTTTAAATGAAAAATGAGAGAAAGAAACTGAAATAGAATCTGACAATTAAAAACGTAATTTAGCAAGTTGCCGCCAGCATGATATAGTACTCCAGCAGACGAAAAAGCTTGCCTGGCAAGATGTTGCAAAGTGGCTGACGTCACTCATAGGCTGGAACATTTCTCTGAGGCTGATGTTGAGTCTGTTGGCGCGAAGTCACAGCGCTAGCAGTCGCGGCATTTTGCTGACTCAGTTTTTGTTTAAAAAAATTCTATCGTGAAAATGTCATGTTCAGTGTACAGGAAATTAAAAAAAGTAAGAAAAAAATACTATTTACAATTAATATCTATAGGTATATAACATGGCGGCTTCTGAGCTTGCAAATATAATGAATGGCATTGGACAATAACTACAAGCTTCGTGTCTCGGCACACTCACAAAGAAAGTTTTGACTTCGCCATCCCCCTACACTGTGGTTAACCTGCTATTGATAGGTGCACACCTTATTGTCTGGAAGATTGTGTTCATATGCTGCACTGAAATTTCAAAATGCCAGGGAAGTAAGACGCATGGTTAACTTCGAAGGATTTTTGTGAGTGGGTGAGAAAGGATGCAACTGACAAGCATGCTGCCTTTCTTGTGGAATTTCATTAAAACTGGCATCGATAGGCGAGAGTGCTCTTAGGCAGCACGCTAGAAGTGACAAACCTCAGAAAAATGAACGAAAATTCAAGGCAGATACCAGATGCAGCATGACTAATTTTTTCATTCCTTGTACGTCTTTTTCAAAGAAAAGTAGCGTGTCAAGCACAGTCAGTTCCAGTGCCTGTAGCAGCACTAGTAGTGCCAGCTGTGAATGTCCGTCAGCTCAAGTCCAGCCACAGCAACCTGGGGTTAGCAGCAGTCTTGACAACGATCGATTAAAGTCTGAAGTGATGTGGGCATTGAAAGTTGTTGACTGCCACTGCAATAATAAATCATCTGAACAGAGTGGAGAATTGTTCAGATCAATGTTCCCAGACAGACTTAAATGTGGGGAAACATGATGCCGATACCTGACAACATTTGGGCTTGAACCCCGATTTTCTGAACTGCTGCAAAAGAATGTCAAGGCTTCCTGTCAACGTGGATATGTTTTACTCTTCGATGGGTCTTTGAACAAGCAAAACCACATGAAGCAAATGGACTTTATGATCCGCATGTGGCAGGCTTCTGTTGTGAAATGTGTTATTTGACATCGGGAGTCTTTGGGCCACACTAAGGGAAAGGACATGACAAAGTTTCAGTCCGTCTTCAAAGATTTCAATCTGAAAAAGAGTGACTTGTTACAGCTTAGCATGGATGGACCCAGTGTGAACTGGACTGTCTATAACGCCGTCAACTGTGACCTCAAAGACAAGCATGAGGTTTCGTTGCTGCATGTTGGAAGCTGTCACTGTGCACAATGCCTTTCACACAGGTTGTGAAGCAACTGTGTGGAATATAGAAGAATTTCTTTCTGCAGTTTATACTATAAAGTAATGTAGGCGAAGGTCCTTTGAAAATGACCTGAGGTCCTTATAAGTCCTCTAAAGGTGTTTTTTTTTGCATCATGCCCGGCACCTGGGATTCCTGATTGAAAAGTAGTGGTAAGGGCACACTTCAAGCTAACTGAACACCCACTATTTTGTTAGAGAGTGATGTTTTTAATCTTTTTATTAATTTATACTAAAAACTAGAAGGCACAGGGAGAATGCAGACATCCGCCAAGATTAAACAGATTGTGGATCTGCCCTTCTGATCTGGATCTCCTATGGATCTGCAACAAGGTTTTTATTTTCATCTTTGGGCCTTTTTCCTCAAAGTTTTGTTAAAATCAAAACTATAATTCTTGCTTTAGCTAACGGACCAACAAACCAACAGACATAAGCAAAATGCATGACCTCCCCATTAGAGATTACAATTGTGCAAAACCAGAGGTGTAAAAGTGACACTTGTCTTTATTTTTAAAGCAACATCATGATACATGTTTGATTCAAGTCACATGATTCAAGTCACAAGTTTAAACTGTGATCGACTTGTTTTGTGTTGTTAAGTTTTTTGTTTGTGTAGGTTTAGTTGTTCATTCTGTAGTTATATTTGAGACTGGAATCTTTCTTTGTGCAGGTGTTTCAGCTGATGAGAGATGTTTGTCCATGTTGAAAGCAGCCAGTAGCAGCAATGCACTGTTGTTGTATGAACTGTACTCCAAAGCAGACGTCAGGGACACTGCTGTCCGAATGGAGGAAAGGTACAAGGCGATATCTCAGAAGCGGAGGAAATCAGGTACTAAATTTGATGTGGAATAGTTTGATCAGAATTACCTTAGAAATTTGACAGTCATCAGTGTGTGCGTCTTGATGAAAATGATCAGTTGCTAAAAGGTGTGTGTGTGTGTATTTGTCTGTTGTGTGTGTAATTAAACAGCATTTTTCTTTAAGCGTTGGTAGTAATATTTAAAAGAAGTTCTGTTAATCCATTTCCCAAACTTCTTAGAATACATCTTTGCAGTCTTTTACAAAACATATTGCAACACATTCTGCACTTCTGGCAAACTTGTTTTTCAATCTGTTTTTGTCTTCCTATGAGTCTCTGTGTGTGTGTGTCTGTGTGTGTGTGTGTGTGTGTGTGTGTGTGTGTGTGTGTGTGTGTGCCTGAGCTCATGTGCGTGCACATTCACATGCCCTTGTACATTGTGAGTGCATGGTGGAGGGCGTAAGTATTATGCAGACAAGCGTGTTGATGTGCCTCAACATATTTATGGGAAGAGAGGTGGGGTGGGAGGGGGTGGCAAGGTGGATAGCAGAAGTGGGGAGATGGGAGGAATGCAATACAGAAGAGATGAGCAGGCCAGTTTGAGTGCAAATCTGTGAGTCTATTCACTAAAATGTTGCAAGGCGCTTTGGGAGGGTGTCATAAGCGATAAGAAATATGCCAGTGTAATTAGTGTAATTGTTAAGTTATATTTCTGTTGTGTTGATTAGAGTGTATTACACTGTGGTAGGAAATTTTTCCTTTTTTAAAATCAATCTCATGGACTCTGCTCCTTCTGTAACTTCTGCTTGTGGCCCATTCATGGTTCTCAATTAGAACTTTAATCTGTCTCTTCTTTTTTCTTGCTACAATGTATAACATGTTAGGCATCCCACTGTTGATTGGTCAGTAAGTAATTGGATTTTAAAGACTGGGATGGAGATCATTATGATTTATGAAGGCTGTCTTACATTCTTCTGAGTCATCGGTAGTTACGCTGTTGTATAAGACTGTGACCATACTGCAAGCTGTGAACTGTGCTGTAGCTGTGCTGTACCTGCAGGATGAAAAGGATGACACCACTCTCTGTAGAGTCAGCACTACTGTAAGCAATAGCCATGGGGGTGACACTAAATAAGCAACATCTATCATCGATCACTGCTAGCACAAGCAGAGCAGTTATCACTTGTTATCTGCCCGCCGCTACCGTAATTGATGTAATGTTTGTCCTCGTGCAGCAATTACCGCTAGCTGTCGTTGGTGTTGGTGTGGCCATCCACCACTAGCAGTCCAAAGGTCATCCACCCCCGCTGGTCAACAGTGCAGCTCACAGCACAGCTTGCAGTGTGGCCAGTGAGGATCATTGGCGTGCTCAAGGCCTAACGAATTGCCCATTTTCTGTATGTGTATGTTTGTTCTTTTTTCATTTGTCTGTTTTCTTCACACAGCTCTGAGTATTTTCTACTCTTGGTTGTGACATTCTGCGCTTGTCTGTGCTGTTGGCTGGAATCCACGCAGTGTAAACAGAACTTAGATTCACTGATCACCTGATATTCTTTCATTCCTCAGCCGATAGTAATAGTAAAGCAGGTCAGTGAATGTGTTGACAAATTTCAGACGAGCCACAGCCCCATGATCGGCGCACTGAAACATTCAAACGCCACCTGCAGCTGATCAAACCCCATTTAGAAAATCTGCAGGCGAGCGCCTCTGAAGGGACGTGTCTTCAAGGGGGCATCCTGCTTCTCCTCAAGAAGGGGAACACTGATGGCCATCGTGATGACAGGTAGAGTGAGGCTTATCAGGTACTGTTGCCTATACTGTGGGGAGGCACAGGGGTGTCTGATGTGGGCACCCTCATAAGCTGAGTGAATTTCACGAGGGGAGAGGATTGTGTGTATGTGGCTCTAATGGGTCATCTCGGAATACTGGCAGTCACATGCCATTTTGAGAGGATTGAACTCCTTTTCAGTAAAATGTTGCACCAGGGGCTTACTGTGGTTGAAAATCTGTTGACAGGTTGGTTTTTCTGCCTGCAGGATTACTAAAAGATCCATTGAACATGGGATAAAGATAATATTTGGTTTAAGGACAAAGCAATAAATTTTGGTGCAGATCCATGTCACAATGCATGAACTGCTTGACAAGACTGTTATAAATCTTCCAGTGAAAATGAACATTATGAAGTTATTGTGTTTGAATTTATAACTTTCTATGTAGTTTATGTGTTTTCGTTGTATTTTAAGTTAAATATTAAACCTTCTCAGTTTCTAACGTCATATTTCAATTTCTTGTTGAATTGCCTACCAAAGGGTTTCCATATAATTTCAAGCTGTATACTGGTGTATTGTCAGCTGAATGTCTCGTCTAATTTCGGTTGCAGATATTTCCATTCTTTTGGTGTGGCAGGGAAAGAGATCGTGGAAAGGACTCTTCACAACTTTCGTCTGCAAGGGACATTGCGGAAACATCAGGAGGAGTTTCTGAAAAGAGATTTCTCCTCAGACCTAAGTCTGCAGACCCAGCTTGAAGCTCTGAGTTCTGTGTCGAACAACCCAGCCATGAAACTCCCCGTGGCCTACAGAGGTAAGGGCCAGTTGATGACAAGCAGCCCAAGTCTGGTGCAGCACTTCAGTGCTGGCTACAAAGAGTGCCACTGGCTCCCTGTGTCACTGAGAAACAGGCTGATTTACTTCCTGACCAGAGAAGACAACACAGAAGTGGAGAAGTTGTTGCCATTCGTTGTTGCAAGCAGTGCTGCAGACGCAGACGATGCAGACGATAGCTCTGTGCCTCCAGATGAGGACAGTTCTTCGCACCCAGTTGAGCAACCTGCCCCCAGTAAAAAGAGGCAGCATTCAGCACGTACAAGGAAATCAACCCCAAAACAGATCAGACACAAGGCCAGGAAGACTGGAGACTCCCCTGCAGGCAATATGTCCTCATTGGAAATGACGGACTTCCAGGCCTATTCCACCAGTCTCCTTGACTCAGGGCAGATACTGTGGAGGATCCACACACCTGACAGAGACGTCTTTGTCATGAACTCCTACAATGCACAGTCTGGAGTGTTTCAGCCGCAGGAGTTCGTGCAAACTGAAATCTGCAACGGTTCCTTTCAGTGCTCTTGTGAGATGTACAAACTGCTCCAGTCGGTCAGTGATATCAGTAATGACATGCTGACTAACGTCACTTGCCTACATTGTCGCTTTCTGAAGGAAGAGGTCGTGCCCATCATGCAGAGAATGAATTCATGTCGAGAATGGTCTCCTGCAACAAAGCTAGATTACAAACTGCAGGAAAGCAGATCTTCAACCAACGTCCGAGTGGTGTGTGTGGGGTCATCCAGTGGAGGACCGGTGAAATTCTCTGTCCGAGGATCAAATGACGTTCTTCACTTTGTACACCTTAGTAGACACGGGTCATTTGTGTCGTGCCAATCAAGCCAGTGTGCCGCCCAAAGTGGCAGCAAATGCTCTGTGAAGAGACTGTGGTCAATGCAGGAAGATCGCACCCTTTGCCCTCATCTCAGTGTCTTCCGTGCATATGATGAGATGTGGAGGAGATTTGCACGGCATGCAGATGTGACTGAGGGAGAAGGAGATGGAGATGTTCCCAGTGACATACCAAATGCTCAGAACACTGATGATGATAACCAGGTGAGATTTGTCATGCACATTAATGTAGCATCCATAGACACCTGATGTGTAGTTGCAGAGTGGAGGTGGGTCACTAAACATGAACAGATTGATCACATTTTTTAATACCTTCACAAGATTTGATGTAATTCTGACATGTATTTATTTTCAGCAGATAACCTTCACAAAATTTGATGTGATTTTGATGTGTGCCTATTTCAGCAGATAAGACGAAAACCAAGGCCAGGATTCAAACCACAGTGCCAAGGACATCCAGGCTGATTGTTCAAACAAGGAATTTGTTCAGGTTCTTGTGCCAAATGCTGGAAACTCAACTTGCCACTTGGGGGCTGGAATAGCCTAGTGGTAGAGCGCTGGACTCATAATCTTGGGGTTGCGGGTTCGAATCTCCGCCAGGCCGTTTCGGTACAGGGGGATTTTTCCCTCGGAGTTAACATTGGTTCTGACTCTATTTCCCATACAGTCCTTCAAATGAGACTATAAACTGAGGTTCTGTGTGTGAATGCACGCATAACATCTTGCACACACGTAAAATCCCATCACCAACTTTCGGAAGAGAATGGCCAATTTGGCCGTTGGTATGGATGACACGTTACATATAGCATGCACCTTCCCCGAAGTTGGAGTATGGCTGCCTTAATAGCGGGATTGAAAACAGTCATACACACAGTCATACACACGAAACTCCACTCCCTTTGTTGGGTAGATGGGATTAAGCTTTGCCTGTCTATACAGGGAGTGTCTGCAGGAGTAGCAGCCTGCGTATGCGGGAAAAAAAACAACAAAAAACAAACTTGCCACCTGCAAGGACAAAAGAGAAATAGGAGAAAGTATAGTGAAAAAATAGACCTAAAACTGCATACACTGATAGCAAAGAGCTTGCTGGAGCACAATTAGAAGCATTTGGAGACATTGTGTACAGAATCTGTAGGGACGCCTTGGCACTGACACTACCAAAAGTGAAGACACCTCCCCCAAAAATCCAGATACCAGTGAGAGATGGATAATATCCAAAAGAGCCAGAAGAATCACAAGAAACACATGAAGGCTGCCTCAGAGGCTAAGATTTAGTTGAACAATGGCCTGGAAAAGCTGTTGAAAGTTCTTATAGTACAACACAGTGCCCTCAGCTGAGCAGAATCGGCAAGAAGAAAACCCAAGACCGCTTCTTCAGAGATCCCTTCCAGTTCTCCAGGAAACTATTTGAGCAGCCAGAATGAGGGACACTCGAAGTGAGCAAGCAAACTCTTGAGCAGCTTCTTAAGAAAACAGGGACCCATTTATTGCTGGGTGGACAGAGAGGGTTTTTAAGCCCTAAAAATCTAATCCCAATAGTGATCTGAATTTAGGATTATGAGCTCTGCAGTCAAACTGTCTAAACTTTTAACGATGGGCCACTCCTTATGTCACATGAGTCGTTTCTAACTTGATGTACAATCAAACACCCTCCAGCAGTTTATAAAGTTAGAAAGTAGGATGGAAGGATTTCTGAATGCTTTCTTTACCTCTCAGGCAAATGCTTTGTATGCTGTGCTGTCTCTTCTTTGAGTTGGTTGAATGAAATTGTATTGAATAGCAAGCTGGCTGTTTGTCTGAACTAACTGTGTCGACGAGTTTGGAAGTCAGTTGAGAAATGGTCAAGGGTTTGTTTCGAGCCCATAAACCACTTACCCAAATTAACAGCTAGCCTTCTTAAGAACAGCTATTATTACCAAATGTCAATGGTGTTTCAGGTGGACGATGGTGATGACGACTCTCGCTTGTATTTCAACCCTGTGTCAGGACTTTGGGACTTTGGTGGACTGAGCAAGCACACACCAACATCTGAAATAGATCCTAAAATGGCCAGGTTGAGTTTTGAAATTTTCTACCAGGGCTTGTACTTCTTGTGAATATCAGCAAAATGTAAAACTTAGAATAAGACGCCTACCCCCCCCCCCCCCCCCCCCCCCTGCAAAAAAAAAAAGGGGGAAAAAAAGAAAATAAAAGGGATGGGGAAAATTAGGGAAGAAGAAAAAAGTGGCGGTGGAATCTACAGAAGGCTGGTTGCATTTGTGTGTGTGTCTGTGCATGTGTATGTGTGTGTGTGATCTGTTGGCTTGTGGGAGCATGCACCTGTACGCGCGCATCTGCATGTGTATGTGTATATATATACATATATATATATATATATGTAGGTGTGCCTGCGTACATGGGCGTACACGCCTGTGTGTGCCCATGCGTGTGTGTGCACGTCTGTGTGCGTGTGTATTTATAGTATCAGTGTTGTCATTTATGACAATGTGCAGGAACATCAACCAGAGGCTGCAGTTCATGTGTAGTGGCTTAAAGCAAGATCACCAAGGATTCTTAAAAGGAGTTGTCCTGAAGCCTGTGGTCCCAGAAACCTGTGCCTGTGGGGTGAGCATGGTCTTCCTTCTTTCCTGTAGTAGCGACTAGCCTTGCCCATTTTAGTGTTTGCTCGAGGGGATCAGCAGTTATGAGATTTTAAAACTGTCATGAGCTAACGATCCACATGCTCATGAGTAAAGGCAAAGACTGATACAGAGATGCCAACTAGCTTGATTTTGTCCCTTTTTTTTTTATTAGAACTACTGATTGCAGTTTTGTTCTTATGTTATGCCAATGCCAGAATTGTTCTCACAAATTCATTTTCAGCTCTATAAGGTCGTTCACCTTTTTTCTTGTTGTAACCGATTGGTTACACACTTGGTGCACTGAGCACAGGTTGGGATAGTGAGTCACCCAACCACTCTCAAGTGATGAATCTGCATGAAAGCCAATCATATGCACATATGTACACTGAGTGGACCAATCGGCTGATGTCTCCGGAGTGACACAGAAAATGAGACGACAGAAAAGAAGTGTGTTAAATTTTGTTCAGTAGGTCTTCATCTTGCTTGAACTGACTCTGGATCTGCCCTTGTATTTACCCTTGTTGCCTCCAAGGAAATGTTTTCAACCATAGCTTGTGTGTGTGTGTGTGTGTGTGTGTGTGTGTGTGTGTGTGTGTGTGTGTGTGTGTGTTTTTCTGTCAGTAGGGTTTCACAAAAACTACTGAACCTATTGCAACCAAACTTTGTGAAAAGATGGCATGTAGCTGGAGGAGGAATCCTTTCAATTTTTGTGCAGATCCATGATACCAATCTGGATTAAACAGCAAATTCAGAATTGTGCCACAAGGCTTCCAGATTTTATCATGCTTACACTACTGAACTGAAAAGAAACTTGCAAAGATCTAATGGGGCCTAAGGCTGAGCTGTTCATTTTCTTTTTTTTTTCTTTTTTTTTTTAATCCATTTTGCAGATTCAGGATCTGTTCAAGTTATTCATAGGGATCTGTTCAAGTTCATAGGGATCTGTTTAAGTTATTCATAGAGATCTGTTCAAGTTATTCATAGGGATCTGTTCAAGTTATTCATAGGGATCTGTTCAAGTTATTCATAGGATCTTTACAAGTTTTCCTTTGAAAAGTGAAGTAACTTAAGAATGAATACATGTCTACACAATGATATATTCTTAGGGAATATTAACACTTTCTGTGCCACAGAGATAAGTTTTCCATAACCTATTGACTGAAGAGGCATTGAACTGCTAAGGGTTCACCATGTCCAGGGAATGCCATGTTGGAAGGTGGAACCCATCCATCCTTTTCCTTCTGTACTTCCAACCTTTCCTGAACTGAATTAAGTACCCATTTACTGCTAGGTGGATGAAGAAAAAAAATCTGACGCTACACATACTTCAAACTCAAGATCATCAGTTCTGCAGGCAAACGCTATGACCATTTGATTACAGGCCCCTCCTTCTGTGGCAGAAACTGACATTTCAATATTTTGTTTTATATGGGAAGTAACTCCTTCTCTCTGTACCAGCTTCTTATGGTGGAAAGAATAATTTTGTTTTTACTCATGTGCTGACTCAAAGGGCAGATCCAACATTCCTTAGCCATGGCAAATGACTCCATTCTGTCAGGTGCCTTTCTTGTGGGTTTTGGTTTGTTAGTGAGATAGCTGTATTACACTTTATAGTTTGTATTACTTTTTTTGTGAGGAATTGTATTATAAAAGTACTTGTGCCCTTTCAGTAATCATCAAAGTTCAGATGTAGTTTAGTGCTTGCATTCTACAAAACGGTGGAAACGATGCATCTTCCTCCAGTTTCAACTGTGTTTGTGTGAGAATATCCTTTCAAGGTATGTTCTCCGAAATACCATGGATTATGTTTTCTTTGGTCAGTGACACGTTCATGTAGATGGGATTTCTTGTAGAACAAGCTGTATTAATCATGACTATCATTGTCATTCATGGTGTGTTGCAGTCAGGGTACAAAGCTGTGAGTGAAATGGGTGTTGGCATTATTATTATTGCTGTTGTTGATGGTGGTAGTGGTGTGTTGCAGTCAGGGTACAAGCCTGTCGGTGAAACGGACGGCGCCAACCTGCTTCCTTACCCAGAGTTTGCCTCTGGCACCACTCTCTACACCCGCAACGTAGGTTGTCTGTAGGTGTGTGTGTGTGTTAACAGTAGGTGGGGCTTTCAGAAAATGAGTCTTGTAGGTTGTGTATGTCTGCGTGAATTAAATGATGGAGTGTGGCGGGCGAGGGGGGAGGGGGGTGTCTCTGTGCAAGAACGACTTTACCTTTTTTTTCCAATATAAGATTTAATATATAGTAGCAATGTTGTAATATGGTGACTTGTGGTCTTGCTATATTTAGAAAATGCTTGGGAGAAACGTTTCACATTGGAGAGCAAAGTATGTCACAATTTGTGCTCTCTGTTCAAAGCAGCGGCAGGACAAAGATAAATGCTGGCATTTGTGTAGTTATTGGAGATTAAGATCTTGCCTGATAATGTCAAACTTTCAGTGACTGATACACATAGATTCTCTCCGAGCGTGTGTGTGTGTGTGACAGGCTTGTGTATTTATGATAGAAGAAAAATTAGTAATGGTATGATAGAAGAAAAATTAGTTACAATAGTGATGATAATGTGATACAATTATGGTATGGAATGGAATTTGTGTATGGGTATGCAAGTGCACTTTGATCTTTGTATGAAAAATGCTCTCTGTGTGTGTGTGTGTGTGTGTGTGTGTGTGTGTGTGTGTGTGTGTGTGTGTGTGTGTGTGACAGGCTTGTGTATTTATGATAGAAGAAAAATTAGTTACAATAGTGATGATGATGTGATACAAATATGGTATGGATTGGAATTTGTGTATGGGTATGGAAGTGCACTTTGATCTTTGTATGAAAAAGGCTGTGTGTGTGTGTGTGTGTGTGTGTGTGTGTGTGTGGGGTGTGTGTGTGTGTGTGTGAAAACCTTTTAAAATCATGTGCATTTTTTTTCAGTCCTTCTGGAAATTGTCAGCATGCTTTCTAGCAAAATCTGTTAGCAGTGAAGGGTTTAAGCGGTGAATGTCCATGTAGAGATAGCTATGATAGCCTCACGTTGATGTCAACAATTACCTGAGGGGATAAAGCTCCAGAGGCTCTTACAGTTATTGTAATGAGAATCATGCTTTCTCTCTCTCTCTCCCTGTTTCTCCCCCTCTCTGCCAGTTAAACTTTTCCTCTTTCCAAGATACATGTACTGTTTTTCCACAGGCTGCTTTCAAGTGTACAGTGGTGTACAGGAAGTGCCGTGGAGGTCGATGTTGCATCCATTATGATCCAGCAGAGGACAGCCTCCACTTTCTGACGAAAGAGACGTGTGTTGGCGATGAAATAGGATACGACTTTCTGCACAAGATGAGCACCACAAAAACCTCCTTCACTGCATTTTGTTCAGACATGACGAGAATCTACAAATCCCACAACCCCAGAGCTGCACCATTTGTTTCTGTGCCTACGTTTGTGCATTGGTGGTTCAGTTGGGCGGCAGCATTTAAGATTGACTTCCGTTCTCAACAGATCCCATCGCTGACTGGGAACACAGACATGTGTGAACCCTTCAAGGCACGCCTTCAGTGTGTTAAATACACGGGTACCCATCTGAGTCGGTCCAAATTTAATTTTCTGAAACAGTTTATGTTGTACCAGTGGAATAAAGAAAAAACAGAAACTTACCAGAAGAAACTCATGGTGGCCATGAATGGAGCAAGGTGAATAGCGATGTTGAAGAGCTGCCGGTCGTAACTGAAGAGAATCATAGTGGCCACGAATGGAGCAAAGTGAACAGTGATGTTGAAGAGCTGCCGAGGGTCATATAATCATGAAGGAGAATCATAATGGAGTGGCCTTGAATAGGGCAAGGGGATTGGCAAGGTCGTAGAGCTGCCCTGGAGGGCTGCCAAACAAAAGTAAAGAAAATCATGATGAAGTGGATCGGAATGCGTCCAGTGAAATTTAGATTGTGCTTCATTACATTAAACTGGATTTTGTCACTCTTGGAAGAAATATTTCTATGATGTTTTTATTTTTTAAACAGATTTTTTGACAGAATGCTTGCTCTGGTGAGACAAATTGCTGTCCTCATTCTGAGATGTCATCCAGTTTTATAAATTATGCTGAAAATATCATTTGTATGGGAACAGCTGATCATTCCAGAAAGGTATTTACTGCTATGTTTAAAGATATTCTGCATGTGAAAGAAATTTTTCATGTTAAATTTGTGTTTTGCTGTAGGTACCTTGCTAAATTGGTGCCTTTATTCTGCTCTGTGTGGACGTGCTCTTCTTAAAGAGGATGCCAATAAGTGGTTTAAGAAAACAAACCAACCTCCACGAAAAACCCCTTTTAGTGGGCGACTCGCCTCCCTTCAATGAAATGCTGTCTTTGTAAGAATGTTGAATCTTGTCAGTTTTTCAACCTTCCATGTCAAGTCGGGAGGTGGGTTGGCCATGTGAGTATTTGGGGGAGGGACAGGGGGTCAGGGAAATAAAGTTATTTTTGGTGGGAAAATTCTGTGTTCTCATCATATTTACTGACCAGACAGATACCAGACTTGCAAAAAGAATTATAGGTAGAAATTAAAAGACTTTTTACCCCGAAATAGACTGCGTGGCCTGGAATTCGTTGTGCTTGATCCCTTGCAACCAATAACCAGTAACAAACATGCCCCCCAGAGCAGCAGTGCATGCTAGCACCTGTAAACATTTGACTTGACATCAAGTTAGCAGAAGAGGTATTTATTGCAACCCACAAGGCATGTGATAATAATAATGATTATTTATGGTGCTTAATCTTACATCATAAGCCTTAAGCACTTAGCATATACAGAAAAGGTTAAAGAAAACATAAATGAAATCAACAAGAAGATGAATATTGCAATCAGTACCATGCACCTACAAACAAGGGTGCATATTGACACACACTCACACGCACACACAAACACACACACACACAACGCATGATCTGACACACACTTTCTCACAACAACGGACACAACAGCATGCGCGCACACACACGCACACATGCGCATATCAAACATTAAGGGATATTACAGAGTTACCTTCCCCTAAGGTAATACAGAAGTAAAACAAAAAAATTGCTGTGACATGTTCAGATCAGGATTAATGTGACCTAACCTGCAGTGTGTCATGGTTCAATCAGTTGAAGGCTGTCGGGTCTTCAATCATGCCCCTCAGGTAGAACCTGCCAAAGGTGTTCAGAGACTTCCATCCCAAATCTCTGACTGTGTCTGTCACTGCTGAATGCCAAGATGTGACTGCCCATGAGAACTGTCTCTGGGCTGTAGGAAGTCATTGTTTTTTGCCTCTTCTGTGGTCACAGCCCTAGCTACTGGAGCAGAAGGCCGAGTGAAAAGTGGTACTTGCAGCCTGAATCGGCCAGTTAATGTGCAGTCAAAATCAGCTGCGTTGCCCATACACTTTCAACATAGCACAACTTTTTTTTTAACCTATGTTTTATGTTTACTTAAAGGTGAACACAGCTAGCATGTGCTTTCATCACAAGGGTCAGTGTTGATGGGGTTACTGAAAGATGGCCAGCCCCAGTTTAGGGTAGAAAGTGAAAGAGGGATTACTGTCCTTACCTCAGAAAGAGAATCTCTCCCTCTCTCTCTCTCTCTCTCCAGATCCATTTGCAAAGCTTGATTTATTTCATGTTAGTACGAATAAGGTTGAATTGGATGCTTCTTTGCTGCATACATAAATTTTCTGTATCAGTGCAGTTCTATTTATGTTGATGCTTTTCCTGTTACTGAGTCGGTTTTTCAATGTTTGTGATCATGATATTGTTACCCACTTCAGACAGGGTCCATTGCCTTATCTGATTAAAATATTTATATAGTAATGAACAGATATGTGCGTATGCTTGTGTGTTGGTCAGAATTTGTGGAATGATCACCAGTTACTCACAAGAAAAATTTTTCCCAGGACATGCTCCATCTATACAATAAGCAACCACAGCAAATATATAGGGACAGATCATGTTGGTCATAAGTGCTTGCATCCAAAATAAACATGTGTACATCATGAATATCTATCACAGATGTTGACCAGATCATGAACACATCATCTCCAGTACAGACGTACATATCAAAAATACATCACATCCAACACAGATATGTATACATCATGAATACATCACATCATCCAGTGTAGACATGCACACTCACAAACACATCACATCCAACATAGACATGAATAAAATGCACACACAGACATGGATAGATCATGATTACACCATATCCAACACATTCATGGACAGATCGTGTAGGTCATGAGTACATCGCATCCAACATGGATATGCACACATTATGGATGCATCGCATCCAACAGACATGAACAGGTCAGGTTGGTCAGTGATACGTCACATCCAACACAGACATCCACATATGAATATATCACACCCAACACAAACACTGACGCATACATCACATCCAGCACAGATGTGCACACATTATGAGTCTATCACATCAAACATAGACATGGACAGATCATGTAGCTCGTTGATATATGGACATAGACATATCATGTTGATCTTTAATACATTATTTCATAGAGATATGCAAATATGACTATATGAAAGACATGGACAGATCCTATAGATCATTTGTATATCGCATCCATCTCAGACATGAACAGATTGTGTAGATCATTTTGTACATCACAGACATGGACATATTGTGTAGATCATTTTGTACATCACAGACATGGACAGGTTGTGTAGATCATTTTGTACATCACAGACATGGACAGATTGTGTAGATCATTTTGTACATCACAGACATGGACAGATTGTGTAGATCATTTTGTACATCACAGACATGGACAGATTGTGTAGATCATTTTGTACATCACAGACATGGACAGGTTCTTTGGATCATGAATGCATCACATCCATCACAGACATGGACAGATCTTATAGATCATCTGCAAATCACATCCATGACAGATATGAACAGATTCTTTGGATCATGAATACATCACAGACATGGACAGATCTTAAAGATCATGTATACATCACATCTATGACAGATATGGACAGATTTTTTGGATCATGAATACATAAATCTATCACAGACATGGACAGTTCCTATAGATAATGAGTATATCAATCCATCACAGACATGGACAGATTCTTTGGATCATGAATACATCACATCCATCACAGACATGGACAGATCCTATAGATAATGAGTATATCAAATCCATCACAGACATGGACAGATTCTTTGGATCATGAGCACATCACAGACATGGACAGATCCTATAGATCATGAGTACATCACATCCATCACAGACATAGACAGATTCTTTGGATCATGAATCCATCACAGACATGGATAGATCCTATAGTTCATGAGTACATCACATCCATCACTGACATGGACAGATCCTGTACTTCATGAATACATCACATCCATCACAGGCAATGACATTCTTTGGATCATGAATACATCACAGATATGGACATATCCTATAGATCATGAATACCTCACATCCATCACAGACATCGACATTCTTTGGATCATGAATACATCACAGACATGGACAGATCCTATAGATCATGAGTACATCACAGACATGGACAGATCCTATAGATCATGAATACCTCACATCCATCACAGACATCAACGTTCTTTGGATCATGAATACATCACAGACATGGACAGATCCTATAGATCATGACATATACATCACAGACATGGACAGATCCTATAGATCATGATACATCAAGACATGACGTCTATGATCATGAATACATCCATCACAGACATCAACGTTCTTTGGATCATGAATACATCACAGACATGGACAGATCCTATAGATCATGAGAACATCATATCCATCACAGACATGGACAGATCCTGTAGATCATAAGAATAGGACATCCATCAACGACATGGACAGATCCTGTAGATCATGAGGACGGCTCATCCATCACGAACATGGACAGATCCTGTAGATCATGAGAACATCATATCCATCACAGACATGGACAGATCCTGTAGATCATAAGAATAGGACATCCATCAACGACATGGACAGATCCTGTAGATCATGAGAACATCATATCCATCACAGACATGGACAGATCCTGTAGATCATAAGAATAGGACATCCATCAACGACATGGACAGATCCTGTAGATCATGAGAACACCACATCCATCACAGACATGGACAGATCCTGTAGATCATAAGAATAGGACATCCATCAACGACATGGACAGATCCTGTAGATCATAGAGACATCACATCCATCAACGACATGGACAGATCCTGTAGATCATGAGGACGACACATCCATCACAGACATGGACAGATCCTGTAGATCATGAGAACGGCTCATCCATTACAGACATGGACAGATCCTGTAGATCATGAGGACGGCTCATCCATCACGAACATGGACAGATCCTGTAGATCATGAGAACATCACATCCATCACGAACATAGACAGATCCTGTAGATCATGAGAACATCACATCCATCACGAACTTAGACAGATTCTGTAGATCATGAGAACGGCACATCCATCACAGACATGGACAGATCCTGAGTACGGCACATCCATCACAGACATGACAGATCCTGTAGATCCTGAGTACGGCACATCCATCATGAACATGGACAGGTCCTGTAGATCATGAGAACGGCTCATCCATCACGAACATGGACAGATCCTGTAGATCATGAGAACGGCTCATCCATCACGAATATGGACAGATCCTGTAGATCATGAGAACGGCTCATCCATCACGAACATGGACAGATCCTGTAGATCATGAGAACGGCACAACCATCACAGACATGGACAGATCCTGTAGATCATGAGAACATCACACCCATCACAGACATGGACAGATCCTGTAGATCATGAGAACATCACACCCATCACAGACATGGACAGATCCTGTAGATCATGAGAACATCACACCCATCACGAACATGGACAGATCCTGTAGATCATGAGAACATCACACCCATCACGAACATGGACAGATCCTGTAGATCATGAGAACATCACACCCATCACGAACATGGACAGATCCTGTAGATCATGAGAACAGACAGAATCAGACTAACTCCTCACTGAATACACTACAAAAGAATCACAAAGGATGGACTCCTGCCCTGTTCTCTAAATGACATCGGTTTTGATTCTTCCCCCACACCCATGCTTTGACAACCTCATGTCAACGTTTTCAGTGTCAACAACTTCATTGCAGCCCATGCTGTGACAACCTCATGTCAACGTTTTCAGTGTCAACAACTTCATTGCAGCCCATGCTGTGACAACCTCTTGTCAACGTTTTCAGTGTCAACAACTTCATTGCAGCCCATGCTGTGACAACCTCATGTCAACGTGTTCAGTGTCAACAACTTCATTGCAGCCCATGCTTTGACGACCTCATGTCAACGTTTTCAGTGTCAACAACTTCATTGCAGCCCATGCTGTGACGACCTCATGTCAACGTTTTCAGTGTCAACAACTTCATTGCAGCCCATGCTGTGACAACCTCTTGTCAACGTTTTCAGTGTCAACAACTTCATTGCAGCCCATGCTTTGACCAAAACACGTCCAAACCCATGGCCATTGTCACACTTTCAAAGAGAAAAAAAAAAAATCTGTTACAAAACCAGAGGAATCAGAGAGTATGTGTCAATAACAACAACAACAACAATAACAACAACAAGAAGGAAAAAGAAAAAAAGAAACTGAACAACAAGCACCCACAACTAGAACTCCTTATCCGACTCTGACTTTCATCGGCCCCAGTACACCTACTGTACCTGGAACCCCCGATGAATTACAATGAGGATATGGAGAACAGATTAAGATACAGTATCAGCGTTCCAAATGTCATGATTATGTTTGTGGAAAGCGTGCTCGTCCTACAGCACAATATAGCTAAAGCAGCGTAAGACATCATTCAATCACTGGTTGCTTTTATGCGAAGTATGACTTCAGTTTGAGTTAATCAGATCAGCACATAGCTGGTTTGCACTCAGCGGGCAGAAACATAGGTTAGAGAGAAGCCAAGGTTGAGAAGAATAACCATACAAATCCAGACCTCCTCATAATTAAAATGAATTACACTCCTGAAGTTAATTGAATATTATCTTTGAAAAGTGCACTTCAATAGTATTCCCCTTTCCATACACACACAAATGCCCAGTGATCAGCAATTCTGAACTTTTTTCCTCATGCATGTCCTATTGTGTATTGCCCCATATGAGAAAAGAAAACTTTGGATTACAAGAACGAAGATTACCAGTGAAACGGGAAAGAAATCAAAGGAACTTTTGGTCAATGAACAGAAGATCGGTCACAAGCAAAACCCATTAATCTGAGAGTCCCACGATACAGATTCAAGAACAAAGGGCTGAGGTACTTAACAAAAAATTCCGTCGAACAGCCTCTTTAACAGGCATGGGTTTGTGATACCTACAAAGTACGAATGGGAGCATGTCGTTAAAATACCTTCTTAAAAAGTATGGATCAGGGATACCACCAAATAAAAATAACTGGATGAATGTCGGAAGTCTGTAAAGGTTAAGGATTGGCAGGGCGATGAATCGACCTGACAGTTTGGTGAGGGCTGATCCTCAATGACTGACACTACGTACAGCTTTCAGTACAGCAACGGGCCTCAACCTATTGGCCTTCTTCAGAACAAACAAGAACAAACAAACAAACAATGGAAATAAATAAATAATGCACACACACAAAAAAGTACAGGTGAACAAGTCCTCGGTCTGTGAATATAAACAGGGATTTTAATAGTCGGGGTTGGGAAGATGGGGTCAGGATATCGGTTAAGATGGAGGGGGGAGGGGGGAGGAGGAAGAAAAGGATGGATAGGATGACGACTCACAATAGAAATCCACTGGGTTCTGAAGTTTGAACCATACGTTTATGCCGGCCCAGAGTCGAATTTTGCGTGCAAAAATTAAGATTAGAAAAATGTATCCAGAAAGGGAGGGGGGGGGGGGGGGGGGGGTTCATCCAGTTTATTGTGCGTTGTCAAACTCATTAAACAGCCCTGGGTAACGTTTCCTAAGCGATCCCGTGGATTTGAAAGAGGACCAGAGCCTCACAGGCGATGGCAGAAGTGGCTGAAAAGAGTTCCAGGTGGACGTGGCCAAAGAGAGACAACAGTGGATTTCAAAGCCTGATACTTCCTATCCCTCTAGCTTACAACAGGTGTATGCCAGCTATTTAAGACATCTGTCACACAGTGACTCGACCTCAAGGTGCTCCACCATCAAGGAGGCACAGATTCGAATCCTGGCAGAAGGTTGGGATGGTGGGGGAAGGGGGAAGGCAACAGCAACAACAGAAGAACATCCAGATGTCATGACTTTGTATGCTGCCAGGCCACAAACATACACACGTGTGTATGTCTGTGTGTCTGGTCCTGTCCGAATGTCACAGTAAGGAATTAAGGGTTGATTGAAACATTTTTTTGTAGTGGTTGGGAGGGGGGGGGGGGGGGGGGGGCTTTTTCTCCAAAGATTTTATTGTGTCTAGCTCCCCCTTGAATTTCTTTCTACTGAACAGATTACCTGTGGTTTGGGTATCATAGCGCTAGTAACAGCCATGTTTAATTTTAAACATCTCTATCATCAATTATTTGATCTCGTTTGTTGTATGTATTATTCGTGAGAAAGCTGACAGAAGGCAGTGTGTTTTTAGAGATAGGAACTTAAATAAGAGTAGCTGACAAAGGCTTTTCTTCTTCAGACGGCATGACTCAAACTCTGACCTTACCTTATTCTAACTGAATCCTATTCAAAACTAACTCTATACAACCACTGATAAACAGAATGCGCATCAACGTTTTATTCACGAAGACATTTAATCGTGTAGTTATAGACTGGAAAAATCAAGTTGTCCATGATTCTACGGTGTGCAATCCGCTACAGTTCACAAATTGTCCCTAAAAGCAAAGTTCTGCTGTGATGACGTAAAAAACTCGACTATCACGCTTAAGATTGTTCTAAAAAGATGTCGTCTGTCGTCTTCTTTTGTTTCACAGTAAACAAGTTGGGTATTTTTTGCTCCCATAAGAATACCCAACTTGTTTACTGTTTATCGTTTACTGTTCCCTGCCTCATTTCATTTCCGATTTTCTATTGTTTCATTGGACCATCATGTCAAGATACATACCAAATGGTTCCAACTTGAGAGATTAAAGAGGACAGGACTGAGACCATTTGGGGAAGGCTAGCTGTCATAAAGATAAGAACAAGGGTGAGTTCGAAGGCCTGAAATTTGAAATCAGATAAGAGGTAGTTCATGTATTCCCTGACTGTGACTGATGTCATAGACGAAAGTCCTTAAAAACAAGTGACATGATTGATGGCGAGTTGTTTATTCTGATTTATCGTCCATTTTAATTTGATATCCAGCTCAATGTTGAGCGTTGATCTAAAGCTCTTACATGAATTACTAAGTGTTTTGGTGCATATTTCCATTTGTGGCTTGTGGCCACACACATTCTTCACACAGTAAGATTGTGTACTCTTAGGCCTACTCGCCATCGATACAAGGGGGTAAAAGCGTCTGCCTTTCCAGCATTCGGCAAACCGGACAATAAAGCATGGGACAGAGAAGATAAACTGTAGCCAACCTAGCCTATGATTCAGCTTCTTTCCTTTTAACATTCACTTCATATTTGATGAAAACAAGATAATGTTGATGGTAAGAGCGGAAAGGTAGAATGGAGTTTTTTTTTTTTTTTCCACACTCAAGGCCACTACCAACCCTTCCCGCCTTCTGTACCATAAATAGTAACGTCCCTTCATTGGCTCACGAGATGACCGCTTTTCTCGCTATTGTTGTTGCCAGCTGCCTGTGCTGTGCTCAAAAAGCATCACCGTCGGCAAAACAGTCCCAGTGACAAAAGTTTTGTCGCTAACGCGCGCGCGCGCGCGCGCGTGTGTCTTTGTTTATTCAAACAAAGAAAAATGTAACTTTAAAAAAGAAGTCCCTGACAGCATTGTTGCTTGCTATTATAACCATTTTTTTTTTAACGTAAAATATTGCTGCCACCACATTTCCTTGGCAATTACCTTTCTTGTTCCCCATGAACAGCATGGTTTTCTGTTGTTTCATCAGTGTTTGATTTCAATTTCTTTTCCTAGAAAAAAAAAAGGTTGCAGGAAAATAACTTTATGTTGCTAGAGATAAAACAGCAAAAATGCAAAAAAAGGAGTCAATGAATGTACCCCCCTCTCTCTCTCTCTCTGACTTCAACTAGAAGTGTCACTGTCTTCTTCTGATATTTGTCTACAAAATTAGCCTATGCAGTATAACCAAAGTCCGTTGTCATGTGCAAACACACACACACACACACACACACACACACACACACACACACCACATGCGTGTATATATACATGTGTACACACATACAATTATACATACATACGCACACATAAACACATGCGTGTGCGCACACACTCACACACCCATCATGCTCTTGGACTAGCAGATACACTACACACGAAGTTCTGTTTTGTGTATTTTAAGTTCTAGTATCTCAACAACAACAAAAGGAGAAGGGAGTGGGTGAGAGAAAGATATGTTGATTGTATGAAGGCGATTGCCAGAGGGCTCGTGGCAGGAAGACAACGACAAATAAAAGGGAAGGGTCAGAATGCATCATATAGCCTGGTGAGATGAGAAGTTCTGAAACTGCATGGACAAATGAAATATTACCTTCTTGTACAAGCATTATTAGTCATTGCACTTCCTTCCCCTCTTTTTCAAAAAGCAAAAACGAATCGAACCGAGTATATGACATTTTCTCTTCGTAGAGCCGTTCTTGACCGTCTGTGACGAATCTTTTCGTTCAGTATCAGTATCAAGTTCTTGTATCTGGTGCGTGTTATACCCAAATCCAAAACTCGGCGCACTCAGACTGATTCCACGGTGGGTCCAGAACATAGAGGTCCAGTCTTGCTGGAATTTTTTTTCCTCCAAAGCCGGAAAGGCATTGAAGTGCTACAACAGGTACAGAAGACATGTGGCTGTAGAAATGGAGTCATGGGTCTGCTCTGCAGCCTCGGGAGCTTGCTGCGCTGTTGATGAAACAGGTTAATTGGCTGCAGGTTGTGCTGGCTGAGCGGATTTATGGTTGAGGCAAAATGAAAAAAAAATATACCAGCCACCATGGTGAAGTGGATAGTGCCGCAGACTCCCAACGAGGAGGTCATTGGTTCGATTCCCATCAGGGTAATTCATTCGTGGAATTTCTCTGCCCTGAATGGCTTCTGTCCAGAGCTGAGTTTGCTATGGGCTCAGCTGGGAAGACTAGAATCAGACAGTCAAGTTTCATCCACTTGATGAATGCGCCTCTTAGAGTGCTGCTCAAATTCCTTGACCAACATGCAGGTGCCTATATCCCTTGGGCCTGGCTGATACTGAGACATGTTATGAAAGTAAGCCTAGAGTACAACTCTATCATGGAATCTCAGACCTGAACGGAAACCTGTAGCATTATCTTTATTACATGTGGTTTATCCTCATCATCATCGATGAGCATCATTGAAAAAAAAAGTCCTAAAGTCTGTGGCCCTTCATGCCTGCTGTAATGGTGACCTCAGTTTCAGTGACATCTCTACATCTGTGCCCTTGGTTTGGTTCTAGCAGGTTCACTGGTACCAGGAAATTCATGGGCACTGTTGATGGATGGACTTGGTCGTGCCCACCAGTTCGGAGTGAGAGCACACACATGTTGACTCTGCGACCAAGCAAATATTGTTGTCAGTAGGGGGGGCTAAGTAGGTGGTGTCCTGTGTATGTTGGATCGGAACAGTCACCACTGAACACCACCAAAGTGAATCCGCAGCAGTGTAAAATCTCCTCCAGTGGACTGTCTCATTACGACTTGTGATTGACTGCTCCTTGTGGCGGGACGAGCCAAGTTGTGACTATGCATGGAAGGTAAACAAATCTTAAATAAATGTTAGCGAACCTCGAAGAGAAACGTGGACAAACGAGTCACAAGACAAAACACGTTTGGTGTTTTAGTTTTGTGACTCGTTTGTCCACGTTTCTCTTCGCGGTTCGCTAACATTTATTTAAGATTTGTTTAGATTTAAGCCTGCAGTCGTCTCACTTTGCAGTTGCAAAGATCTATGCATGGAAGGGCCAGAATGAGCAGCGTATGTCCAATGCTACAGAAGTGGCACTTAAGATGAGACCCTCCCCAGAGAACTATAAAATAGGCATTCTGGCTCACCCGGCTCCGCTGTTGCTCCGCCGGCTTACCCAGAATGCCTATTTTATAGTTCTCTAATAGTAAACACTTTACAAACATACATAATGTGTAGGATTATCTGTTTTTAACACTAATTTAGAAAACTTTTGAGACTTAAGTTTTTCTTGATCAATAACATCATTTTCCCGCATACATTCCATCAAATGTGAAATAAATTTCTGCAAAACTCTTCACATCTGGCCGCATTACTGATCACCTCTGGATCTCACTTGAGACCCTATGGCGCCCTAGGGCCCCAAGCCAGACCCAGAGGGTCACATATAACACGGCCAGATGTGAAGGGTTTTGAGAATATGCCTCCAACAGTAGTATACTTTTATACTTGGTTGCCTGCTTACTATTTTTCTAATTTGGGGCAGTCCCCTTACCCCCTTTTTAGTGACTCTTCCAGATTTGGGTTTACGGGCGTTCATAGCCGCGCCAGTGACCCAGACAACACAACACATGTGGTTTACGGGCGTTCATAGCCGCGCCAGTGACCCAGACAACACAACACATGTGGTTTACGGGCGTTTATAGCCGCGCCAGTGACCCAGACAAACGAAACACGAAATGGGAAGAGTCACTAGAGGGCAGGGAAGAGGGCCAAATTTAGACTTTTGCAATACCATGACAAACAAGAATATAAAACTACCGCAGGCATATTCTCAAAGTTATATATTTTAAGATTTATATATATACCCAGCACACAGAAAGCTATGGTGTCTACTTGCCTAGTGTAAAGTTGTTTTTTATTTTTGTAAAACAAAATTAAAAGCTAATTAACAAAGTGCATCTTACCTTACTTTTTAGTCACTACTTTTTAATAAAATTTATTTTAAATACTTTATTAGATTGAATATAAAAATGCTGCTTTTAATACATAAAATTGGGAAAAGATTATTTTGAGGTGGGGAATTTAGCCGCCTAAATTTATACAATGCCGCGTGACGGCTAACGCCTGCACTAAACGACGCCGGTGGGGAATTTAGCCGTCTAAATTTATACAATGCCGCATGACGGCCTGCAGTAAACGGCGCCCCGACTCCGTTATGTGTAACTTGACACGAACCAGGAAACAGTGCGACGCTTTGACTCGGCAATTATGCAGTTGGGTAAGCCGTGGCCAGACATGTCTGACCTAGAGTACTACATAAAGGCAGCAAACCCTTCAGAAGTGAAGAGGAGTTGTCTCCCCGGAAAAGAATGTAACAATTAATTGTGTTTTATCCTTTATGAAAAAAATCGTCATTAAGTCGTTCTAGGTTTTTATTCAAGTCGGCATCACGTTCTTATTCAAGTTCTTATTTAAGTTCTTAACAAGTTTTTATTCAAGTTCTTATTTAAGTTCTTAACAAGTCAACATCAAGTTCTTAACAAGTCATCATCAAGTTCTTAACAAGTTCTTATTCAAGTACTTATTCAAGTACTTATTCAAGTTCTTAACAAGTCGTCATCAAGTCGTCATTAAGTTCTTATCAAGTCGTCATTAAGTTCTTATCAAGTCGTCATCAAGTTCTTATCAAGTTCTTATTTAAGTTTTCATCAAGTCGTCATCAAGTCGTTATCAAGTTCTTATTCAAGTCACTTATAATTATTTATTAAGTTCTTGAAATATTACTGCATATCAAATGGATCAAAATGAGATTTTGTTGTTGGCAGTTCTGGCATGCTTTTTTGTTCGGCTTCTGTATTTAGTGGCTGAGATTTTTTGGACTGCTTTGTTTTTTGCTGGCGTTGTTTATATATTTTATAACCGTAATAACCACCCCCAGCAGCAATGACGCCAAAAATGACAACTGTTTTAAATTCAATATTCCATGACGACTTTGGTGTTGTAGGCAACCCTGTTGTTGTAGGTCTTGAATCAACTTGTTCTTGTGTATTTACAGCTGGCATTGAAACAACTGGCTGTGGCAACACTGTTGGCGTTGGCGGTGTTATGTTTTCATTATGAGTTACATTCTGTGCTCGGAACATTAATTTTTTTTGTTTGTTCCACTCTGCTAATTTTTTTCCTGCTGCAACACGCCTAGGATGAGGAGGCTTTTTACTGGTCACTTTCTCCATCAGTATTTTCTGATTCTGATTCTGCTGATTTTCTGGCTCGGTCATTTTGAAGGGAAACAAAATCTATATGATTAAAAGTAATTAATCCCATGATTAATGGTGATAACAATGTTCCAAATCTGTAATATAGATCACATCCTAGAGACTCTAATGACTTTGTTAAAACTGGATCCTGCGTTAAATCATACATAAAATCTTGTTCAGAATCAATGGGAGCAAATCTACTAACTAGTTTAGTGTACAAACTAAGAACCGTTTGCCCAACACTTTTTACCATTCTTGACCCCAGTTGCGCTTCATACCTATTGTGATACTTTACAATGTCTTGTGGCGACATCTGTTGTATCTGTTCTATGCTGAATTCATTTCCAAGGTACTGTTTTGTTTTTCCACACGCCGCCAAAGAATACAGCCTTTCCTTTTGGCGCATAATAGCTTGGTCATCAACTTGATCATTTGTAAGTTCAGGAAGTAAATCATCGCAGTTCATGTTTTATTAATGAATAAATATTATTTTATTTTTTAAAATGAGCACCGAAAAAAATATTACTAACCTTGTATACCATTCTGCTGTTATTGGAGGCCTAAGTGTAGGATACACAATGCTTGGTAAAAGCCTGTTAAAAATAAAACCAGCAGATCTTGGCAAACTAGACTTTGAAGACTCAGCAAAGCTGATTGCTGTTATTACAGCTTCATTTGCTACGAAAGATTTTCTAGTTAAGCAAGGAATAATTCCAGAAAATATAAATATGTAAAATTAAAAAAATACATTTATAAAAATGGCTTCACTCGTAATGATGATTGGTGGCGCTGTGGTTAATGCCTTGCTTTTAGCGGAAGTAATTACGCATTTAGTAAACTATGGGATGATGGCGAGAGAAAAAGACATAACAAAGCTATGGAGCAACTAGCCGCAGCACAAGCTGCGTATGAAAAGCAGAGAATTGAGCAGTTAGATTTTATTAACGATGAACTGAAAGAACAGGGACATGCAGCTTACACATTTAAAGATGTTGATCAAGCAATAAAAGAATATTATCTTGTAACAGGCAAGCCAATCGAGACATTGCCTCCACCAAAATTCAGCGATTTTTATCAACCATCAGAAAAACAAAAGATGCAAGAAATATTGTTTATTGCCTTTGGTATGACCGTTGTGTATTTTGTTGCACATAATATTGGCTGAATAAAAAATGAACAAGATCTATTATTCGCGAAAAAGGATATTGGAAGGGAATAACAGCAATTAAAAAGCTAAGCCAAGCAGCTGGAGTCAGTGAACAAACAGCAAAGGAATGGTTATCTAAACAAGCGATTTGGCAAATTTATTTACCAGCGCCCAAACGAATACAAAGACCACACTTTGTCAACACAATACCGAACGACACCCATCAAATGGATCTTTTATATTTACCCCATGATACGATTAGACGAAAAAGATTTAAGTACGCACTTACAGTCATTGACATAGCTTCAAGATACAAAGATGCGGAACCATTAACACAAAAGAGTGCTTCTGCTGTTGCTGTCGCTATACAGCTGATATACCAACGAGGACCCTTAACTTATCCTCGCATCATTCAAGTCGATGATGGGAAAGAATTTAAAGGTCAAGTGAATCAATTATTGTTAAAACATAGAGTTACCATTAAAAGAGGCATTCCGGGTGTTCACAGATCACAGGGTTTGGTTGAAAACTTTAACAAACAGTTATCTGAAAGACTTTTCTCCTACCAGTATCACAGAGAGCTGATTGACAATTCTCGCAACACAGAATGGGTTAGAAGGCTGCCCTCAGTTTTGCGCGCAATGAATAATGAAGAATTTAAAGGTCTAAAACCAGTACAAGCAATCAGAAAACAAACAATAAATGTTGTTGAAGGAGAGTCTTCATCAAGCAAACTATTACCATTTGGTTTGAAAGTGAGATACCTTTATTCGCCGGGAGAAGCGGAAGGGGACACTCGCATCAGGGCAACAGATCCAGTTTGGAGTGTTGATCCATATGAGATAAAAAAAAATTGTGAAAATGAATCCGCCCGTGTATTATTTACGAGAAACTGACACAACAAAACGACCAGCCCCCGAAGATCTTTTGTGAAGGAAGAACTGCAGATAATCCCTCCAGACACAGTTCCAGTCGCTTAATTATTTTTTAATTTAAATTAAAATGGCGGCAAGAATGGAATAGGAAGAATCCTTACGTAAAATGGCACTGGAAGCAAGAATGGTGAAGGAAGAGTCCTTAGAAATAATGCGAAAAATATTTGATTATAATCTTGTTATTAGACTAATATTTAAGAAGATTGATCATGTCATGCCAGACAAAACCTCAAATTTTGATTGGGAGCAAGAATATATTAAAAAGATTAAAAAAATTCGAGCGCATTTAGCAGTAATGGATAATAATTTGGTTGAATTGGTTGGTGATATAGTTAAGCTTAATGAACTGTTTTAATCTACGCAAATACATTTGGGTTTAAAATGGAAGCTCAAAGGGAAATGGCAGAAAAGGCAAAGGAAAAGTCTTTAAAATTAATGCAAGATTTATTTGAGTATCAGTATATCATTAAAGAAGTATTTGAGAAGATTGACAATCTCTGGCTAGAACAATCGCCAGGCAATCGCTTTAAACCCCAAAGCTTTTATTTTGATTTATGGAAACATGAATATTGTGAAATGACAAAAAAAATTAAAGCACATCTAGCATTAATGAATAATATTAATTTTGCTAAATTAGATGATGATATAATTGAACGTGCGATTGCTGAAACATATAAGCCCATATGATTATACTATTCTCCAATGACCAATTGCATATGAAAACTCTGGATTAACAAATACTCTTTTTGTGTTAGTGCGGTCAAGAGACCGTTTTGTTACAACTGTTGTGTTAATCTCATGCAGATTAGATTGCAGCTTGTAATTGTCATGATGAAAAGTCTTATTGCCAAACAATGCTTCTTTGTAGTTGTCATGGGTTATGCTTGACTGCACAACACTACGAGATATTCCCTTTGCTTTTTTAACAACTTTTTTTTGGCTTGAAAGACTGTACATTTTCGACCTCAAACCAACAAACTCCTTGATCACACCTCCAGATAATTCATCCTTCATCTTACCTAAAACCTTCTTATTAATATCTGAATGCAAAGGCGAATCTTTAGGGTAATCAGATGTGTCGTACCATCCAGCATGCTCTTTTGCTACTTCTAATTCCATGTCTTTGTAAAAATCTTCAGTAGGGATGTCGATTACAAATGAATCTGTAACTGTGTACAGAACTCTGGACTCTGGATACAAGGGTTTAAAGTAGTCATAAAGAAATTCTAACATCAAAAGCTTCGACAGCTCTAAAACAGTAAACCCAATAAAAACGGGCTTGTCCAATTTGACTTTCTTTTTTTTCATCATTATGCCAAAAAGCTGATCATGAAATCTTCTGAAGTCCTGATAATTAGGTTTTGAAGTCAACTTAATTGCAACGTTTTCTCTGGTGACCAATCTAACATCTTTACGCTTGTGCGGATTTTCCATAGTCTTTCCAAAACAGCTGTTGTTCATCAACTTGAAAAAGTCTTTTTCTGAAGCATCTGCGGATTTAGTTCTGAGATCAGTGTTCTTCATGATGTATGGTTTCATGAACTGTTCTTGATCAAAAGCAATTATACGATGAACAGCTGTCAACTTTAAACCATGTCTTAAATAAAATTGAAGAAGTCTGTAATGACAGACATAATTTTTTTTGTCACGAAGATTAGGCACAAGTTTAGGCGGTTCTGTCATTGCTATCTTTAGACTTTCTGCCGCTAATGGATAGTCATTATGGTAATCATGAAGTTCATGAGGATATTCTAAATCAACTTCTAGAATGAGACCTCTTTTACGATCAGCTTCTAGAGTAGGTAGCCATTTTAAAAACTTTTGAATGTCTTTTACACCTCCTGTGTACATTTTAAAGTTGCGTAATGGAAGTGATTGCGCCATTGCCCATCCATACAGATTGTTTGCATCTAAATACATAAGATAGTTAGACCTTTTACTTGGATCATAGTCGTCCAAGTATTTGTTGTTTGCTTTACAGTAATGGTGCGACGCCATACTGATTCCCCCACGCAATCCGTTTTCAATCATCTGAAGCATTGGCAGGTCAGACAATAAATCAATTTGTACTCCAGTAAATTTTAAGAAAGCGTCCCAGCTCATCCCAGGCGCAGAAATATAATGCGCAGGATCCAGGCTGTAATGTTTCATGCAGGTCTTCCTATAATTTTCAAAGACGTCCGCCAACAAACAGGTATCCGCCATTAAATAGGAATCATGATAGTCTCCCATCGTTTTACACTCTAACTTCTGCCACGCATCTTGAGCATAAGAATAATCAGAATCACTGATGTCCTTTCCTCTAAGACTACTAAAGAACGCGCCTTTAGGTGGAAGGGCTGGGTTATCAAACCTTTCCCAACTGTTCATGTACTCATAAGGGTAAACGCCCTTTCTAACAAGAGTTGGGTCAAAATATTCTTCTGTTATTGGGCAGGACTTTAAGGATCCTGCCAGTGACTCTAAACTCCCCATCAGGTGTTGCATAGAGTCATAAAAAGATAAATTATTTAAAGTGAAACACATGTACTTTTCTGATGACTGCACAATGCATGACACCCTAAAGGCGCTAGTTACTGCTTGCATTATAAGGTGAGAGTCGTAACCTCGCAAGTTGTGAAAGAATATAGGAAGTCTCCAAGTCCTAGGATCAAACTTTAGTTGAAGATTGCAATTGTTATGCGCTGCTCCTCTAAACTTTCCGCTAATGTGATCATGGTCTCTTACTGTTGGATTTAAACTTTTAGGTGTTAGCTCTAAACCACAAATCCAACAGTGAGTGGCTGAGTCATAGCGATCTTGATCTTCGGGGGTCATCTTAAGATCGGATAAGAATAGATTATTAGAACAGGCATTACGAACTTCTTGCATGCGTTTTAAGAAATGTTTTGCTGCATGTGGTCCTCTGTATAATTCTGGCTTTGAATGTTCACCATCTGACCTGACAACAATAAAGGCAAATGAACAAATCTGGTGGTTATTCATTATAACTGTTTTTGGTAAATGTTTTGGAGCTGGCCCCTCATAAGGAACAATAAGCGATTCAAAGTCTGCGTAAACAACATATGGAGACCTCTGGAGTTTTTTGTAATTCTTAAAACTAACCTTACTGCCTTCTCTTGGCATAATTAGTTCTGTATTGCAGCCAACTGGGCTGAGACAATGTTTTACATGTTCGCTCGCAGCTTGAACGGACGGAATTCTTGTTAAACATTTTCTACAAAATTCTTGTTTGCTATGTTGTTTTGTAGTATGCACTAGTAATCTACTCATTGTGCGTATTAGAGTGTAGTGCAACCCATTAAGGCTTTGCATTAGGAGTAAGTCTACATGAGTTTTGGTTGGTTCGCCTATTGTTGGAGTGTTCTTTGACACTCTAATTGGCAGAAGGTTGGTTTCTTCAGACCATGTGTAGACATTAACAGTTATTGGTGGATTTTGTTTTTCAAACTGATCAATTTTGTCTACAGCCATAGGAAAGGTGAGTCCATCAAAGTTAAGATCATTGACCCAAGGTTGATAGTTAGATACTCTCTCTGCATTTTTGGCAACGTGATGCAGCCTAGCAAGAACGCACCACATAAAACATTTGTCGTCTGAATTTTTTATGTTCAAAACTGCTTTCTTTGCAACTAATGTTGGAGGCAGTGGAATGTAAGACTTGCCTACAATCGGCTCATACTTAGCCTGTCTTAATCTGATGTCTAGGACTTCACCCTCTGACCAACCAGAGCCTCTCATTTTAGCTGCTTCAGAGGCTTCATTAAACTGTGTAAGAAGTTGATCTGCCCAACCGGGTGTTAAGTCATTATAAGAAAGAATAGTCTGCTGTTTAGTTGAGACCCAGACTTCTAGATTTTCTTCGTTTATTGTTATATAGTCGATTAAAACAACTACCCTTACTTTAACTGGAGGGTTTATTGTTAGTTTACTTGGAACTTGAGAAATAGCATGTACAACGCTTGCCTGTACGTTTGTTGGATCAATAACTTCTAAAACGACCTCATTTAAAGCTTTTGACAAACGCTCTTCCTCTTCCATTGCATCTAACCAAGAGTCAAAACTGTCATATATCTTATCCATGTTGAGCTTCTTTTCTAACTCAAAATATTTATTTAAATTAAAAAAAATACTTAATCAGAATCAATATCAACGGTCTTTTTGTGCTTGGACTCATAAACTAAAGTATAAACGCCCTTTGGTGTTGTTAATGTGAGCTGTTTAGAACAGAGTTTAATGTTTCGTTTACTTTTTTTAAACATTCCTTTTTTATCTGGTCGGTGTCTGGCTGTTGAGAAAAAGTTGCCCTTGCCTTTTTTTGAAGATCAAACTTTTGTCTTTTGTAGTCCTCAAAATCAGCCTGTAGGCGACTAAATTCTTCATCCGTGATGTTCGAGTCGGCAAGTGCTTTATTTATTGTCAGTTTGAAGGAACTAAGTTTAGCTGTTATTAGTTGAACTATAGCTGTGTGCTTTTGGAGTTTAGCTTTTATTTTTTTGCTGACAGCACCTGCAGCTGTTGAGCATAAACCAAAAGCTAAAGACAAACCACCTAGAGGTAAAGCTGCCGGCGCACCTACGCCTGTTGCTAAGAGACCTACACTTGTTCCTGCTGATAGAGCACTAGCTGTCGATGCTCCAGTATTAACATATGTAACAGCATTAAAGACAGCAGAATACCTTCGTTTGGTTTTACTGTATTTTGAAAGGTCCTGCTCTAGTTGGGTTTGCATTTGTGTTATGTTTGTTAATCTGAAAGTTTTTATGTCTACAGCAACAGAGTTTCTCTTCTTTGGGCACTTTTGGATAAACCTGAACAGACATGCTTTTTTTAAAAAATAAAAATAATTTAGTATTGGATATCTTTTAATCTGTTATCTTGAATATTCAGCTGCGCATCATATATTAAAAACAAATGTACATTAAGTGGTTTATCACTCTCTTTTTCTTTATCAATTTGAATGTTTATTACGTCTTTAACTGTTCTCCCACTCCCATGCAACTGATTATCCTCTGTTGACCTTAGGTCAATCCATAAACCGTATTTCGTTGTTAAATATTCATCAAGTCTAACACTGTGAAGGTGTAGATCTTTAGACACAAGGTCTACTGTTGGACTTCTAGACCTCCCCCTCCAAACAATTTTCTTATTTCATCAAAATGATGATAAGGTTTAAGCCCGCTACCGTAGACTTGGTTAGGATACCCTCAATTGAACATTGTACTTTAGTTATTTTAGGATTAATAAACTTTTCACTTTGTCTTTTGAATGGTTCTTCATCTTCACACAGCAATAAAATACCTTTAAGGGATCTTGCTGTGGCACTAAAACTAAAGTTCCATATTGTGTCTGCCCTGCTTTTAGGATATTTAGTATGATGAATCACTCTTTCGTAATATATTGCTAATTTTGACTGATATTGTTGCTCAATCAGCCTTGCTAAGTTAGGGTTGCTAACAATGTCAAACTCTAACGAGATGTCGAAAATGCTGTACTTGGAATCAGTGTCTGTAGATTTAATGACACGTTTGTATTCATTAAAAGTTAGTTCATATGACAATCTGTCTTTTAATGCTCCTTGAAAGTATGGCGCATGCGCTTTTAACAACTCAAAATCTAAGGGTATGGAAAAGCGATTTCCATAAGCAAAACTTACAGCTTCATACTTGTTGCCGGCTTTAGCGTCTTCGGCGTCTATTCTGTGTTTTAGTGCTTCGTTATTTTCGATTCCTTGAAACGCAAGATCGGCCCTTTCATTATCGGTTAGCCATAGATCAGAATAGATTAGAAATATGTCTGCATTGTGTAAAGAAAATATTTCTTGCCCCTCAAGTTTTATAGAAATTTTCTTAACGATTGCCCGTCCCAGATTCTGTACAACTGTCCTGTTTGCGTCTGTTGCTGAATCAAGTTCTATTTTGAAAGTAAGCCGTGCAGATCCGGCACAATCACTTCATCTGCTCCTAGGTCTGGAAATTTAACAGTAAGAATTTGATCTGAATCAATAGTAGATGGATTATTTGGAACAATAATATTCTGTTTATTTCCCTTCACGCCAAAGGGCTCTTTCAGTCTTCTATGCGGGTCAAGAATCGAGCCATATGCTTGTGACATTTTTTTTATAAAACAAAATAAAAAGTTAATTATTTAAAAACATGGCAGAAGAAGATTATGATGTTTTTGATCCTGGAGACGACATGAGTGAAATGACTCCTTTGACACATCCATTACAATCATTGCGGCGTGAATTAACAGAAAGTAAGGTCAAATCATTTTATCAAAGTTTAGGCCAAGAACCTCCCGAATTTATAGACCCTAATGATTTTGAAACAAAAGATGACCATTTGTTTTTTAAAAACGAGCAAGGACAACTTGTTCAGCTTACAACTAAACCAGACTCATCAAAGTTTTTAAAAAAGAGTACAATTAGACAAAGGCTCAGTGTGAGCGAACAAAATCGCCTTGGCATTACTAAACCAAAATTAGATAGGGAAGCAGTTGCTAAACTTCAAAACACACTAAAAGAACTCCCAACAGATAACCAAATACAAAACATGGAACTTAAAGATTTAAGCCCAACAGCAGACAAAATAATAGAAGCAGAAACCAGTTTTTCAGAAGAAACAGTATTAAAAACTATGCACGATCCGCCGCTACCTATGAGAGAAATAACGGCCCTTGATCATGCCTTGAGAAGCATCAGAGGCGAATTAACAAACAATTTAGCAAAACTGGGTGAACTAGATGAGCATATAAAAAGAGAAAAAGAAAAACTAGTTGAGGCTGATGACCACAACTTAGGACCTGGTGTTAAAGAAAGAATAACACAAAGACTAAAAGATCTTGAACAAGAGAGATCAGCAAGACTAGAAGTGCTGTCTACTAACCGAGAACAATTACGAACTCAAGTGAGCAGAATAAGAGAAACTATCCAAAGAATTTTATATGAAGACACAACGTTAGCAGAACGAATAAGAACACTGTTTAGAGAGCAAGGTGTCACATTAGCAAGTGTTATAACAGCCTTAGGATTTGCAATAAGTACACTGGTGTTAGCTATTACAGGCGGTGGTGGTGGGGGAGCAGTGCCACCAGGCCCGCCAACTCCGTCGTCAGATAAATCATGGGTAAAAAAACAACTCGATCACCTTGCAAACTTACTAAAAAAATTAGCCAGTAAAGCAATAGATTCTTTGCCTAGTATAATAGGAGGGATCGTTAGCTGGCTTTTGTCTGCCGCAAGTAAAGTAGTTGGCTTTATGGCTGAGCACTTATGGGCATTAGTTGTCTTAATAGTTGGGTTACTCTTTAGTAAGATAAAGACCAAGTAATCCTAGGGCAGTTAATCCAATAACAAGTGCCGTCTTTTCATATTCATGGTCATCACGAACAAAGTCCGCGTCTTCAATGGCCTTTGGGCTTTGGGCCTTGGGGATTGGATGACTTAATCTTGGGGGGCCATCTTGTTTTTTTATTGTTTGTAATATTACTGGCTCAGAATTTATGTCGTTTTGTCCAACCTTCTGTTCATTTCCTGCAACAAGGATTTCATTGTTGTAGTTTATTATTGTTCCTACCTGGAGCCTGAGGTCAGAAGGTAGCATGTATAAACCAGTGCCGACAGCAAAGTCTACTTTCGATCTTGCAAATTGTAAAACATTTTGGTACCTTTTAATACTTGAAGGCAAATCAATTGCAGAATTAATGGCGTCCTCTAAATTTGCTAAATACTGTTTTTGGGCATCAAAGCCAGTAGAAGGATCAGTTATGTTAGATCTTGCCTGTGCTTGCGAACCTAGCAAACACCAAACATAAGTACGAATAGAGTCGTTTATTCGTTCTATTCCCGCTCTAGTTAGGCCCTTAGAAGTATCCAAAATAAATGTTGTCCATGCTGTTTTATGCTCTTGCTCTATGGACCCGAGGTGAACAGTTGTGCCTGAAGAGAAAGATGTGTAAGGAGGATTCCAATCATAGTTATACTTTCTGTGCACGCCCCAAAAATAAAGGGTGCCTAAACCATGATTAAGATCCAACTTTTGTCTAAAGTCTGTCTTTGGGTCAATATCAAATTCGTTACAGATCCTTTCAAAAGCCTTGTAATCTATTCTGTTGCTGAATGGATTAAACGTTTTGTCATTTGGTAATGGTGCTTGCAGTTCAGATAAAATACGTCTGAAGGTGTAATAAAAATGAAATCTATACACTGACCTCACCAAAGGATCAGGATGATTTAAATGATCAGCATACGACACTCCACACCCAGTTGATGCACAAAACACAACAAAGTTTAACTGGTTCTGATAAAACTGCATCGGATGACTAAACCACACTTTCGGGATGTGGTCTTTTTTAATAGGAGGGTTAAGATATCTGTTTAATGGAGTACTAACCTTTACTTGAAAGGCGTCAGACTGAGTCACAGAAATGTCAAGGGTGTCAGTTGTTATATTTTTAAGATTGTAGTGCGGCCCAACAGAATATTTTGCATTAGTATATTTGAATGCACTCATTTTTAAATTGTTTTAAAAATGTTTGTAACAATAACAACTCAAGACAGTCCTTCGTTTTTAGAGTATGCTATTGATAATGAATGCGGAACCCGAAGGGTTGCACTCCATGAAATTTTTTACAAAGTCGTATGGTTTAATATAAGTGAATCCAAGGAAAATAATAAGATTAAAAAATTTGATAATAGAGGAAACTTAGTTAGCCAGTTAACCATACCTGATGGTTATTACGGGTTTTGCTCGCTAAAAGAAGCAATGAGTAACTTCGGCATTACCCTCAAACTTAACAATGCAAATTTGAAAATAATGTTGACATTCGAACCTGTAGAAGAAAAAGCAATTTGCGAGTTTGATGCAGAGCTAGCTAAAATGTTAGGCTTTACATATGATGCATTTTTAGTTTTTGAAACAGAGACTACTTATGTGGGAGAAAATCGCTCGATCTTGCCTTACATTCATTACTCTATGTACATTTGGATGAGCTGAGCACTGATGAAAACTTATATGATGGAAGGCCCTCAACTGTTTTAAGAGCTCTTCCATCAGGGAAAGCTGCATATTGCGATTATGAAATTATACGATTCCCTAATTTACAGTTTAAAAGATTAGCTTGTGGGAGGGTCGGATCGTTTAATATAAAAATCAAAGACCAAACAGGAAAAGTCGTGAAATGTGATAACCTGCACATTGTTTTAGAAATAAAATAATAAGGTGTACTAAAAATAATGTCTCGTGGGCCAGAAGAATCAGGAGTTACATTAGCGCCTGAGAGGTGTGTAACTTTAGAATTAAAAGACCTTGCAGACGTTGAGGACTTTGAACAGAACGGTGAGATAGGCACTTTGTATGGTTTTTGAGTACACTAAAGATGGTTATTATAAACGCAAAGAGGTTAGCGACAGCAAAAGGTTTCCTAAACTAGAACAACTACGCAATGTAGAAGCAAATAATGCGGGTCAGTATGAATATAAAATAGTTCGAAAAACTGACAACAAATGGCACTTAGAACCATATTTAGAATGGGACATAAAATTTGAATTCTTAAGCCCATTTACATTTTTTGACCGTCAAAAAAGTTTCAGAAAAGCATTGAACTCTGGCCCTTTACATGTAAGTCTTATGCCAGAGGACAACAGTCGGAAAGAGATCGAAATAAAGCCGTTTGAGGACAAACAGTACATCCTCCACAGAAGAGAATCGGTTTTAAAGAAAGCTTCTACAAAATTACAGTTTATTCCACGCACAAAATTAGGAGACACGTTCACAATGATATTTAAAATTTCTGTCTTAAAAGATGAGGCGAGAAATGGAGCTCTGGGCGTCAGTGACAATCTTATGAAAGGAATTCTTATTAGCTGGCAAAACTTAGACGTTGACAAACTTAAAGTTACTGTCGTTGTTCTTTACAATGGCGAGGATATTAAGGTCATAACAACAAGCAACAAAATTGATATTAGTCTAAATAGAAACGATCTTACAGAACTGAACTGGATTAATCTTACACATTTGGACCTTATAGGTTTTTATTATACTGAACAAGTTTTGACAGAGAGTATGATAAAAACAATAACTGGATTAGATTAAATTATGTTTTAAAACTATGGAGCAGACGACTTTGGTGTCAATGCCGATGTTAAACTTTATGACAAAAACCCCTCATTGTTCATTGATTTGTGGACAGACTGGTTGTGGAAAAACAATATTTGTCCTCGACCTATTACAAACAGTTTATCGTTATAATTTTGATCATATTGTAATTTTCTGTCCAACACTCAAATGGAACAAAGCATATCACGACAGAAGGTTTATATGGACGGATGATAAAATCTATTTGATTGATCCCAGCAATAAACTTAGCGAGTGCTTAGAACACTTTTATAGACAGTTTGAAGGAACTCAGACACTATTTATTATAGATGACTGTTCGGCAGAAAGAGACATAGTTAAAAAGAGAAACACTATATCAAAACTGGCTTTCAGTGGAAGACATGCTGGGATAAGTGTGTGGATTTTATGTCAAAAATATAACTCAGTTTTAAAAGACTTTAGAGAACAGTTAAAGACTGTAGTTTTATTCCACATGAAAGACAGAGACGCATTTGATGAATGTATGCGTGAAAATGATGTTATTGAAGACGATCAAGAAAAACGAAGGATTAAGCAAAAACTTAAGTCTCAAAAGTTTTCTAAATTAGTGTTAAAACAGATAATCCTACACATTATGTATGTTTGTAAAGTGTTTACTATTAGAGAACTATAAAATAGGCATTCTGGGTAAGCCGGCGGAGCACAGCGAAACCGGCTTCAGCCGGTTGGAGCTGGCGGAGGTGGGTGAGCCAGAATGCCTATTTTATAGTTCTCTTCCCCTCTCCTCTCACCATCTTCATTTCGACCCTATTTTGTCAGCAACATGATTTATTTGAAGATGGCTGTAAAACTCTACAGCCAAAATGGTTGAAATTTATGGAATTACTTTTGAATATAGAATGTTTCTCACTGCCGTTTTAAATTTACCTGCGACAAGATTTTTTGGGTCGATTGTATTTCACCGAACACCGTAGTTTCCCTTGAGTAGTCTCCCTTACATTGAAAGTGATCGTTTTGGGATTAAAAAGAAAGAAAAAAAAAGAAAGTCGGTCCCAAGCAGTCGATTAGATTTTTTAAAAGTTAATAATGACTAAACCTGTTATCTTTTGTTTTTAAAGGTAAGTGATTATTACCGCATATAACATGCATGAAATGTGCAGAGGTGATACCTCATCAGATTTGGATGACTGTTTAGAAGAGAACGAAGACATACACAGATACGAAGGAAAATTTGCTATGACAAGATTCCCCAAACGCTGAGACTTTTCACTAATGTTTCTCTAAGTATTTAAACCAAAGAGAACACATGTAACTCGTTAGATTTACAAAGGTATGGCATTTCTGTTTCAGACATCGGGTTAATTTCTGAAGACTGGAAAGAAAAAGCAAGCCAAGTTAAATCCACATAAACTAGTACAAGGGCGGACGGTATTTCTCAAAATTCTTAAGAGAATTATGAATTCTCCAGTTCCTTGTGTGTGTTCTTTCCCAATAGTTTTATAGAGACCGGCGTGATACCAAGTGACAGGAAGACAGCTGGCCTTGTTATTAGCTATCATAACACGCACACACAAACACACACACACACACACACACACACACACACACACACACACACACACACACACAACACACAATGCATGCACACACACACACACACACATACATGTATACAACACACATGCACACACACACACACATGCACACACACACATGCACACACACACACACACACACACACACACACACACAACACACACACACACACACACACAAGTAGTAGGAACAGAATCAGACCCGGAAAACTACAGACCAGTTAGCTTGACTTGTTTAACCAGCAGACGTCCTGAGTCTCTCAGAGAGAGATGAATGTGCCACCCAGGTGACAGTTAATGGTCTTTGCACAAAATACCAACAAGATTTCAGAAGTAGGTTTTGCAGCTGAACTGTTGGAAGTCATGGATTTTTGCAAGCACCCTAGATGATGGAACAGCACTAGATATCACACATTTAGATAAGATGAAAAAGCATTGTATTCAGTACTGCCTACAAAATTATTTTTGAAAATGAATGCTTATGGAAATTGTGGTAACATGCTAAAGTGGACAAAAGCATTTCTAATGAAAGTAAGCAAAGGATTCAAGTAGGTTTAACATATTCTACGAAATCTGATGTGCAAAGTGGAAATTCACAGGGCAGCATCCTTGGTCCAGTTTTGTTTACTTTTTTTTTTTTTAATATATAAAAGACCTACCAAATTACGTCAAAAACATATATACAAACTATTTGCTGATGACATAAAAATGTGTTATATACTTACGTAGTGTCAGAACACTGTCATGCAAAACTGGTCAGATGACTAGAAATTAAAATGCATATTTTAACATATATATATATATATATATATATATATATATATATATATATAATCCAAATGCAAAGTAATGCCTTTAAGGAGAAAAGGTAACCCAATGTTTGTTACTGTGTAATGAAACTGAAAAAGGACGAACAAACAATTCACTCACACACATGTGTGCGCGCACACCCACACAAACACACATGTACAGAGACGTGCGCACATACATGTGCGCACAGACACACACGCACATATATGTATATATATATATATACACACACATGTTCACACACACATACATTCATATATATAAGCGTTCACACACATACAGAAACACACACACACACACACACACACACACCCCCCCTATGTATGGATGCCCATATACACAGGTACACATACGTACACACATATATGCACACAGACATGTGCACATACATGCATTCAGGAGCATTCTCACACAAGCCCAAACTACGTAAGAAAGGTACACAAGGTCTGACCAGCATGCTGGGCTAATGCACTTGTCAGACATCTGCTATCATAGCCATGAGACTCTTCTTAAATTCTCTCATTTCAGTCATCAGTTAATTCATCTGTCAGCTTTAAATCATGTGCAGTGTGGTATCAAAATTTAGCAGATATGGTGTAGTATATATATGATATATGGACTAGTCCGTATGCAGTGACGTCTCCTTGAGTAAATTGAAACTGTATAACATGTAATGGACTAGAGTGTATTTTAAGCATGTTTTATCACTCCCTTTAATTGTTATCATTTGAAAAAAATGTGTGATACTGAATGCACACCTGTAATTGTGTGCAGGGATGCTACTTTTCAGTCTTATGGCCCATATAACAAAATCTGAAAATTACCTTTAGGTCCAGCAAAATTTTGTGCTGATCAATTCAGGCCCGGAAAAAATGTCCTCTGGCTTTTCAAACTGTATAGGGGTGCAACATTTCAGGATCAAGCTGGAAATGAGGTTTATAAAAAGAGATTAGATAGCTTTTGAGTTGAGCTGCCAGTAATTGGCATACTATTTTCAGTATTATCCTTTCGAAGGCCAAGGTTTTCGTAGCTTGTAAAAACTGGAGAACTGTTTGACTTGTGTGCAGTAAAAAGCAGTCCCATGCATGGATGAGCCAATACTTGATGTTACTGACATCAAAACTGTCTTTCCTATCACAGTTTCCTCTTTGCACTCTGTAGTTTGGTATGTCGCTGGAAAAGACAACATTGATAAATGAAGTGAGTGAGACCAAAGATATTTCAGCACTCAAGATGAGAGTCAAAAGTGAGGGGAAGGGGTCTTAAGTCAGATGGATGTAATAATCAAGACTAAGAAAATCAAGCACATTATCATCCAGTGCCTTCCCACCAGCCACCAGCTGCTTTTATGACCTTTTGATGATTGAATCCCCACCCGTCCATCCTCTCCTGCCTTTACCCTCACTCATACTTTCTGGCCTGGAGAATGTAGAGAATCCTTTTTCAGATCAGGAAAATTCTGAGAACAAGTTTTCATTGGTTCTTTGGCCCATTTAGGTCATGTGGCAGCCTTGTAACTTGTATGTGTGTGGGAGAGAGAGAAAGTTAGACTGCAACAGTAAGCTTGCATGGATATCAGAATCTCATTGTTATAGCTTATTTACTTATTTCCCAGATGTCTGTGGAAGTCCAGGAACCAACCTCCAGTCAGACTGATCTTGAACCAGACCAAGCTGAACACGACTATGCCCGCAGTGGAAAGGAAAGTACGTACAGACGCCTCAGTCCCATCTGAAATGTCTTTGAGAACATGTCTTCTATGTGACCCATTGCATGGCAGTAATCCTCAGCCTGAAATGTCTTTGAGAACATGCCTTTCTGTGACTCTTTACATGCCAGTAACTCTCAACATGAAATGTCTTTAAAAACTTGCCTCCAGACCTTTTTTGGGGTGGGGGGGGAGGGGGTGGGGTGGGGCAAGGGTGGGGGGGGGGGGGGGGGGGAGAGGGGATCGTGGTGTTGTTCTTTGTTTTTTTATATCTTAAGAATGTACAGAAATCCATACTTGCCATTTCTAATGTGAACCAATGTGAACAAAATCATGCTTCGGGTAAAGGATTGGTATTTACCAATAATGAACAATATTTTATCGACGATGATGAAATAGCATAAAAAGACATGGGCTACTGGTGCTGCTTTTACATCAGTTGCTGTGACCGGGCAGCTAATTTAGTTTGATCCACCTGCCTTTTTTCGAGTGTGCCTTACAAGTTTTAAGAATTACTGGTGTGACCATTGTCCTTGCCTGGGGCTGTCTGAAAGCACATGGTATCCATGCATACAAATTCTGTGCTAGAAATGTTCCTGTCTTTGACTCTGCACTTTATCTTTCTTGGCTGTCAGGTGTTTTCTTTCCTGCTTTCATGGCCCATTCACCTGTCTGTTCTGAATGTCTTACTTTTTCACTTTTGTTTCTGTTTATGACATTGCAACTCTGCTGTTTGTTTCAATCTGACTACTACATAGTGATATTCTGAATAATAGTATGGGCTTTAGTCTATTAGCCAATAGGGCCTTTACTTTTGATGGTCATTTTTTAATTGTACAAACGCATCTTGATAGACTTTCAACTTTTTGATTTCTCAGTATGATAGATAAAATGGGATAGCTGGGAGAATCAGCACAGCCCAGTTCCACATGCTGTGAAAAATGATATTACTTATACAAAGGGGATATGTCATGAATTGTTGACTAATGAACATGTTGGAAAGTTGGCAGACCCTACTGTCCTGGAATATGGTCGTTGTTGCTGGAAAAATGTGAAAATCAACGATTGTACTAGACATTGTAGCTGTAGACCATGTGTTACTGAAAAAAAAAAGAAATGAGTGACCCTCATTCATATTTGGACAAACTGATAGAAATTTGGAAGTTGTAATTTAATCACTGTGAGTATGTATGTAAGTCCATAACAAGCCATTAAAGAGTCTAGAGAAAGCCATGAAAAGATGGCTTGTTGTAACATGCAGATCAGAATATGTTAGACTGATGATGGAGATGACAGCAAATCCCACTGTTTGAAAAACAACAACAGCAACAAAAAAACAATACTGCCAGACCTACAGGAATGAACATGATGAAGAGCAGCCATGTTTATAACCAAGACTGAAAGGGTGTAACGCAGGCCTAGTGCCCACGAAACCAAGATCCACACCCCTTCCCACTCTTACTCTAACACTAACCCACTAACACAGTTCCATTTCCAACATTTAATGACACTTCATTGTACACAAATCCACAACAATAGAATCACACGAAACAACATACATCAAAACACATATGAGGAGGATGGGAATGAGGATGATCATGCTGAGGACCTGAATGAATGAATTATACTTATAGGACAGGTTGTGAGCAGACAAAACAAAAGCAAACGAAAAGGCGTCCAAAAGTCCAAGCACCCGCGCCCGGGAAAGGGTTAACTGCTGGCACTGTGGGGGATGGTAGCACGCAGGTAATGTAGCCCTGCGAGCGCAGACAAGAATTCTTGAACTTGGGGCGTCGAAGTGGGCATGAAGATGAAGGTCCCAGGGCGCAATCTCCAGGGGGATAACTTGCTGAAGGAATGGCTGGTGATGATGAAGGGGAAGTGGAGGACTGGGGATGGATAGTTCATACGCAAGAACAGAGTGAAAGGCCAAAACCTGTGAGTGAGCTCTGGGGACTATACAGGCTCTGGAGAACCAGACACCTCACCGCGGACACAAACTAACGTCACAATGATGGCTCGGAGGACCCAAACCTTACCGGCACGAGTACACCCCAAGACCTCCCTCCAAGGCTCTTGAAAAAAAATAAAGGAATGTTCTCAGTCCAGGCTAACGGGACTCGAACTTACGTTGCTCCCAAGGTGAGCCAAATGATCAGCATGGGCTGCACGTGATGTCTGTACACTGATGCCACTTTTAGCTGACACACAATAACGCGCATGAAGCGTGCACGCGAGAAACGTGCACGCGCGCGCACACACACACACACACATAAACATGTGTAAACATGCAGAGCATAGGCGCACGCCGTAAAACACTTGACAGTTCGTGACAAAGGGGAAAACTTGAGCTGGTGCACAATCTGTACATGTGCATAGTCCTCAGTCATGGTGGCCATGGTGATGTAGGAGTTCAAATGCATGCATGTACATCTGCACAGCATAACATATGTAAGAATGCGGTATGTTCTTGAAAGTCTTGAAAACTGCAGATTGTTCCTGATGTTTGCATCATGTGTTCCTGATGGAATGATCTAGGGGCAGTCATGTCTGTGCTGGGTACTTTTCATGACAGACCTGAGTGACTTTCCTCTGTCATGTGGTGACAGCCTTACATGGTTCTCAGCAGTGTGCTAACTTTCTAGCAATATTATAATGATGACAATTTTTTTTTTTTTTAAACGAAAACAGTTGAGCACGTGCAAAATGAATTCAGTTTCAAGACCAAAAGTCATATGATTGCTTCCATGTTCATGCATTTTGCTTTGTGGGTGGCTTGGTGATGTTAAAAATCAGATTCAGTTGATGACATCCCACATCCTCTCTTCCTGCCACCTCCCCCACCTCCGTCCATGATGTCTGTCTGTGTTTTCAGATGAACAAGTGAAAGAAAAGCTCCTACGCTGTGTGGCGGGCATGGAGCTGATCAGGAACCATGAAGAAGCCATGTTTACAGACGGCATCATCAGAAAAGAAAAGATACTCCTTCCCAAGCTGGAGAAAGCCCTGTTGGAGTTTGGAAGTGGGGACGCATGCCAGGGACTTTTCTACACCACATTTTACGCCTGTGGTGAACACAAAATTGCCAGGATTATTGAGACGGGCTGCTTCGAAGGTGACCCTCGCACAGAAACTGAATTAAGCCATAGCCCAAGTGTCTAAAAGCTCCATCATCCCTCAGCCTTCACCTTTACTTCATCTCTGGCTGTAACTCCTAACCACCTCGCTTCTTTTCTCTCTGCTGCTCGCCATTTGCCTCCCTTTCCCCATTCTCCATCAAAAAAAAGAGAAAAAAAAGGTGATTTAATCCTTAGACACAGTGACAAGAAAGGACAGTGAAAAGATACAGAAACAACGAACAGTGAAAAGATACAGAAACAAAGTATGGGCTGATCAATTCTGACTTAAAGGGGAAAATAAAAGCTGTGAAAAGATACTAAGGCCAAAGGTTAATGGATACTGAGACCTAAAGGGGAAAACAACAACTGAGTGAATGTACTGAGGATAGGGCAAGGGTAAAAAAATCCTGAGAGCCCCAAAGGGAAAGAAAACCTGGTGAAAAGACACTGAAACCAGTCCATGTAGGTCAGAGTTGAATTGTTGAGATCACTTGAAAAGATGATTTTACTCGGGCAAACGGCCATCAAAATGTTATAAGATTTAACATTCACTGCTTTGACTGAAACAGTAAGCAAGTGGTTATGAAAGTGAATATCTACTGCTTATCATGTTTGATATATGTTTTGGGTAATTTGTGTATCGTATGAAAGAAAACACTTAGCAGTCGAAGTGACCATTAAAATGAAGAGCAGTGTCATCTGGGTGTATTTCAAATCACAAATTTATGTATCTAATCATCCTTTTCTGTGCAGGTAGGTCGATAAAGTTTTTTTCCTCTTTGTTTTTGTTATTTGTGTTCACTTTTTATTAATGTAAGAATCTGCCTTTGCACAGGTGTTTCAGTTGATGAGAGATGCCTGGCGATGTTAAAAACAGCCTGCAGTAGCAATGGGTTGTTGCTGTATGAGTTGTACTCGAAGGCAGACATCAGAGAAACTACCACTCGACTGGAGGAAAGACACAAGGTGTTGTCTCAGAAGCGAAAAAAATCAGGTAGTTGTGTTGATGTAAAGTATGATTGATCAATATTGTCCTATAAATTAATGGGACCATTGTCAGTGAGTGTGGCAGCGGAAGTCCGTTTTTCACTGAATTATCATTTCCTGTTGAACTAGCATATATTTTCAGGTGTACATTTTTTTAAATTCAAAATTTGTATAATACAGTGTTTGATAGCATGCTGCCCCAAGCTGAGAAACTGGATTTTAAATACTTTGTGTAAACATGATATGCTATTTTCTTCAGTCGTTTATTGGATTGCAATCCCACCTGGTAATTGTGTGATTGGAATTTCTCCTTTTCTGACACCCTCTTTGACACCGCCTTTTTATCTTCCTCTACTGTTGTCTGCAGTTTGTTTGGGGTCCATTGACCTCTTTTTGTCTAGATCAGTACATCTTTCTCATGTTAAGGTATCACTTGGTAGCATTGCTGTTGAAATCCAGGAAATAGGTAATAAGCTTTTAAACATTGGATTAGACACTCAGTTTGTTGTTGTCATTTTTGTTCTCCTGTGTTAACATGTCTTCTGATTTTCTTTCATGGCTTTTCTATGAGCTTGGAGTGCTAAGTCAGTCAGAGAGGTGATGCAGTCAATGTTGTTTGCAGTAAAGGTATTAATAGTTGAAACACTATGTCGTTAATTTGTTTTGTATACAGATGTAATGGGTTTTGTTCCCTGACAGGAGTGTTTTCTTTTATCTGTGTTGCCAGCCCTTTGTGGCAGTGTGGTCAGCTGGACTACATGCTGTAGATTATTAAACTGAATTTCATTTCATCCTGTTTTATATTCCTGCGGTGGCATGAATGCAGATTAGAAAATGTGTGTGTACATTTCAGGTGATGCACATGCTATTTATCGGTACACGGAAAGGTTCAAACATCACCTGCAGCTGATCAAGCCCCACTTAGAAAACCTTCAGACGAAGGCCTCTGAAGGAACATGTCTTCAAGGGGGCATCCTGCTTCTGGTCAAGAAGGGGAACACTGATGGTCATCGTGATGACAGGTACAGTGACACTGGCTTGTCCCATTGCTGGTGGATCAATGTTTGTTTCCCCCGACCAAGCTCTGTAAGGCAGGGAAGGGGAGGATGGGGGGAGGGGGGGGGGGGGGAATCATCTGGTACAGGGGGATCCAAGGCTACATGCAGATGTGAAGGTAACTTCATCACTTTTGACGCATATGCCATGTTGGAAATCCAGAGGTGTCTTGTATTGTAACGACAGCATTTATCCTTCACCAGCAGATGTGAGGTGATTGTTCATTTTTTCGCACTCAAATGGATGAATGAAACTGTTTTTGTGTTGGATATGTTAATAACAGACCATTGTGGTCACATGTCCCTTTCCAGTAAATACAGAATACATCCATAATTGTAGAGCCAACAGGTCCTTGCATACACTGTCTCCGAAGCTTGAAATGAGTGCAAGTGGACCTGCATAGTCTAATGGCTTTCTCAGCTGTCAGTATTGATTCAGCAATGTTTAGGCAGCTAAATCGTCTGTTACTGTGTTGAATGGAGTCGCCTATTGCTATCAATTGTCATACTCAGCATGAACAAAAAGAAATATGTTTTTTCAATTTTGTAGAGGTGACTCAAAACAGATACTTATTGGCAGCAACTTTGGCAGACACCACTGTCCACAAACGGTGCATCTTAACGCCCAAAGCCTTCCAGTCTCCACGTATAGAAATGGGGTGTAGGGTCAGTCAAGAGTGGCAGATCAGTAGGTAAATTGAGTATGGCAGATGGGCTGAACAGGGTGGCTCGTAAGTTGAAAGGTTACATAATGGTGTAAAAAAAAAATGTTTGTGACTTCATGACAGAAACAGATCAAAACCTGCCAAAAGTATGGATTTTTAAATATTTGAAAACTGTTAAAAAAAGTTTTGAATTAGTGGAGCAGTGCTCAAGAACACACTATTGCCAGGTTCGATTGCTGACAATGGTTGGATATCCTCAACCGTGCAACTCACAAGAAAAACCAGAGTACTAATAAATGTTGACACAACTTGCTTACATAGTACATTCAGCATATTGGAAAGAAGTGTAGATGTGAACAAAAGGAGTTGAGAGGTATTATGTGCATTATGCATCAGACAGTGATGAAGGGTAATGTCAGATAAAGTGGCCAGAGAAAATGAATTTGTTTATTTCCTGGAGAAACATATTAAAACAAGACTTTGTTAGCTTTGCCTTGGATTAGGATCTTTCATTGACAAAATGCATTGTTCAAATGTGTCGGTCTATACACACGGAGTACGTCAGCTTCATTCAGAGAGAAAATTCCTTTTAGTGATATTCAGGTTTAATACCTACACCCTCTAGACGTGATAATTGTGGACAGTATAGAGAGAATCTTCAGCATGCTCCACATCTGTTTATAACTACACACTCACTTTCCTTCTTTTTCTGCATTCTTCCCTTTCCAAACTCTCTCAGCCACTTACTCTGTTCCCTATCAGCTTCCCACTCCATCCCCTCTGTTCTTTGTCTTCAGTTTGTATATATGTCTGTCTGCTTGTTTGTGTATAGCGAGTGTTTAGCATGCGTTGTGAGCTGAATGCCTCATCTAATTTTGGTTGCAGATATTTCCATTCCTTTGGCGTGGCAGAGAAGGAGATTGTGGAAAGGACTCTTCACAACTTTCGTCTGCAAGGGACAGTACCCAGACGTCAGGAGGAGTTTCTAAAAAGAGACTTGTTGTCAGACCCAAGTCTGCAGACCCAGCTGGAAGCTCTGAGCTCTTTGTCCAACAACCCAGCCATGAAACTGCCTGTGGCCTACAGAGGCAAGGGCCAGTTGATGACCAGTGGTCCGTGTCTGGTGCAACATTTCAGCTGTGGGGACAAAGACAACCACTTGCTCCCTGTGTCGTTAAGAAACAGGCTGATTTATTTCCTGACAAGAGAAGACAACACAGAAGTGGAGAAGCTGTTGCCATACGTTGTTGCAGGCAGTACGACTAACAATATAGACAACAGCTCTGAACCTCCTGATGAGGGGAGTGGTCCTCAGCCAGTGGAGCAGCCACCTGCCCCAACCAAAAAGAGGCAGTATTCAGCCCGCTCTAGGAAGTCCACCCCCAAACAGATCAGACGCAGATCTGGAATGTCTGGAGACGCTTCTGCAGGCAACATGTCCTCGTTAGAATTGACTGAATACCAGGCTTACTCCACCAGTCTCCTTGACTCAGGGCAGATACTGTGGAGGATCCACACACCTGACAGAGACGTCTTTGTCATGAACTCCTACAATGCACAGTCGGGGGTGTTTCAGCCGCTAGAGTTTGTGCAGACTGAAATATACAACGGTTCCTTTCAGTGCTCTTGTGAGACGTACAAACTGCTCCAGTCAGTGGGTGACCTCAGCGATAACATGCTGGCCAACGTCACTTGTCTACATTGTCGCTTTCTGAAGGAAGAGGTTGTGCCCATCATACAGAGAATGAACTCCTGCAGAGAATGGTCTCCAGCAACAAGGCTGGAATACAAACTGCAGGAAACCAGATCTTCAACCAACATCCGAGTGGTGCTTGTGGGGTCATCTAGTGGAGGACCAGTGAAATTCTCTGTCCGAGGATCAAATGACGTTCTTCACTTTGTACACCTTAGTAGACACGGGTCATTTGTGTCGTGCCAATCAAGCCAGTGTGCCGCCCAAAGTGGCAGCAAATGCTCTGTGAAGAGACTGTGGTCAATGCAGGAAGATCGCACCCTTTGCCCTCATCTTAGTGTCTTCCGTGCATATGATGAGATGTGGAGGAGATTTGCTCGTCAATCAGATGGGACAGAAGGGGAAGGTGACGGTGATGTTCCTGGTGATTCAGCAAATGCACAGAACACTGAAGATGATAATCAGGTGAGGTTTGTCATGAAAGTTAAGGTAGATTCATAGTTTCACTTTCAATTTCATCAAGATGTGACTGCATGCGGACTAGTCCATATACGCTTAGCCATCCATATCTGCTAAGTTTCAAGATCACACCACATAGGATTTAGAGCTGGTGGATGATGAATTAGTGACTGTGATGAAAGGATTTAAGACGGGGATCTCATGGATATAACTTTATAGCCGATGTCTGACCTGCACATTAGCCAAACATGTTGGTTACATCTTGGCTTACATTATCAGTTCCTCTGTTATCATTGTATGTGTGTGTTTGCATGCATGTGCACATTTGTGTGTATGTGTGGTTGATAGAGTGGGTGGGCACAGGCCTATGTGTGTATGTGCGAGTGTGTGCTTGCATGTGCATGTATATATGTGCATGATCTGTAGGCTTGGGCGAGCATGCTCTTGCTTGTGTGTACATAGATGTATGTATGCCTGTGTATATGGGTGCACACTTACCCAAATGTGTGTGAGCGTGTGCATGCACCCATGCATGTGTGTTTGTGTGTGTGTGCGTGTGTGTGTGTGTGTGTGTGTGTGTGTGTACATTTGATTATTTGAGGGGAACAAATGTTCAGAAGATGACATAGCTATTTGATGATCAGTAATAATTGATCATGATGATTGTGAACCTTAAAATCAAAATAAATAGTGATGAATATGATACTAACTGGAATGAATATGCTAACAAAAATAATGATAATGAAAGTAGTAGTTGTGGTAGCAGTAAGTAAATGTAACAGTAATAAGAAAATGAATTTAAAAAAAACCCAGTAATTATAATAGCAATAAAAAAGTAATGTAAAGCATATTACATGAAAATATTAATGAAATAATAGACAAATAAACATACCACAACTTCTTATCTCACAGACACATACACACACATACACAAACACACACACACACACACACACACACACACACACACACACACACACACACACACCCCTTCCCCTCCCTTTTTCCTCCACTACAGCTCATAGAATACATAACACGCGCACCTACGTGTACCGTCTACTACCATCACTGCTCTCTCCTTTCCTTTGACACCTGCATGTCCTGGGCAATACATCCATATGAGTCTTTCCACAGTACTTTATGGCAAGCAGGGCTTCCCATTCATCTTTCCACTTTCTGAAGCAGGTTCATGGAGTCAGTCAGTACCATGGCATGTTGAGTTCTAAACTGGTCTGTGGATGAGGGCTGGTGGAGCGCTTTTTGTGTCACTGCTTCTGCCCCCAATGTTTTGACTTGAAGTTGTTAGTTATGTATACACCGTTGTCCTCCTGGATTGTTGGGCCATTTTGCTTCACCATGTTTTCCCGCCCAACTTACCTTTGGCGACCGAACTGTCAGTGTATATATTGGTATCTTTCATGCTGAGTTTTTCCACAATAAACAGTGCCACAAAAAATCTGTCCCAGCAAACAAAATGCCCATGTCCCCACAGATGTGTACGTAGTTTTAATTTTACTGGATCTGGCCTCAGCAAAGCCACAAAAAGCTCATAATTCTCCACAATCTCACGTCCACTTACAAATAATAAATTGTGCCTGTGAGTCTCTCAGTAAAAAAAGAAAAAAGTAAACTGTGTGTCCCTGCTCTGTCTAGGGAAAAAGCTCCTGGAGGTTTGCTAAGCCTATCATAGGCCAGTCGTGGGATTTATTTTATATAAATTTATTACTGACACCTCCTGTGTTATTCAAACCAAAAGAAAGGAGGCATGAAATCTTACAACGCCTCCACGTACAATGCCACTTACTAGTCTTCCTCCAAGACAACTGACGCATCTCATCTATGATAAACCTAAATCCATGATTGCATTGTTTGTTCACTACCTTCAGTGCATGTAAGTTTCTGTGACTGGGTGGGCCAAGACACAAAAAGGGCAAACAAGACCTAAAAATCCTTCTCTTTTCAAAAGCTTGAATACATATGTTTCCTGTCAACATAGTTGTTTCACATATTAACTCAGTCAAACAACCCAGTACTTTGGTACATTCCTGACGCAAATCCTAGAATGTTTTTGAACTGAACTCCAAACTTATTGTCTCACTTGAACCAACCATTCATCTGATTAAGAGCAGCCTTGACCCTGTCTGTGAATGTTGTTTCAGGTGGATGATGGGGAAGACGATTCACGCTTGTATTTCAACCCTGTGTCCGGACTTTGGGACTTTGGTGGACTGAGCAAACACACACCAACATCTGAAATAGATCCTAAAATGACCAGGTAGGATTTTTAGAATATTATATTTAAGTCATGTTGCCTCCAGACGTAAATGTGTATAATTCACTGAGCTGCTAAGGGAAAGATAAGCTACTGTTAAAGCTTTCTTTTTAACATGATGTACTTTGGGATATAAGGGTGCAAGTCCATCCATGAGACATTAAACTAATGTCAGTCACCTAATCAGATAATTTCCTGTTACAGTATGCTTAATTCCACAATCTGTTTAAATGGCAACTTCACGTCTTTTGCTGTGTAATGGTGAAATAAATGGTACATAGTTTCTTCTTTTCCTGTGAAATTTGAAGACTGATTTATTCATTTAGAGAATGGTATTTAATTTTCTGTTCAAAGGAAAGAAAGTTTCCTAGTGAATTTTCATGGTTTGAGGAAGCTCCCTATCATGCTCCCAAAATGTGACGAAAAGATGACTGGTTTAACTTGACATAAATGGAGGGTGAAATAACTGCAGTTGTCCAGAACCATTCAGTGTTGCTTCTGTCAGCTGTTAGAGGGAGCGCTTTTCAACATAAGCACAAACCTTTTAGTGAGAAAGATTCCTCAAGTTAGTCAACAGGAATTTGAGATGACCACCCTGTCAAATAATATATTTTGCGTGGGGCAGTATTAGGGCATTATTTTGTGTGACAGTGGATTTTTTTTTCAGAAACATCAAGGAGAGGCTGCAGTACATGTGTGGTAGTCTGCACAAGATAACCAAGGATTTTTAACAGGAGTTGTCTTGAAGCCTGTGGTCCCAGAAACCTGTGCCTGTGGGGTGAGTGCAGTCTTTATGTCTCATGTATAGGGAGTTGCATTACAAGAATGGGACTTGCCGTCAGTGGAAGTTTGACAGTTGTCATGTGCTGGAAGAATTGAGCAAAATTTAGTTCTAATCATGGTGAAGCTCAAATTTTCTGATGGGAAGTGAAAAGCTTTCTGTGAAGAAAGTTTGGGGACCAAGGAAATTTCCAGAACACATCAGGTGTTCTTAAGTATTCTGATCTGTGATATGAAATACAATGGCAAATTCTGAATAGGTAGATGTAGACATTGGGATGAAAGTAAGTGTTGATAGCCCAGTCATGCAGTCTCAGACCAAAATGAGCACCATAACATCATCTTTAGAGTCCTTATTCTCATTGATCAACATAAGACAATTTTTGTTTTTAGGAAGTCTGCCCAAAGCTAGTGAAGCATTGTTTCAGAATGTGTAAATGAAAATCATAAAAATTAAGCTGCCAGTACCAATCACCCAATTTTGATTGGACTGGCTAGTATGGAACCAGTTTTTACTCGGCATGTAAATATAGAAAAAAAAAAGATCATGCTGTCAGTAGCAATCACCCAATTTTGATTGGACTGGCTAGTATGGCACCAGTTTTTACTTGGTATGTAAATATAGAAAAAGAAATCATGCTGTCAGTAGCAATCACCCAATTTTAATTGGACTGGCTAGTATGGCACCAGTTTTTACTTGGTATGTAAATATAGAAAAAAAAATCATGCTGTCACTAGCAATCACCCAATTTTAATTGGACTGGCTAGTATGGAACCAGTTTTTACTCAGGTATGTAGAAATAGTGAGCATATAAAGCCCCCAGTTTCAGTTGTCCTTGCGCGAGTGCATTTGCGCATGTCGTGTATTCATGGTAAATTTTAACAGTGGCATTTTATCAGCAAGTATAAACATTAGCGTACTCAAACATGGAATGATAGATATTCTGAAGACCTTTCCAGTCATCCCTTCACGTGAGGTTGTCACTGAATTTTGTTTGTTTTCTTTAAGAGCTGTGAATCTGAAATGGCCATTGACTTCACCATTTCCACTGGCAGGGCACAAAGCTGGTTTAGTCACAATAATCCGTCTGGCTCCACAGACACAGTTGTTTTAGATGTATACTGAATAGTAGTCTCCAGTCGGGAACCGAGGCTTGCCAGCAGCTTGACTTCAGGATTGGCACTGAATCAGAACTCATTCCTAGGCAGAGTCTTTGTGCAAGTGCCATTTACTTTTGCCTGACCTGACCACAGGCATGTATGTGGGGTGGAAATCACAACTGGGGTCACCACAAGTGCAGGGCTAGAAGGGCCACAGAATGTGAGAGTTCTCAATGAGGATGAGCATGAAGATTATGTTATGGAGTTCCATTAAGGTAGAAAATGACCATGATATTGCTGTATCCTGTGCGTCATTATGGTGTTATGGAGTTCCATTAAGGTAGAAAATGACCATGATATTGCTGTATCCTGTGTGTCATTATGATGTTATGGAGTTCCATTAACCCGTTCGCTGCTTGAAAATGTTACAAACAAAGGCTTTCCCAGTGCCAGGGAAATCTGATGATTTGGGGGTAATAATTAACAAAAAATTCTAGCTCAGAAACTACAAAAGATATAACAATGAAATATATATGGTTTTTGAAGGAAATTGAATGAAGATTTTGAATCTGGGCTTCTTTTGTTTTAATTTTGATAATAAAAAAGTATTTAGGCAATTAGATTTGGATAGATTTTTTTGCACGATCAAAAGCATATGTATTTACCACTACATCTTCACATCCAAACAAGAACACAAAGCAAAAAAGTTGAAAATAAAGTTTGTATTGTCACACTACACCTGTAAATGAAAGTAAAACAGTTTAGAAGTCTATCAAGACGCTCACACTCTATGCAGACAGGTCAGTCCACGACCACGCCCCCCTCTCCCCACCACGCCCCCTTGCTGGACTTCAACCCTCTCTTTCACTGCTCCTCTTCCCCTACCTTTCCCTCTGCCCCGTGCCACGCCTGCGAGCAGGCCGCGCTCCCCTCTTGCGCTGACTATCACTTCACTGACCACTGGCACGCAGTGCAGAGTACACACTAGGCGAGCTCGTTCGACGCTGGCAAACCAGTCAGCTGAACACACACTGAGGTCACACAGCCCGACACAATAACTGACGAATACGGTCGGCAATTCCATCACTATCATCATCTCACCTTCATGCTCGAGTGAGTCGTTGAATAAAAGATTATTGTCTTTGTCAAAAATCATTAGCAGAGCCTGCTCAGCTGTGTAAATACGTTGATTTGGTCGCTGCGCTTGTCGAAGGTTGTGCCGCCATCTTTGCAAGCGAGACGAAGTGCTGGCTGGTCATCCAGTCAGTGATGAGAATAAATGGGCTTTCCCCTCACGTGTGGTCATTTACATATCATTTTAATACTACAGACATATAAGGCTTACTACGCACACTCTATTTAAGTCCGTTGATAGAAATAGTAACGAATGAAAATTCAAGAAAAATGCATGACGTCAGTGGACGGCCCATAGGCACTGGGAAAGCATTTTTAATGCGGCGTCAGCTGACGGCTTAAAGGCACTCTACGGTTAGTAGAAAATGACCATGATATTGCTGTATCTGTGCTCATATGGTGTTATGGAGTTCATTAAGTAGAAATGACCATGATGATGCTGTATCCTGTGCGTCATTATGATGTAATGGAGTTCCATTAGTAGAAATGACCATGATGATGCTGTACCTGTGCGTCATTATGATGTATGGAGTTCCATTAAGGTAGAAATGACCATGATAATGCTGTATCTGTGCGTCATTATGATGTAATGGAGTTCCATAAGGTAGAAATGACCATGATATTGCGTATCTGTGTGTCATTATGATGTAATGGAGTTCCATTAAGGTAGAAAATGACCATGATATTGCTGTATCCTGTGCGTCATTATGATGTAATGGAGTTCCATTAAGGTAGAAAATGACCATGATGATGCTGTATCCTGTGCGTCATTATGATGTAATGGAGTTCCGTTAAGGTAGAAAATGACCACGATAATGAAGTATCCTGTGCGTCATTATGATGTTATCGAGTTCCATTAAGGTAGGAAATGACCATGATGATGCTGTATCCTATGTGTCATTATGATGTAATGGAGTTCCGTTAAGGTAGAAAATGACCACGATAATGCAGTATCCAGTGCATCATTTCAAAATGTATCCCTGCATCAGCCAGTCAAAGAGAGATAGACACCTGCAGTGTTGGTCAGGAGATTTGAGTAACACTCTCAGAGACAAATCCATTAGGTGGTGGGAACTTGAATATGTGGTTCCAGTGTGCCCATTTCAGCCCATAGCTCTTTCAGCTCAGCACAGAGTAGAAAGATCCTACATATGGATGGCCCTGACAGTCATCGAACCCACAGTCTTCCAGTTGTCACCTTCTTGATGCAAAGCTGCTGACCACAAGGGCTGGTTAGGGACAGATATCTTTAAAGTCATATTGCTGTTGGTGCTTAATTCACTTGGAGGATATCGGAGCTGCATGAATTTTCATCATTATTGGTGGTGGGTCCCGAAAGATTGTCAGTGAAAAGGATGTTTTCATGATTATTATTGTGGTCATGATTGTAGGTGTTCTGCAGTCTTTGTACAACCCTGTCAGTTGTATGGATGTTCTCATTATTGTTATTGTTGTTGATAATGGCTGTTATTGTTGTTGGTATTGTCTGTATGTTGTAGTCAAGGTACAAAACTGTGAGTGAAATGGATGTTTTCATTATTATTATTATTGATGGTGGTGATGGCGTGGTACAGTCTGGGCACAAAGCTGCGAGTGAAATAGGTATTTTCATTATTATTATTGCTGTTGTTGATGGTGGTAGTGGTGTGTTGCAGTCAGGGTACAAGCCTGTCAATGAAATGGGTGTTGTCATTATTATTATTGCTATTGTTGATGGTGGTAGTGGTGTGTTGCAGTCAGGGTACAAGCCTGTCAGTGAAACAGACGGCACCAACCTGCTTCCTTACCCAGAGTTTGCCTCTGGCACCACTCTCTACACCCGTAATGTAGGTTGTCTGTAGGTGTATACTGAGGGGGGATGGTGATTTTCAGAGATGCATCATGCATATGGCATATATATGTGTTGGGGGGATGTTACTTTTTCAGAAATGTGTCATTTAGGTTTTGTATAGTGCATGTTGAAGCCAGATGGAGATTTTCAGAAATGTATCATGTAGATTGTAAACAGTGTGTGGACAGCATGAGCGTGAGTTTTCAGAAATGCATCATGTGGGTTGTATGAAAAATGTGTTTATGGTGGATAGGGATTGTTACAAATGAGCTGTTTGGGCAGTATGCAGTGTTTGTTTAAGGTGGAAGGGGGTTTTCAGAAATGGATCATTTTAGTTATATATAGTATGTGTTCAGGTCAGTGGGGATTTTCAGAAATGAGTTCAGTAGGTTTGTCTGTCGTGTTTGTTTCGGGCAGGTGCGGATTTTCAGAAGTCAGTCATATAGGTTGTATGTAGTGTGTGTCTGTCGTTGTGTTTTGGGTAGGGAGGATGTTCAGAAGCGAGTCATATAGGTTGTATGTAGTGTGTGTCTGTCGTGTGTGTTTTGGGCAGGTGAGGATGATCAGAAATGAGTCATATAGGTTGTATGAAGTGTGTGTCAAGTATGGGTGGGCAGTTTCAGAAAATGATAATGTAGGTTGTGTGTAGAGTGTGTTTAGGGTGGGTGGTGATGATTTTCAGAAGTGTCATGTGGGTTTATCTTTTTAATATTCTAATATTTCAATATTCAATTAAACTGTATTTCTTCTTTGAGAATCAGTTCGTGTTAAATAGTACCTTCATATTGTTTATGTTCAATGGAAAATTGGTAATAATCATGCTGAACAGGATCTGTATTTGCCTTTTACTCAAGATCTGCAATACAGACCAATTAAAAATATTCTGGGCTCATCCCTTAGTCATATTTTGTATGTCCACTAAGTTTTATTAAAATCAGTTCGGATAAAAACAACTCTAGTCAAGGTAATGAAAGACACGGAATAACTTTAATAGTGTAAATTCTGTTTTACTTTAAAGGCACTTGCAAAAACTGTATAAAAAAAAAGATTATGTTCTGCTTATGGTAACACTAACTAGTTATCTTTCTGTAAGCAAGAAGTTACTTTGACAAAAAACAACAAAGCTAAAACAACATGCTGTCATTCAAGGGAAAAGAAAAAGTAACATTCACATCCTGAGGTTCATAGAAATCAGTTGGCTGGCTTTGCAAATGATTTCCAGTAAAAGACAAAAAACATCAAAACAACGAGGAGAGACAAAAACTGGCAGCACTATGAATTATGTAATATTCATAGATGGTTCTAAATGTGATAAGCAATAATGTTTGCTTTTTTTCAATCACTTTTTCACTCATCATCCTTGCGTTTGTTTGTTGTATGTGTTCGTATAAGTGATGTCAGGCACTTAACTTCATTTGCTGATGTTACCATCAACAGTATTGATTTTCAGAGATGAATGTGCTTCAAGATTTCATCCTTGACCATGTAAAAGTATATTCTGGAACTCGAGTGATGAAACAAGGTTATTTTGATTGAGCATGAACAATTCCAGGAATTCTTGATTCATGGTAAGAATGACCAGTCACTCAGACGCAGACAGATTTGTCAGAAGCTCAGATTAAACCCACCTGAAAGTTTTATCTTTGAGGATGAAGTCCATGCATGGAATATCAATCTAGGGAATGAAGGAGCATTTTAGAGAGTGAAGGCTGCACACCTAAGTGTCACTGGGAGCCCATACATTAGCAAAATATTTCAGCAGTGCAAGAGCTTAGTAATAAACAGAGCTGCCAGCTACCACAAATTGTCTGTGATTTACTACTTAAATTTATTTTGTGTTATGGAGCTATGCAATCATCAAAGCAGTCACAGAAGTAGAATTTTCAAGTCGACTGTCACTACACTGTCTCTCAACATTGCGATATAGCACAGGGGGGTATATTTCAAAATGTAATATCTGTGGTTCTCACCCCAGAGTAAGTACAACATGATCAAACTGATCACGCACATTATTTTTGTCCTGATCATTGAGCAGAAATAGAAGTCTCTGGTCTTTTGATACATGGGAGAAAAAATGTTGGAACAAAAAAAAAACAGCAGTAAGAAAATGAAACCCTCTTCAAAGAAGGTGTTAAATCCAGTTTTTATCTGAATACTTGTACACAGCCATGCATCATGGCTTCAACAATCATGTACCATGCACGCTGCGAAGTCTGTGGATCATGGCTAACTGAATGATGTGATTCGACAACTGACATATTTGACATACTGAGATACTTTAATACAAGGAATATGCAGAATATGACTTTGCTACTGCCAAGATCTCAGGTTTTTGCTTGTTTGTTTGTTGTTGTTTTTGCCAGCACACTCACATACCTGAAAAGAATTCGAGCAGAAGCATTTTTAACCAACTTGCTCATTGAACAAGTTTCAGCAGCACCTAGCAAGAAAGCTCAGGTGTGTGTGTGTCTGTGTATGTATGTGTGTTTGTGTGTGTGTTTGACACTTTCGATACTGCAGTAACACAGAAAATTTGATATTGCTTAAAGGGAGTTGGCAGCTCTGAATAAACCTCTGTTTGGCAGACTCAAAGTCTCAGGACAGAAGGTACTTGAGCCTCATACAACTGCAGCAATGGAAGGAGGCTGCTCTTTTTCTCTCTCTGTTTCTATCTTCCACTCTCTCTCTGTCTTCCATACTCTCTTCTTCTCTGTCTTTATCCTCCTAATCATGTGTATTTTGTTTGTTCCACAGGCGGCTGTTAAATGTACAGTGGCGTACAGGAAGTGTTGCGGAGGTCGGTGTAGCATCCATTACGATCCAGCAGAGGACAGCCTCCACTTCCTGAGTAAAGAGACCTGCATTGGCGATGAAATAGGATACGACTTTCTCCACAGGATGGCCACGACAAAGACCTCCTTCACTGCATTCTGTTCAGACATGACAAGGATTTATAAATCAAACAACCCCAGAGCTGCACCTTTTGTGTCTGTCCATACCTTTGTGCATTGGTGGTTCAGTTGGGCGGCAGCATTTAAGATTGACTTCCGTTCTCAACAGATCCCATCGCTGACTGGGAACACAGACATGTGTGAACCCTTCAAGGCACGCCTTCAGTGTGTTAAATACACGGGTACCCATCTGAGTCGGTCCAAATTTAATTTTCTGAAACAGTTTATGTTGTACCAGTGGAACAAGGAGAAAACAGAAACTTACCAGAAGAAACTCATGGTGGCCATGAATGGAGCAAGGTGAACAGTGATGTTGAAGAGCTGCCAGACATAACTGAAGAGAATCATAGTGGCCACGAATGGAGCAAAGTGAATAGTGATGTTGAAGAGCTGCCGGTCATAACTGAAGAGAATCATAGTGGCCATGAATAGAGCAAGGTGAACAGTGATGCTGAAGAGCTGCCAGACATAACTGAAGAGAATCATAGTGGCCACGAATGGAGCAAAGTGAACAGTGATGTTGAAGAGCTGCCAGACATAACTGAAGAGAATCATAGTGGCCACGAATGGAGCAAAGTGGACAGTGATGTTGAAGAGCTGCCAGACATAACTGAAGAGAATCATAGTGGCCACGAATGGAGCAAAGTGAATAGCGATGTTGAAGAGCTGCCAGACATAACTGAAGAGAATCATAGTGGCCACGAATGGAGCAAAGTGAATAGTGATGTTGAAGAGCTGCCGGTCATAACTGAAGAGAATCATAGTGGCCACGAATGGAGCAAAGTGAATAGTGATGTTGAAGAGCTGCCGGTCATAACTGAAGAGAATCATAGTGGCCACGAATGGAGCAAAGTGAATAGCGATGTTGAAGAGCTGCCGGTCATAACTGAAGAGAATCATAGTGGCCACAAATGGAGCAAGGTGAACAGCGATGTTGAAGAGCTGCCAGACATAACTGAAGAGAATCATAGTGGCCACAAATGGAGCAAGGTGAACAGTGACGTTGAAGAGCTGCCAGACATAACTGAAGAGAATCATAGTGGCCACGAATGGAGCAAAGTGGACAGTGATGTTGAAGAGCTGCCGGTCATAACTGAAGAGAATCGTAGTGGCCATGAATGGGGCACAGTCAATAGCGATGTTGAAGAGCTGCCATTTATAAGCAGAAGAGAACCATGGTGGCCATGAATGGGTAACGGTGAATGGTGATGCTGAAGAGCTGCTATACATGAGTGAAGAAAACTGTCGTGGCTATGAACGGGGCTCGTTGAAAAGTGATATTGAAGAAATGCCATACATAGCTGAAGAAAGTCGCAGTGATGATAACTGGGCATGCTGAAAAATGTGAAGAGCTGTCAAACATAGCAGAGATCTTGGTCTTGAGTGAGATAGGTCAAAGTCTCAAATCATTCGAGCAGAAAGCTTAGATTGCAATGAAAGTTCTTGAGAACGTATGAGTTTTTTTTTTTTTTATCATAAAGTTGAAAGATGACATGTCAGATTTATGATGTGGGATATGATTAGGTACTCCAAAGTGATTTTTAAAGTGTTTTTGACTGTTGTTTTCAATAGGTCAGGGTTATAGAACAATTTAAGACTAAGAAAATTATATAAAATTTATAGCTGTAGCTTAATTACGAGCAAAGTTATGATTTTTTTTTATATTTAATTTTCTTACGACAGTTGGAATTCTCCTTATGGGCCATGTTTGGAGGCCTGTAACTCGGCCATTTGGCAAGTGACATGTCTGAAAGTATGGGTGATTGATGTCAGCTACTTGTAATATACACTGAAATTTTTTCAGACCTGAGGCTCTTATAGAGTCTGACTACCACACTTTAAACATGCCAAAAACTTCATTTCGACTTAGTTTTTTTTTCCATATTGGCAACCAAAACAAGTTATAAAACGACACATCCCTGCTTTCAATTGACACACAAGCATGTAACTTACATCAAAATGATCAGGATTACAAGATCTATCCAATAGGAAGACATTTAAGCATGTCAGCACAATTGTACACCCCTAACCCACCTCCACCCCACCCCCACCCCCACCCTTTTACCTAACTTCTTGTGTGCCATATAAACATTACATACACAATTTAAATATCTCTGCTTGACATGGTCTTATGAAGACATATGATTGACATTTGTATCAAAAGTAATGCTCAGAAGATTAAAAAGCAAGAAACTGCCCCCCCTCCTCCCCCATCCCCTCCTCGCTCCTCTCCCACCCCCTTTGCTCCACTCCACCCTAATTCTCCAGTGCCTATGCTTTCCATATATTAGTGAAACTAATATATATGATTGCCAAGAAATACTGAATATAACAATGTCATTACAAAATAAATACACTCATCCCTTTAGTTTTTACCCTGACCCCACACCCCCTTACCAGCAGGAATTGAACGGACAAACTTAAAGGTTTACTTAATTGTAGTTGAAAGCCTGAAGAATTGCTCAAGTATATAACTATTTTGGAAATTTGACATGAAAAGTTTCCTAATAAAAAACAAACAAAAAAAACAAAAACAAAAAAAAACCCCAAACAAACATGAAAAGTTTCAGACTTATTTTTTACTCTGAACTTTTCAATCAATACCGACACTGAAACAACATGGGAGTGACTCCTCTTTCTAATTGGCATACATTTTTAGAATTGATGAATATCCCGACAAGCACAGTGTAGAAAACCAAGGAAGGGGATAGGAGTGAGATGTGCATCATATGCTGTTCAGGGTTTGCAGCTAATCGGTAAACAGCGCCAACTTTCAACACACGCTGACGCACAATCACTATGAGAAGTATGAAAGACTGTATGGAAATGAAAGATGAATAACAGATTTTGTCTGGTGTATTTTCATTTTTTGATTCATTTTCAAACATTTGGAGAAAATAACAGTCGAATGTGGGCTAACAGCCCACTGCCTCTTTCTTAGTCATGGACAGAAAGTTTGTGTAGAACTGGCCATTGTTACAGTGTATGTTGACCAGAACAAGGCCTGTTGTAGCAGACGCTAACTGCACAGTTTGGAGCACCTGAAAAAAAAAGGAATAAATAAATTGAGTTAGGGTTGTCATTCATTGATAAATCATGATGATAGCTAATCCATTCCATTCAGTCACACACACACATGCATACACACACAGACACACACACAGACACACACACACACACACACACACACACACTCTCACAGAGTCGCACATACACCCACAATATACGTATCACCATCACCGCCAATGACAATGGAGTGCATTAGACAAGTGTTTTAGAATTGCTGCTTGATTCATGTAATAAAGGAAATACAAGCACAAAATTGATATTCTGTACAAATCTTAAATAAATGTTTGCAAACTTTAAAAAAAATGTGGACAAACGAATCACAAGACAAAACACATGTGTTTTGTCTTGTGATTCGTTTGTCCATGTTTTTTGGCGGTTCACTAACATTTATTTAAGATTTGTTTAGATTTCTGCCTGCAGTCATCTCACTTTTCAACTAGATCTGATATTCTGTACGTTTTCCTACTGCAACTGTGCTATTCTCAGCTGTTCATTCGACATAGGGCCTCAAAAGCGTCGTTGGGCAAGGTCATGTGACCTATTAAAATTCGATATTTAAGTTGAACAGGAAAGATCTGGTTAAAAAAAATCGACAGAAAATAAACCTTGATGTCATACAAACTTCATCTGTAACATATACATAAAATCAAAGCAGGAGTTTTAATTTTGTGTAAAATACTAAACACATACTCCTCTTATCAGCACGACCCCGGTCTTATGTTTCGGTCATCAAACAAAAACAAAGTAATCTTTAAAAAATATGACTGTAATATAGTTAAATTGTGACGTAGAACTGTCGGAAAAGGTTCCAACTTACCATTCAAAATGGCTGGAACTGCATGGTTTGAAGACGACTTGTCGATATTCGATAGATTCCATTGACCATTTACGGGTCGCATGCCGTCTTGTAGTTCCGCCATTTCAATTCTTGAGTTGACGTCGAAGCTGCACCACGGCTTGTTTTGTAGCTTTGCGCTCTGTGGCATATGAACAGACAAACTTAAAATTTTGACTCAGTTGTAGTTTAAACCCTGAAGATTTGGGTGAATATAAAAGTATGAATGTCGCTGTCAGTTTCATTCCGGAAATTTTACATGAAAACTTTGGAAACTTTTTTTACTCTGAATTTTCCAGTGAATGCATACACTTCACACACAAAACGTTGTGGGGATGACTCTTCTTCCTGTTTAACGTACTATTTTAGAACTACTTACCATGCCGCCGAGCGCATAGCAGTCAACCAAAGGCAGTGATCGGAGCGAGACGCGTGCATGGTGGCCGACGCTCGCGGCTTCTCCGTAACAGCGCAAACTTTCAACATACGCTTACACACACTCACCACTAAAAATACAAAAGATAATGTATGGAAATGAAAGATAAATAACGGGTTTTGTCAGACATACTTTTATTTCTTGATTTATTAATAAATATTTGTAGAAAATAACAGTTGAATGTGGGCCAACAGCACACTGCCTCCTAGTCATAGAAAGAAGGTTTGGAGTACATTAATATGATTGACCCTTATGTGGGATACTGAACAGGCAGGGTTTTTTTCTCCACATACAAACATGAAGAAATATGTTTTCAGTTCAAAAACCGTGGATCTATTCAAAGAAACAAAAGAAAAGAGATATAAGCAAAATTCAGGTGAGAATGAAAGTAAGATTTACTTGATTGTTGTTTGCAAAGTGAACTGGCAGACAATCGTTTCCTGATCATGCATGTCCATTTTCATGGGAGTATTCAACAAAGTGAACAGAACGTCCAAGTCTAACAGCAGATCTCATTTCAGAGTGATTTGCGCACATCCGCATGGTAGCTTACACTTCAGTGCATAGAGGATTCATGGCAGCATGGTTGCATATGCAGCTGCTACAAATTGACAAGCACTGAGGTTTTCGAATGCCCCCTTGCTATCCTCATCAGCGAGCTCATATCAGCACACTGGAAACTGTTGCCATCGTCCAGGACGAGTACATCCTCGTGAACTGTTAAAAATCTGAAACAAAATGGCAGACAATGGCTGTGAAGTGTTGACAATTTCTCTAGCCATTCAGTCCTAGCGTCCCGTATATTTGGAAGGACAAAAAAAAAAGGGAAAAAAATCTGAATGTAATTTGCACCACTGAAAATTGTATTAGAAATAATCTTTCTAGTGATGCCAAGATGATACAATTCAATGATTTTTATAATTTGATGATTGTTCTTTTTTTTTTTTCCTTTTTTTTTTATGATGAAATTTCCACAAGAGTGAAAACAGGGCCAACTGCAGTTTATACACAACTGAGTTGCTTCCCCTGATAACTGTTACGCGAGGCAATTTGGATCCCGTATTGCAACACATCTCCCAAAGTGGCGAATCAAAATAACATGAGGTAAATTCTCATTTCTATCAAACCTTGCGAGATGAGAGACAAAAGATTCCTACAGTTGGAGATTATAAAATGAAGAGGCTTTGACAACTTGAATGTATAAAACATGACACGTCTTTCCCAAAATTTCAAAATATTGTTTACTGCATATATGCTGCTGATAGAATGGCGCAAAATTTTTCGTACAGGATTACTTGTTTTGAAAATATCCAGTTATATTCAGCAATAAACTTGGAGCGACGCCAGTGATGTACTAACAAGTGGTAGCAACTGACATGTCTAGCAATACAAAGTCTGTCACACCATTCCAAGTCTGCGCGGCAAGCACATCACCGCTTCTTTCTTACATAGATTCATATATGAGGTGCTTTTTGACAAACACAATGAGTAAAAAAAAAAATCGCTTGTTTCCAGTAAGTTGTAGATTTTGCTCATTTTATCTGAAGCAGAAAAGAAATATGGCCTCATCTGTGTGAACTTGCAGTCAATTCGCCATCAGATCATTGGATGATCAGACACAGTGGCTGACATGTTGAAAAGCTGCTGAAGGGAGACTATTCTCAGATGTCCTCATCTTCCTCATTTCATATGTATGAGTCTTGTGTTTGTGAAAATTGTCCACATGCTTTCTTGCATCTGATAGCAGCTGCTACTGAGAGTCCCATATATAGGATGTGTGGCTGATGTGGATTTAAGTAATATTTGAGAACTGTCAAACTTAGCAGAAGTGGTAATGATTCACGCGAGGGTTGACTGCCAGAACCCAGTATCTCTCTTATATATATGTATATGAGATACTGGGTTCTGGCAGTCAACCCTTGTAAAATATATATAATATTATTTGGAACTTGTTAAATTGTGATACTTGAATGCTATCAATCAGAGCAAAAGAAAATAGTGGTTTTGAACAGGGCATATGTTGTAATGACATTATTGTTCATGCCATCGTATATAGCATCTCTGGAGCCTGGATAAGGGCTTATTGGATTCTGTTGGAGAGCTGTCTTTATTACATTGAGAGTGTCATTTGTTACGCTTTACTTTTGTAGTAAATGGTGTATGATCATGTGTGGGTATTTTGAGACTGGTTTGAGACATTGCACAAAAATCTGCTGTAGTCAAATTGCTTTTCTCCTGATGAAATGTCCATTGTATACATTTTGTTTTGACCGTTATCTGGAGGAGAATTTATTTCTTCCAGATTAGAAATCAGTTTGTTGCTGCCAAATTCATCTTGTTGTGTTCAGATGCATTGAACTTGGATTGACACATGATAATTACCTCTCATTTTTATTAATGTACTTCAAGATATGTTTTTTTATGTGCCTTTCATGTCATCTGAAATTAGATCTGTATTGTTTGCAGTCGGTCGTGATGATGATACATGTGTTTGCTTTACTGGTAGAGGGAACAATAAAAATAAGAAATAACATTTCAAGTTTTGGGAGTAAAAAGTGTCAAACAGAGAGATGAAAAATGAAGGGCAGTCTGTTTCCTTATCTCATCCAGACTTGAAGTTTTTGTCCCATAGGTACGCAAGTCCAGCCTATGGGAATCAAGCACATTGTTGACTCTACTTAGGCGAAGAAACAATGTGAAGCTGTCTCCTGCACTGCATCAAGCTGGGAGCCTCAGTCCCTGGGACTGGCAGCAAGTGCCAGATGAAATGATTTGAGGAAAGAAATCATCATGGTGAAAGAGGTCAGTTTTGTTTGAGATACTGTTGAAGATATCCTCAGCAGATGGAGAGATCCTGTCTTGACAGAAGCAGTTGGGCTGAATAAAGGGTTTCATATGGTTTCAAGAAGCTGGTGTTATTTTGTAATGCATAGTGAGCTGGTTGTTTTAGAGTGGAAAGCCTCCTTTTGAGGGTGAGCCAACAGCGATGTGACTGTGAGCTGCTTGTCATGTAGAACCTGTTGGTCATGTACATAAGTAGTTCCTCTTGATCTGATCTTAATCCCTTGAGATGTTCTTTCAATATGAATGGTATCCCCACCAAGTTCTGTGCTAGTAACTTTTTTTCTGACTTGGCTTTCTGTTTTATTTTGTTTTTCTTTACTGTCATCCACCGTTATTCTGCCTGTGTGGCCCATTCTCCTGTCTCAGGTGTAGGAAAGTCTTTAACACTTGTTACTCTGTTCACAGTTTATAACATGCCAGCTTTTTTTGTAGCCTGATGACTAGGTAGTGACACTGTACAAAGTGTTTGAAGTGGACTGTAGCTATTCATTCTTCAGTGTTTGTTTCCCAATGTCTTTTTAGAGATGAGATGCTTCCGCATGATTCTTGGCATCTCATACAAAGACCACATTACCAACTTAGAGGTCCAGACCAGATTAAGGCAAGCCATTGGATCATACGAAGACCTGTTGTCCACAGTGAAAAAAAGGAAAATGAGATGGTGTGGGTCATCTATTAAGATCAACAGGACTTTCCAAAACCATTCTACGAGGAACAGTGCGAGGAGGCAGAAGGAGGGGAAGACAAGAGGAAGAGATGGGAGGACAACATCAGTGAATGGACTGGCCTCACACTCAGCAACTGTCAAAGAGCGTCTGAGAACCGGAGAAAGAGGAAGAGGCTTTAAGACTGAGGCTTTAAAAAAATTTTTTTTTTTTTTTGCATTCAGATGTTTTTCATGTAAACCTGATAAATATTTTTGTAACTTGGGAGCAAGAAATCGAGGGGAATGGTTGGTGCCCATGGCACTTTTCCACTTCCACATCCGCTTTGAAAATTAATCACTTCCCTCCCCCCAATAAAATCTTTAATCAAAATGACTTGAATACTTTTTATATACTTCAACTGTCATATGACAGTCATTTAGGCGATGTTTGTGATACAAAAACAAATAAACAGTCATTTATTTTTAGCATCCCCATTTGGTACAATATTGCTTAAACAGAGAAGAGAAATGTGAATATTTTTCATTCCTGCTTTGTGTGTTTGGCAGACCCACAGTCTCTAAAGCATTATCTTCACATAGATTGCATACATGGGTTAAACAAGCAGACTCAAATTTGCATCAGTTCTGTTGTTTGATATGTTTTGTTGGAACATATTTAACATGATAGTGCATCAAATTATCTGTTATGTTCATGCAAGTGAATCAAGCTACCGTGTGATAAATCTGCTCCATTTTTGTTCTCTTCTTTGACCCTCTGTGTGTGTGTGCCTCTGTGTGTGTGTGTGTGTGTGTGTGTGTGTGTGTGTGCCTGTGTGTGTGTGTGTGTGTGTGCCTCTGTGTGTGTGCCTCTGTGTGTGTGTGTGTGTGTGTGTGTGTGTGTGTGCCTCTGTGTGTGTGTGTGTGTGTGTGTGTGTGTGTGTGTGTGTGTGTGTGTGTGTGTGTTTGATTTCAGCATATATATGTATAGAAGGAATGGGAAAGGATGACAGATGTTTGTGTAGCTGTAAATTCATTGATGTTTGTGTAGATGTAAATTCATTGATTTTAGAAACAATGTTCAGTAGCAAGTGGCTTTGTATCTATGGTACCTCAAACACAAAAATAGAATATCTTCGAGACTGCTCAAGGGCTACAAGCGAAGTCTTGAGGATTGCAAGGAAGAAGACTTAAAGAGAAATAAACAAATTCCGCTGAAGAGTTTTCCAACTTCATAGAGATGCAGCTGTTGTTTTCCCAAAGCCTTAGTCTGTCCTATTTGGCGTATTCCTTGCAGAAGACAACATCTCAGCCCTAGGTCTTAATTCCAATCATATTATGAAAGGAGACCGGCAATAATACAGAAATGACGGCAACAAGCAGGCAGCAGTACAGGAAAAGAAACAGGCCGCAATTCAGGAATGAAGAGGATAGGCTGATATCAAATTTGGGGTGAGGAAGACAGTCAGGCGGAATCACAGAAAAAAAAATGGGAAGAAGCAATACAGGAAAAGAGCAAGACGAGAAACAGAAAACAGTCATCCTGCAGCGCTAGAAGAGAAGTAAGAGGTAGCACAGGAGGAGAGGCAGCAGTACGGGATGAGTGGTGGGAAGCTTTGCAGGAAGAGAGACAGGAAGCAATGCAGGAGGAGACATAAAACAGCAAAGGAAGAGCAGTAGGAAGCAGTACAGAGATGTAGGAAGCAATATGGGAAGAGAGGCAGGAAGCAATGCAGGAAGAGAGCTCCCTGATACTGGAAGAGAGACAAGAAGCAATGCAGGAAGAGAGCTCCCTGATACTGGAAGAGAGACAAGAAGCAATGCAGGAAGACAGGCAGGAAGCAACGAAGGAAGAGAGACAGGAAGCAGACCAGGAAGAGAGACAGGAGGCAATGCCGGAAGAGAGACAGGAAGCAATGCAGGAGACAAAATACAGTAAAGGAAAAGGGGCAGGAAGCAGTACAGAGAGGCAGACAGCAGTGCAGGAAGAGAGACAGGAAGCAATGCAGGAAGAGAGACAGGAAGCGATGCAGGAAGAGAGACAGGAAGCAATGCCGGAAGAGAGACAGGAAGCAATGCAGGAGACAAAATACAGTAAAGGAAAAGGGGCAGGAAGCAGTACAGAGAGGCAGACAGCAGTGCAGGAAGAGAGGCAGAAAGCAATGCAGGAAGAGAGACAGGAAGCGATGCAGGAAGAGAGACAGGAAGCAATGCAGGAAGACAGGCAGGAAGCAATGCCAGAGGAGAGACAGGAAGCAATGAAGGAAGAGAGACAGGAAGACAGGCAGGAAGCAATGCCGGAAGAGAGACAGGAAGCAATGCAGGAGACAAAATACAGTAAAGGAAAAGGGGTAGGAAGCAGTACAGAGAGGCAGACAGCAGTGCAGGAAGAGAGACAGGAAGCAATGCAGGAAGAGAGACAGGAAGCGATGCAGGAAGAGAGACAGGAAGCAATGCCAGAAGAGAGACAGGAAGCAATGCAGGAGACAAAATACAGTAAAGGAAAAGGAGCAGGAAGCAGTACAGAGAGGCAGACAGCAGTGCAGGAAGAGAGGCAGAAAGCAATGCAGGAAGAGAGACAGGAAGCGATGCAGGAAGAGAGACAGGAAGCAATGCAGGAAGACAGGCAGGAAGCAATGCTAGAGGAGAGACAGGAAGCAATGAAGGAAGAGAGACAGGAAGACAGGCAGGAAGCAATGCCGGAAGAGAGACAGGAAGCAATGCAGGAGACAAAATACAGTAAAGGAAAAGGGGTAGGAAGCAGTACAGAGAGGCAGACAGCAGTGCAGGAAGAGAGGCAGAAAGCAATGCAGGAAGAGAGACAGGAAGCGATGCAGGAAGAGACAGAAGCGATGCAGGAAGAGAGACAGGAAGCAATGCAGGAAGAGAGACAGGAAGCAATGCAGGAAGAGAGACAGGAAGCAATGCAGGAAGAGAGACAGGAAGAGAGACAGGAAGCAATGCAGGAAGAGAGACAGGAAGCAATGCCGGAAGAGAGACAGGAAGCAATGCAGGAAGAGAGACAGGAAGCAATGCAGGAAGACAGGCAGGAAGCAATGCCAGAGGAGAGACAGGAAGCAATGAAGGAAGAGAGACAGGAAGACAGGCAGGAAGCAATGCCGGAAGAGAGACAGGAAGCAATGCAGGAGACAAAATACAGTAAAGGAAAAGGGGTAGGAAGCAGTACAGAGAGGCAGACAGCAGTGCAGGAAGAGAGGCAGAAAGCAATGCAGGAAGAGAGACGGGAAGCGATGCAGGAAGAGAGACAGGAAGCAATGCAGAAAGAGAGACGGGAAACAATACAGGAAGAGAGACAGGAAGCAATGCAGGAAGAGAGACAGGAAGCAATATGGGAAGAGAGACGGGAAACAATACAGGAAGAGAGACAGGAAGCAATGCAGGAAGAGAGACAGGAAGCAATGCAAGAAAAGAGACAGGAAGCGATGCAGGAAGAGAGACAGGAAGCAATGCAGGAAGAGAGACAGGAAGCAATGCAGGAAGAGAGACAGGAAACAATACAGGAAGACAGACAGGAAGCAATGCAGGAAGAGAGACAGGAAGCAATGCAAGAAAAGAGACAGGAAGCGATGCAGGAAGAGAGACAGGAAGCAATGCAGGAAGAGAGACAGGAAGTAATGCAGGAAGAGAGACAGGAAGCAATATGGGAAGAGAGACAGGAAGCAATGCAGGAAGAGAGACAGGAAGCAATATGGGAAGAGAGACAGGAAGCAATGCAGGAAGAGAGACAGGAAGCAATGCAGGAAGAGAGACAGGAAGCAATACAGCAAGAGACAGGAAGCAATGCAGGAAGAGAGACAGGAAGCAATGCAGGAAGAGAGACAGGAAGCAATGCAGGAAGAGAGACAGGAAGCAGTATGGGAAGAGAGACAGGAAGCAATGCAGGAAGAGAGACAGGAAGCAATGCAGGAAGAGAGACAGGAAGCAATACAGCAAGAGACAGGAAGCAATGCAGGAAGAGAGACAGGAAGCAATGCAGGAAGAGAGACAGGAAGCAGTGGAGGAAGAGAGACAGGAAGCGATGCAGGAAGAGAGACTGGAAGCAATGAAGGAAGAGAGACAGGAAGCAGTGCAGGAAGAGAGACAGGAAGACAGGCAGGAAGCAATGCCGGAAGAGAGACAGGAAGCAATGCAGGAGACAAAATACAGTAAAGGAAAAGGGGTAGGAAGCAGTGCAGAGAGGCAGAAAGCAATGCAGGAAGAGAGGCAGAAAGCAATGCAGGAAGAGAGACAGGAAGCAATGCAAGAAAAGAGACAGGAAGCGATGCAGGTAGAGAGACAGGAAGCAATGCAGGAAGAGAGACAGGAAGCAATGCAAGAAAAGAGGCAGAAAGCAATGCAGGAAGAGAGACAGGAAGCAATGCAGGAAGAGACAGGAAGCAATGCAGGTAGAGAGACAGGAAGCAATGCAGGTAGAGAGACAGGAAGCAATGTAGGAAGAGAGCTGCCTGATACTGGAAGAGAGATGGGAAGCGATGCAGGAAGACACACAGGCAGGCAGTGCAAGAAGACAAGGCAGGAAGCAATGCGGGAAGAGGCAGGAAGCAATACAGGAAGAAGTGCTAAAAAAATATGAAAAGAGGCAGGAACTGATGCAGGAAACATACAGTAAGTGATGCAGAAAAAGAGGCAGGAAGCAATGCATGAAGGCAGATAGGAAGCAATGCATGAAGGCAGATAGGAAGCAACATAAAAAGAGGCAGGAAGCAATGCCTGAAGACGGATAGGAAGCAACATAAAAAGAGGCAGGAAGCAACGCATGAAGGCAGATAGGAAGCAACATAGAAAGAGGCAGACAAGAATGCATGAAGGCAGATAGGAAGCAACGCATGAAGGCAGATAGGAAGCAACATAAAAAGAGGCAGGAAGCAATGCCTGAAGACGGATAGGAAGCAACATAAAAAGAGGCAGGAAGCAATGCATGAAGGCAGATAGGAAGCAACATAGAAAGAGGCAGACAAGAATGCATGAAGGTAGATAGGAAGCAATGCAGGAAGGCAGATAGGAAGCAATGCATGAAGGCAGATAGGAAGCAACGCATGAAGGCAGATAGGAAGCAATGCATGAAGGCAGATAGAAGCAATGCATGAAGGCAGATAGGAAGCAACGCATGAAGGCAGACAGGAAGCAACATAGAAAGAGGCAGGAAGCAATGCATGAAGGCAGATAGGAAGCAACATAGAAAGAGGCAGGAAGCAATGCATGAAGGCAGACAGGAAGCAACATAGAAAGAGGCATGAAGCAATGCATGAAGGCAGACAGAAGCAATGCATGAAGGCAGATAGAAGCAATGCATGAAGGCAGATAGGAAGCAATGCATGAAGGCAGACAGGAAGCAACATAGAAAGAGGCAGGAAGCAATCATGAAGGCAGACAGGAAGCAACATAGAAAGAGGCAGGAAGCAATGCATGAAGGCAGATAGGAAGCAATGCATGAAGGCAGTGAAGCAATGCATGAAGGCAGACAGGAAGCAACATAGAAAGAGGCAGGAAGCAATACATGAAGGCAGACAGGAAGCAACATAGAAAGAGGCAGGAAGCAATGCATGAAGGCAGATAGGAAGCAAGCAGAAGATGAAGCATGAAGGAAGCAACATAGAAAGGCAACAAGAATGCATGAAGGCAGATAGGAAGCAATGCATGAAGGTAGATAGGAAGCAAGCATGAAGGAGATAGGAACACATGAAGGAAAGAGCATGAGGAGAAGGAAGCAATGCATGAAGGTAGTAGAAGCAATGCATGAAGATAGGAAGCAAGCATGAGGAGAAGGAAGCAAGCGAAGGCAGACAGAAGCAACATGAAGGAGGAAGCAATGCATGAAGGCAGATAGGAAGCAAGCATGAAGGGCAGATCAAGCGAAGGCAGATAGGAAGCAGCAGAAGCAATAGAAGAAGCAGAAGCAGATAGAAGCAATGCATGAAGGCAGATAGGAAGCAACATAGAAGGGCAGGAAGCAATGCATGAAGGTAGATAGGAAGCAACGCATGAAGGCAGACAGGAAGCAATGCATGAAGGCAGACAGGAAGCAATGCATGAAGGCAGATAGGAAGCAATGCATGAAGGCAGATAGGAAGCAATGCATGAAGGCAGATAGGAAGCAATGCATGAAGGCAGACAGGAAGCGACGCAGGAAGGCAGACAGGAAGCAATGCAAGAAGGCAGACAGGAAGCAACGCATGAAGGCAGACAGGAAGCAACGCATGAAGGCAGACAGGAAGCAACGCAGGAAGGCAGACAGGAAGCAACGCAGGAAGGCAGACAGGAAGCAATGCATGAAGGCAATGCAGGAAGGCAGACAGGAAGCAATGCATGAAGACAGATAGGAAGCAACGCATGAAGGCAGATAGGAAGCAATGCATGAAGGCAGATAGGAAGCAATGCATGAAGGCAGATAGGAAGCAATGCATGAAGGCAGATAGGAAGCAATGCATGAAGGCAGATAGGAAGCAACATAGAAAGAGGCAGGAAGCAATGCATGAAGGTAGATAGGAAGCAACGCATGAAGGCAGATAGGAAGCAATGCATGAAGGCAGATAGGAAGCAATGCATGAAGGCAGATAGGAAGCAACGCATGAAGGCAGATAGGAAGCAATGCATGAAGGCAGATAGGAAGCAATGCATGAAGGCAGATAGGAAGCAATGCATGAAGACAGATAGGAAGCAACATAGAAAGAGGCAGGAAGCAATACATGAAGGCAGATAGGAAGCAACGCATGAAGGCAGATAGGAAGCAATGCATGAAGGCAGATAGGAAGCAACGCATGAAGGCAGATAGGAAGCAATGCCTGAAGACAGATAGGAAGCAACGCATGAAGGCAGATAGGAAGCAGTGCATGAAGGCAGATAGGAAGCAATGCATGAAGGCAGATAGGAAGCAACGCATGAAGGCCGATAGGAAGCAATGCATGAAGGCAGATAGGAAGCAATGCAGGAAGGCAGGCAGGAAGCAACGCATGAAGGCAGGCAGGAAGCAACGCATGAAGGCAGACAGGAAGCAACGCATGAAGGCAGATAGGAAGCAACGCATGAAGGCAGATAGGAAGCAATGCAGGAAGGCAGGCAGGAAGCAATGCATGAAGGCAGACAGGAAGCAATGCATGAAGGCAGATAGGAAGCAATGCATGAAGGCAGATAGGAAGCAACGCATGAAGGCAGATAGGAAGCAACGCATGAAGGCAGATAGGAAGCAATGCAGGAAGGCAGATAGGAAGCAATGCATGAAGACAGATAGGAAGCAACATAGAAAGAGGCAGGAAGCAATGCATGAAGGCAGATAGGAAGCAACGCATTAAGGTAGATAGGAAGCAATGCAGGAAGGCAGATAGGAAGCAATGCATGAAGACAGATAGGAAGCAATGCAGGAAGGCAGACAGGAAGCCATGCATGAAGGCAGACAGGAAGCAATGCATGAAGACAGACAGGAAGCCATGCATGAAGGCAGATAGGAAGCAATGCATGAAGGCAGATAGGAAGCAATGCATGAAGGCAGACAGGAAGCAATACATGAAGGCAGACAGGAAGCAATGCAGGAAGGCAGACAGGAAGCAATGCATGAAGACAGACAGGAAGCAATGCATGAAGGCAGATAGGAAGCAATGCATGAAGGCAGACAGGAAGCAATGCATGAAGGCAGACAGGAAGCAATGCATGAAGGCAGACAGGAAGCAATGCATGAAGGCAGATAGGAAGCAATGCATGAAGGCAGACAGGAAGCAATGCATGAAGGCAGATAGGAAGCAATGCATGAAGGCAGACAGGAAGCAATGCATGAAGGCAGACAGGAAGCAATGCCTGAAGACAGATAGGAAGCAATGCATGAAGGCAGATAGGAAGCAATGCATGAAGGCAGACAGGAAGCAATACATGAAGGCAGATAGGAAGCAACATAGAAAGAGGCAGGAAGCAATGCATGAAGGTAGATAGGAAGCAATGCATGAAGGCAGACAGGAAGCAATGCATGAAGGTAGATAGGAAGCAATGCAGGAAGGCAGACAGGAAGCAATGCATGAAGGCAGACAGGAAGCAATGCATGAAGGCAGATAGGAAGCAATGCATGAAGGCAGATAGGAAGCAATGCATGAAGACAGATAGGAAGCAATGCATGAAGGCAGATAGGAAGCAATGCATGAAGGCAGACAGGAAGCAACGCATGAAGACAGACAGGAAGCAATGCATGAAGGCAGATAGGAAGCAATGCATGAAGGCAGACAGGAAGCAATGCATGAAGGCAGACAGGAAGCAACATAGAAAGAGGCAGGAAGCAATGCATGAAGGCAGATAGGAAGCCATGCATGAAGGCAGACAGGAAGCAATGCATGAAGACAGACAGGAAGCCATGCATGAAGGCAGATAGGAAGCAATGCATGAAGGCAGACAGGAAGCAATGCATGAAGGCAGACAGGAAGCAACATAGAAAGAGGCAGGAAGCAATGCATGAAGGCAGATAGGAAGCAACATAGAAAGAGGCAGGAAGCAATGCATGAAGGCAGATAGGAAGCAATGCATGAAGGCAGACAGGAAGCAATGCATGAAGGCAGATAGGAAGCAATGCATGAAGGCAGATAGGAAGCAACATAGAAAGAGGCAGGAAGCACTACAGAAAGACAGGTAGAAATACAGGAAGAGTAGCAGGCAACAAAGCAGAAGGATATGCACATAGGTTTAGAGAATACAGAGGAGGATGCTACACTTCAGTACAGCATGTGAAAGATAGAATGCTGTGAAGTCATCTGATAACCCAAACTTAGAAACAAACAAACAAAAGCAAGACATCTTCAAGCCATGTAAAAATTAACTCCAAGATTGTCAGATTTTTACCAAGTTTGAGTGTGTTTTCAGATTTTGCATTAGTCCAAACATGGTAATGGACCTAGAGAATGGTAGGCAGATAGAATGAATGGAAACAATTAGCAAGACTGTGAGAAAATGGAAATTTAGGGAATGTTGGGTTAGATTTTCCTTTTAGATGTACTGAAACAGTATAAGACTAGGGCAATGACAAACAGGAAAAATACGTTTTTTTCAGTTCTCATACTGAAGACTTGATGATAAACGACCTATTCGGCAAGGACAGCTTGTGATGCTCTTTCCCTTCATAGGGACATTTCAAAGATGATTTGGAATAAGTTCACAAACACGCATTTAGTGCATAGCATTCCAGATCCTTTCATGCAATCTGTGTTATTTCATCACGTGCACATTTCAGCAGTTCATGCCCCATATGAAAGGTAAGTACAGCATTTTTTGTACTGTAAATGTGAATGGGAATCACCCTACATAAACTACACATCTTGGAAAAGTTGGACTGATCTGTCATGTGGGTCTTCAGAGGAATGTTGTGGTTGAACTAGTACCCAACTCATCATTTTGAAACAGGAAGAAATGTCATCTGTGATAGATTCTTTACCAAAAAATTGCTGACCTACGAACCACTCAAGGTCTTGGAGCAACTACTGAGTGTCAGAAAAATTTGCATATTTTCCATCTTTTTTTGTTTGTTTGTTTGTTTTTTTTGCTTTTTTGTTTTGTTTTTAAAGAGTCAAATCAATCTTGTAGTCCCATCTCTTAGGATGAGATTAGCCATCCTCTGGAGCTGTCTGTGTACCCCCAAAGCTTTAGGCGCATCGCCTACCCATGTGGCCAGGTTCTGTATCTCATGAGGTCGCCGAGAGATAAATAAATCTCAAGATAAAACATAGTTTGTGGTACAAAACAGCCACAGTAACATATCCTTAGCAGAGCAGGATAATCGTCACGTATTCTCTTCTTCCTCCAAAGCGTATCAGTAGAAATTGATTGGAACCATGTTTCGCAACAGCAGAGTATCAGAGGGCCAACTCCTGCTTTGAGGAAGTGAGGGCTGTGTTTGCAAAGGAGGGTTTTTGCAATACATGAGTGCTAGGCTCAAGCTAGGCTAAGCTCTGTTGCCCTGGCAAGAATTGCCTGAAGACATGGCATGGCATTTGTGTTGGGGGTGGGGGAGGCTAGGTAATCTGAATATCCTTGCTTCCTGGGTGAAGAAGCATTTTCGGCTGATTGTTATCTGTCAAGAAAATCACGTCTGCTATTGTCTCCATTGTTACGTAAAGGACTGGCTGTTATTCATGAGAAAAGGGTGGGGTTTTCACTTCCACACGAAAGCTGAAATGCATCTTTACAGTGAACGATTCTTCCTTAGACGACAGCTGCTAGCACTTTGGACTTCCACACTTCAAGCTTTCATCAGAGGCATGTATATTTTCAATCTATTTGTTATCCCCTCCTTCCTCTTTCTCTCTCACACACACACATAAGCACACATGCACTCATGAGACACACAAAGGCAAACATGCATTTACTCTCAAACATATGAATGGACTCATATTCATTCACTCATGTACATGCACAAGCACACACACACACACACACACATGCGTGTGCACACACATAACTACTTTTTGCTATTTTTTCTCTTATCATTGTGTGTATGTGTATGCATCATTTTTCTTTTCTTGAAACCATTTTGTACCCTTTTTCCTGTTTTAGGCAAGCACGTGCAAACACACACCCAAAGACACGCTGAAATGTATGCACTTACAACATGGACAGTTATGCACATACACACACACATATATCCATACATGCATTACACACAGCTGTAACATGCACACTAACTTTCATCAACATACATTCACCCACACAAGCATACAACCATGTGTGCTCACGCTGTCTTGCTGTGACACGTGACACCTGACGCCAACGGTCACAAGAGCAGAAAATGAAGAGAAATGGGTCACAGCAGAGTGTTTCCGTTTCTTTTTTTTCTTTTAAACATTTTGAAGTAAACACAAGATTTGACCTTCAAACTTCTTGGGTACTCCAGTACCCAGTCACATAAAAAAAAGTCTTCATATCTCTGTTGAACTCTTATGAAATTTTAGTTATCTGTTAAAAACGTAATTAACTGTATGTTAGCTGATCGCGTGTCTGTGTATCGAAGACAAAAGAAATAATCAGTTGCATCATTTTAACTCTGCATTTCTTATATGTGGGTCCTGGCAGAGTATGGCTATGATAAGGCATTGAAGTACGGGTCTTGTGAACCTGCATCATTGGTGAAAGTAGGAATTCTTAAGAACTCTTGACTTGTATCGGTCTGGTTGACAAACATCATTTGAAGAGAGATAAAGACATTTAAAAACACAGAAAAGCCTGTGCACAGTGAATGGGTACCAGGTGCGTGTTGGAAGTGTGCTGTCAAGAGTGATAGTCATTGAAGGGTAGAGAGCAATATCTGATAATTTGATATTCATCAGTATCATTCAAAACTGAATGATTATTATTGTGCCACCGAGGTTGTTGTTGTCGTACCCTGGCTATGACTCCTGGGATCATCCAAACAGCTGAAGCACTTGAACACTATGGTACAAATGGATCAGCTGGGGATGAGAACATGACGTATGTGACCGTTTTTGATTACCCTGCCACATGGGCAGCCACACTCCAACTTCGAGGGATTTTGGAGACTGATAATGTTATGCTAGGAGCTTGTCACAACTGAAGACAACCCCTGCATAACTATGCAGAGCCACCAAGTTTAAAACCATTAATTCTGTCCATGTTATTATCAGTGTGTCTTTTCCATCACTTCTCCTTGTCTCTCTTGTCGTATCTCCTCACTACTGCTTCTTGATGTTATCTGTTTCAAGTGTTGATTTGATTTCTTGTCCTTGTGTGCATGTATGTGTTTGTGTGTGTGTGTGGGGTGCAATTGTGCATGTACATGTGTGTGCAAGAATGTATATCATGTTCTCTTACTAAAATGAGTGTGTGTGAGTGCACGTAGGCACATGTTTGATCATGGGCTAGCATGTGTGTGCGTGTGCGCGTTGGAGAGAGAATGATGTTTATAGCTCATCTGCAAACAGAAACTGACCTAAGTAGGATGAACATTAAAGAGGAAAACACATGCACATAGACACAAACACACACACACACACACACACACACAGTGAAAATGTTCAGCATTACCAAGCTACATCAAGTTTCACTTGTTTTCCACAAAACAAAGACAACCAGCCACCTTAACGAAACTTACACTTTATTGCATTTTAATGAAGACATAAAGAAGATAAACATTGTTTTACTTACTCATACAGCTATATACATTCACCATATGGCAAAACCACACAAAATGAACAGTGGCCTGATGACCAGCCATGAGAGGGACAGGGAGAGAGAGAGAGGGAGTGAAGATGACAGCATTCCAGGACACATAATGACCACAAATTTCATCAGGAGGGAAGGGCAGGCATAAGGTGAAGAAGCAAAGGATGTAACAGTTCAGAATTCATGAAGACAACATCCACACAAGAAGCTGTGTAACACACACGAAGCCTGCTGAAAGAAAAGCATCTTTCACACACACCTATACCAACCTGATGCTGCTATGCACTTCACAGAATATCAACGGGCAAGACCCAAAACAATACTCGAACCTTCTATCCTAAATCCTTCCCCACATAAATCCCCACATAAATCCACAATGGCTGAAACGTAAGTTTAGTGTTCATTATCAGTCCCAGGCAAATCCACATGAATAGAAACGTTACCAACAAGAACTGCAACATAAATTTTCATTATAAAAGCTCCCACTGAAAATATGGGGAGTGGGAATTAAATGGGAAATAACAAATGATAAAATGCTAATATCTTTACAGACAATATCTCCTGGGGAGAGGGGGGGAGGTTGGTATTGTACTTCCATCAATATTTCACAATGACCACAACGCCAACAGCAGATAAATGTTTTTAAAAGATACAACACTAACAGCAGAGACATGTTTTCCGAAAATCAAGTTTGAACTTATTCCAAGGCCTGTAACTTTATTCAAGGTCTGTAACTTTGTTACTTCTGTAAAGAAAAAAGTGGGGAAAAAAATTCGTCCTAAAAACTAAGGAGGAAAAACAAAGGGAAAAAAAAGACAAAAGCACCATCACCAAAGCAACAAGAAGTCAAGTTGTGGCATAAAAATCTACGAGACGATGGGCAAAACAAAACTAATCGCTGCCTCTTGCTCTATCGTCTACAGGCAATAATATACTGAATGCCAGCAAAATCTCTAGTCAGTGTGCGTGCATAATTTGCTGCCTTGATCTAGCATTGTTTCCACATAGCAGCCCGACAAACACACCTGAATGAAAGGCCATCATTTAACAACCAACTCCATGTTTGGAAAACATCAAACGAAACATGAGGAAACCATAAATCGGTAACACGTAAACTGATGATAAAATGAAAAGTAAAAAAAAAAAAAAAAATTGTGACGTTAATAACAAATAGATCTGTTAATTTGTGACGTTAATAACAAATAGATCTGTTAATTTTTGTAACATCATATTTAGCTCAAAATTGCTGGGGAATTAAACAAAAAAAAGTTCTTCAATGACTTGATCTCAGTTTAAATTCATAAACAGGCAAGACTAAAAAGTGTGTGCAGCTGAATCGTGCATGCGCATGCATCGTCATCCAGATTTTCTTCTGTGTTAAAACGTGTCTGTGCCCCCCCCCCCCCCCCCCCTCCAGTTTCCTCCATATGATCTGAACCAAACGTCCTATGCTGCACGTAGACCTCGCCATACACATCTGTCAGCATGTCTTTTTATGTGCTAGGCATACATCTCTGATCTCTGGTAAGTTCAAGGGGAAATTCATTTGAAGCATTTTGCTGACGGGCTTCTTGTTGAACAAGTTCTTTCCTTTATCAAGTCCTTTTAAAAAGCCTCCGGTTCATACGGTTCAGGGAGCACCTTTTTGTTTCTTTTCTATTTCTTTCCTCCTCTTTAAAGTGCTTAACACGCGCATTTTAAAAAAATTCATTTTGAACACATTTTGTCCCCACATAATTGCCAAAACTTTTCCTTTCTCAGCTTCTGCCCGAGGACAAATGCACGTACACAATAGATCTGTTCTGAAGGCTGAGTACAGGGGGGTGACGGGGAAAGAAGGGAGCGGCGGGGAGAGGACACGATATTAACAACACTATCCAGCCAGCTGCAAGAATGGACCAATAACTGTTGGCGCTGCAAGGAATCTGGTAAACGTAAGGTTGGAATCTGGTGTGCTGATATCAAGAAAAGACCTGTCGAGCAATCTCACACAACTAACGTCGTCCATTCGAATGCGCTAGCCCCAATCTGCAGTGACTAACCACTTTGTTATGTTTGGGTGATGAAGCAGGAGAGTGAGGGGGAGGGGTGGTGGTGGAGTTTACCTGGATTAACTACGCCATATATGTACCTATTTTTGCTCAAAAGTCTTGAGATGGTATAGATGACTGCAGGTTGGAGATAAAACAGCGTTATAATACTGAACTGTTATGTAAATGCAACAAACGCTTTCAGTTTGTTGTTAAATTATTAAACCTAGCAACAACAACGGTTAAAATAGTCATGAAAATATATTGAGGTGGGGTATTGAGAAAGAATGTTTATGAGCGGTTTAACAAGGCCATCACTATTTAAACTTTTCAACTGACCTAACTTTTTTCTTTTCCCCACCACAAAACAACAAAATGCACACACATGAGGCATGCTTTCGTTTTCATAACCTGTTTCTTGATATAAACATGGTCGTAACTGTTCAATTTATGTCAAACTTTTAACCTTTTTCGATGGCTTGAGACGGTTAAATGACTTTTCCTCCTTTAGACCGTTTCCTTTTTTCCCTCGCTGGCCCTGCGCCCATCAGCTCCGGCATTACTGAACTCAACACCATCCTGACCTTCTTCCCATCTCATCTTTTGTGCTTTCTCTGAGCCATTAGTCCCAAACAAACGGTACACAACCACATTTGGGTTTTTTCCACCACAGGCGCACCCCTACCTGTGATCAGTAAGCAGTCCACATCATGTTGTCACGAGGCAACCCAGCAGAGGAGACACTGCGCTGCTGTTCAATCGTTTATGTGGTGAAACTTGCCTGTTCTGATTCAACATGACGCATAATGCCACAACTGACTAACTGCTTAGCCGTTGATCCAGGTGAAGGAAGCACCCTGCTCAAGAGGGCGCCACCATGTCCATCCAACCACAGTCCATATCCACTTGCAGACATCGAAGGCTTTGACAAAATGTCACCATAGGTCGAGATGTTCAGAGGGAATCAAAATGGGTGATGAATTATGATACTCAAAAAGGCTGACAATTTAAAGGCCTGCTTAATAATAGAACGATGTGGGGGAAAAAAAGAAGAGAAAAAGACTGATCAATGCAATCATATCTTCCAATGAACACCCTAATCCTACCTTTTAAAGCTTCCAGTTTCTGGAACATTCCAGTCTTTGTCTATACTAGGTTGTGTAGACTAGACTGACCTCACATTTTGAAAGCCCTCCCTTTATTAAAGACAATGTCTCTGTAACATTCTGGACTTTGCCTACATTGGTTTGTCTTTACCAGATATATGAACTAATATTGCTAGGACAGTTTGGTCTTTGTCTATACTAGACTGTCTATTCAGAATAAGACAACAGTTTCTTTCTCTGACCACAGGTCTTTACCTACTCCCCATGCAAAACCACTGGCCCATCAATCAGCGAAAATTTCAAACTGATGAAAGTACTGAACAATGAAGTGACAGAAAAACAATTAACTGTCAACTGCCATTTTGTCAGCAGGTGGGCAGAACTACACAGTCTGTATGCTCCACTCTTACTGACCAACTCCCTTTGACTAAGCCAGTCATTTTGCGAATACATGATGATGTTAAAAACGTAGTTTCACCAAGCAAAATCTATGGCTGTCGCGATTATCATCATTGAACACCGCTAACATATAATTTATACTGAACTGGGCAGCAGATGATTGATAAATATTCCTCTTGCCTGGCAGGTAGATTGCAGCTTTCACAACAAACCCGATGCAACCGATCACCTGCCCCGGGCATTTGTTGCTGTGTTCCAATGCTATTTTAGATTTAACTCACAACAGACTTTCCCTTCAGGACTTTTTCCTGCAACTGTTTCTGTTTTTGTACTTGAAAAAGCTTCGATGAAAGACTTCTTCCCTTCAAAGACTCCCCCACCCCCACTCCTTCCCCTTGCACCACCTTTGTGCTTGTCTATAACAGATTTACCCCTCCATACAAACAACCCTCCCAGTGTTTCAGGACTTCATGAGGTGTCTGTCCACCAGCTCTGCTGCATCTCCCTATCCACCCATAAACTGATGGGCATTGTTTTCACCTGTGTCCCACAAAATGATGTGATCACAGTTCCACTAAGTTTATGTAGACAGTTCCAAGTTTTCCTTCCTGCGGTCAAGCTGTCGGCCACATATGACGATGATTTTCACCAATCCTTCAATCGTCCAAAGATCAACCTTTTTCTTCAGTCTGCCTATGTGTCATTGTAACAAGTGGATCGAAGTTGGAATATGCCATTTAAGCTTTCCCTTGGGGAGTCGAAGACAACACAGCAGCACTAAGAAAAGGACAATTCAACATTCAGACACCAGTTACATGTCACTGTCCACAGAAAGACAGCAGAAATGGCAATGAGCAGACAGAGAACAAACTGACAGACACATGTATGGGAAAGAAAATCTCTCAAATATAAGCGAGAAACCTATTTACAACAAAAAAAATCTTGGATCACATTTTTACAACCACAATGTCGTCCAACATTCCAACAGAAAAAACACCTCCTCACAAACACATGTGAATAAGTACACTGTCCCTGATTATTCAATGATATTCACTCACTCGCTCTACTTACTCTGTCATGTGCCCACACACATACACACACGCACACACTTGCAACCATCAGTAACAAACAAATGACAACCGTTACTCTAGCAATGTAGTAAAAAACACACACACACACAAAATGTCATTCTAAGAGATAAAGTAATGCCACAAATAATGCTTATATGGACATGAACAGCTACAATGTACACGTATGTTGGACCAGACCAAGCTACCATTTTTACAATTAAAAAAAAAAAGTTTTCTTTTGCAGTTAGTTCTGTTGGACGAGTGCCTTTACTATAAAAAAAAAAAAAAAAATTTCATTCAACAACAAATTAAAGAGGGGGAGAGAGAGAGAGAGAGAAGGGGGGGGGGGGGGGAGTTCTAGACATTTCCGGTGAGTCGGTCTTCCGACAATTAATTGTTGGGAAACCACCAAATCTACCTTAAATTGCTGCATCGCACCTTGCCCATGTGACCCTACACCATGCAAGACATCCCACTGAAACCCTTCTCAAACGGGGTTCTGCTGAATTCAGCTGGCCTTCGATGCTCTACGCAGTCTATGGGTTGCTTGGACCCACACCTAAAACACCGTCACTAGGGAAGCTGGAATAAAGCCACAGTGAAAGGTATTCCACCTGCAACAATGCTACTCTGTTATCTTGAACAAAACTGCCTTGGTATACCTAGCAATGCCCCGTGGCTATCTTGAACAAAGCTGTCCTGGTTTCCCAAGAAATTCCTCTCTAGTATCTGAACAAATGCCACTTTGCTGCCTGGGACAACACCACATTGGTGTCCCTTACCTGCGACAACACCACATTGGTATCCCTTACCTGGGACAACACCACACTGGTATCCCTAACAATGCCACTTTGCTACCTTGGACAAAGTCATGTTGGTATCCCTAACAATGCCACTTTGCTACATGGGAAAAAGCCATGTTGGTATCCCTAACAATGCCACTTTGCTACATGGAAAAAAGCCATGTTGGTATCCCTAACAATGCCACTTTGCTACATGGGAAAAAGCCATGTTGGTATCCCTAACAATGCCACTTTGCTACATGGAAAAAAGCCATGTTGGTATCCCTAACAATGCCACTTTGCTACATGGAAAAAAGCCATGTTGGTATCCCTAACAATGCCACTTTGCTACATGGAAAAAAGCCATGTTGGTATCCCTAACAATGCCACTTTGCTACATGGAAAAAAGCCATGTTGGTATCCCTAACAATGCCACTTTGCTACATGGAAAAAAGCCATGTTGGTATCCCTAACAATGCCACTTTGCTACATGGAAAAAAGCCATGTTGGTATCCCTAACAATGCCACTTTGCTACATGGAAAAAAGCCATGTTGGTATCCCTAACAATGCCACTTTGCTACCTGAACAAAACATGCTGGTATCCCTAACAATGCCACTTTGCTACCTGAACAAAGCCATGTTGGTATCCCTAACAATGCCACTTTGCTACCTTGGACAAAGCCACCTGTACCTTGTGCGAGAATATACAAAGGAAAGAAGAAAATGCCTTCATACCCACATTACAGTATGTGTGTCTGCATGCACACAGGCATGCAACTGTCGGCTTTCTTTTTTCATGTTGCCTCTCAAAATTTAAAGTCTTCGGATTCTTGGAATGCCCTCCAACCCTCGATTCAACTAAGCTGAGAAACACCATTTCCCAGCAGTGAGCAAGCTGTTCAAACATTCAAGCATTTTAGACTGTAGTTGCGCTGACATTTAACACATACACCAACACAACATGAACTAATCCAACTAACTTTGTTCCACTGCAGAAGCTGGGTGGAGGAAGAGACCCAGTAAGACCAAACAGTCATGGATTACAATAATACGACACCACCCCATCACCCTTGCCATTCCAATCCTCCCACTTTCAGCATCAAAATCCCTTCACTGACACAAACAAAACAACCTTATAATGCACAAACAAAACAACATTTTTTTATAGAATCTCAAATCTTGATTGACACTATTGGCTACCACAGTATGAATGAATAACACGTGCTAGCATTTCAACATACGAAGATCACAAGAGAGATTATATGGTCTTGTGTTTTGCTGTAAAAATATGCATGCCCAAAAGTATATGTTCACATTTTGCTTAGAGATAAAATGTCGAAGTCAAAGCTTTCATCACTTGAACATACAAAAAGAGTTTATTCAGAAAGAACCGAAAGGACAGTGAAACAAACACCCCTCTAATGAGAACACACCTTGTTTGCAGGAAAATGAGAACTTCAGCTTAAAATTCAGCTTGAAATTTCTCAAACAGTCCACCTATAAAATCTATGCAGATAATATGTGACAAAGAGGACTTTCCAAACCAACCACTCCATGAATGTTTTCAGTTTCGGTCTTCGAAATGTTACATGAACGTGTGAGTATGTGTGTGCGAGCACGCATGCGTGTGAATCTTGGTGTGTGGATGTGCACATCCCGATTTATGACAGCAAAGTACATGCGCTTGTTCAACATGATACATGGAATTATTCCATTCTTTTCCTCAAATCTGTACCCTTTAGCGTCTACACTCACACCAACTCAACCCCCTCCCACCCAGCCCCCTCCCCGACCCTTCCACTGGTTCATTCCTTTTGGGAGGCTCACGTACAAGTCATTTTGTCACTGAGCTTGCTTATTCATTACTTTTTATTTTTCCCTCCTTATCGTATCCACATGATCATCAACATAAAAGTACAAATCTGTTACAAGCCCTTACCAGATTTCCAAATTTGTCTCATTTAACAATGCAAACACATCTGGCCTCGGCCTACTCTCTGACCTGGGGCAAAATATAATTTACATTCTGTTGACGGGATTTCACTTTGTTACTTGTACATCAACGGTTCAGTGCCCAGAGGGTCGAGTACACAAGCACCAGTGCCCTGCCAGCTTCTCTCTCAAACCAGAGCTCTACCAGGTTCTCTCTCACACCAGTGCTCCACCAGGTTCTCTCTCAAACCAGTGCTCCACCAGGATCTCTCTCACACCAGAGCTCCACCAGGTTCTCTCTCACACCAGTGCTCTACCAGGTTCTCTCTCACACCAGTGCTCCACCAGGTTCTCTCTCAAACCAGTGCTCCACCAGGATCTCTCTCACACCAGAGCTCCACCAGGTTCTCTCTCACACCAGTGCTCCACCAGGTTCTCTCTCACACCAGTGCTCCACCAGGATCTCTCTCACACCAGAGCTCCACCAGGATCTCTCTCACACCAGTGCTCCACCAGGTTCTCTCCCACAGCTTAGCTCTACCAGGTTCTCTCACACCAGAGCTCCACCAGGATGTCTTGCATACTGAACACAAACGGCACCAAACTAAAAAAAAACAAAACAGACTTCTTGCATCTCTACAGATCACCGCAAGTCTCGCTGACCCATTACCTGTATTGACAGAACGATACATGGATGATGCCACAATTTTTTTTTTTTCCAAGCCATCCACCGATGAAGATCACTTTGGCCGAAACTCCTACACAACAAGGTCGTCTTTCTTCAGAACATTTTTTCTAAAGAGAATTTACCATCCCACAAAGACACGGGCTCCATTTGCGGCAGCCATTATTGACACATTCCTACGGACTTCAACAGCTGGTGTGTAAACATCTTATTTTAATCTAAATTTTTCTTCTTACGTCCATTTGTTTTAAGAAAAACATGTTACATATTTCTTTAATTCCATTCTTTCTTCACTGATTTAACTGCAAGGAAAGGACTGGATAAGTTGCACTGATCCTGACTAGGAATTATACTTTGTTGTTCTTTTTTCCATATCCTGCGCGCCCCGCAACCCCCCCCCCCCCCCACCCCCACCCCCCCCAGCTCCAAAACTTCACCTTCCTCTTTCCTTCCCTCTCCACGATTGTCTGTAAAGACCAGGGACAGTCAGAAGTTATAGCACTTAACTGGGGGGGGGGGGACAGAGCACAGCCTGTGAGATATCGGTAACACTCAGACACACTGAAAATCACATTAAGTTACTTAGTATGTAAGTATATACTTACAGATATCTGGAAACAGATTAACATGTAAGCCAATCATCAATCTGAGCTCTGCACAATCTCTTGGCAGTTTGGGTGGCTACAGCATAAGGTGGGGGTTTGTGAGGGAAGATGAAAAAAAACATATATGTACCACAGACCAGAGTCAACCAGGTTCTTTTTTTTTCTAATGGGTAGAGAGGGAAGAAAAGAAAATGCATACACAAGACAGCAAAACCCCAAAATAACCTTTTGTGCCAGGAAAAAAATATCCATGTGTCCATTCGTAACTGTGAAGGATTTGAAATTGTAAAGCAAAACGAGTATACAAAGGTTTCAAAAGAACAACCCAAGGCTGAACTGGAAAAAAGTCATCCGTGAAAAAAGAAGTCATGAGACATATCTGATGTGCCCTTGGATGTGGTATAAACACTGATCATGAAAATGGATACTGACCAATCAAAAGTCCCTGTATAGACAACAATGTCGGCAACTTGTAGTAACCACAAATCATCACAAACAACAACAACACACAAAAGCAGTCCGCATGCCACACAAACATTACAGTGCCACCGAAGGCAACGCTGGCTGGAACAAAGCGGCACCATGATGCTGTCGGCACCAACACGATTCAATCTGCACTCACAACTGATTAAACTGTTTACTGTCTCCACAAGCTCACAACTGTGTTACAGTTTGTCCACACTGAAGGTGTTATTACATCTTCTGTCACAACCAACACGACTCACATTAGGACCCTGACAGCCAGGTGGTACAGCCAGTACTGAGGTGAACCTAGAGGACGTAAATGTGAGATGAACCGAACTTGGAACCTCAACAGTAAGTCTACTTGCAACAACTTGAATGGTAGGATTATGAGGTGGACTTGGAAAGGCTTAGATGGTAAAATCAAGAAAAGTCAGAAAGGCCTGAATGGTGAAATCAATAGAACCTGAATGGTCAAATCAAATAGTGAAGGTGGAGGCACCTTAATAGGGGCAGCAGCAGGACAAAGCCTAATTCCTTCACAGCTCACACACCACAAGGTTTTTTCCTTCTTCCAAACCCTTAAACTTGTCATCCTTTAATGTCTTCTTTTTCTCCTTTTTTTTGTTCTTTCTTTTCCTTTTTTTTTTTTTTAATTTGAGATGGTGGGATGAAGTTGCACGTGACAGAAGGGCTTTTAGGAGAACTCTGTGCCAGCTTAAAACATTGGCAAGATTTCTATCAATGTATTTTTTTCTACGCTTTTTTCAGGCAAGGAAGGGAGGGGAAGTGGGAAAGGGAGAATGGAGAGTGAGTTTCTGAAACGCTGACAAAAGTGTACCACACAACTTTCCTTTTCATTTTGCAAACACAGAGAATGAGAAATATATATCACATTCTCTCCCCTGAATGAACCAGAAAAACAGAATGATGGTACTTGCATGATTATGATTCAAAATATTGCTATCTGGTGTGAGCTGAAATAACTCAGGTAATCTGATGATGTTGATGATGATGCTGATGATGATGATGCTAGTATGATAACTGACCTTTTTGTCCCAGACAATCAACATCATGAAACATTTGGATAATTATATATTTTCATCATTACGTCCTTACACAAAAACAAGTACAGATAAATACACGTGTTGTTATTTTATAGCATCATGTTTAATACAAAAGTGGACAGAGTTGTGTATTCATAGTAAATATACAGTCACCAGTTCCAATACATCTCACTACTGTTAGTAAATGCTGGTAGAGAGCTAAAGGACACACACACTTTCAAAGTCACATAAAAACATTGTGCATCAGCAACCAATCTACATACTTTGTTTTCCCTCTTTCATTCTTGTTCTTCTTCCAAAATGACTTCTTTTTTTCAGCACACTTTTTAGTTATGTTTCTCTCTCTCTCTCTCTCTGTTTTGTTTGTTTGTTTGTGTGAGTGTGTGTGAGTAGGTTTTTTTTTTTTTTTTCATTTGTATCATGTTGTAGAAATCAGCAGATTTGTCTCGAGAGGTTTCAAATCAGGAAAAATGACTGGTCTACAGCTATGTGTGCTATGTGAAACTCTATGAAAAACTACAACTTCCCTCACTCATCAGATCAGATCAGGAACAAACCAGTCAGTGACTGTAACAACCCAGCCAAGAACAATGACAACCTGAGCGGGGACAGACACAAACCCGGCACGGACAGCAGCAGATCTGCTCAACACAGCAACTCAACCAAAGACAGCGGCAACCTGGTCAAGGACAATGGTGCCCGATCAAGCAGTGGCAACCTGGCTTTGGACAGAGACAACCCAGTTAAGGACGATACTGCCTACCAAGGACAGTGGCAACTCTGCCAAAGACTGTAGCAACGCTAAAAAAGGACACTGGCGACCCAACCAGAGACAGAGACAACTCTGTGTCAAGGACAGTGGCAACAAATACAAAGGACAGCAGCAACAGCCACGGACAATGGCAAGCCAGCTCAGGACAGAGGCAACCCATCCAAGGACAGTGGCAACCCAGCTGAGGACAGAGAGGAAGTAGTCAAGGACAGTAGCAACCCAGTGAAGAAAACTGGCAACCTGGTCAAGGACGGCGGCCACCCAGCCAACGGCGGTGAAAACCCAGCCAAACAGAGCGGCAAACTGTCAAGGACAGTGGCCTTCTGGCCAAGGAAAGTGGCAAACCAGCCAAGGAGAGCATCACCACCGTCAACAACAGAGGTAAACTAATAAACTACTACTTTCTTGCCAAGGACACTGGCAAGCCTTCTTAGGGCAGTAGCAAGCCTTCGAAGTCAGCAGCAAGCCAGTCAAGGCCTAAGGAAATACAGCCAAGGACAGTAGCAACCCTGCCCAGGATCTGGCAAGATTGCCAAAGAAAACGATTCCGCAGGCATCTTGTATGAAGTTGCATTTTCTTCTGCCATCTTGTCTGAAATTACATTTTCCACTGCTATCTTGTCTGAAATTACGTTTTCCTCCGCCATCTTGTCTGAAGTTACAATTTCCGTCGGCATCTTGTCTGAAGTTTCACATTCTCACCCTTGGATTATAAAAACATCAAAGCCAACATCTAGACTGCAGCTGGAGACTTTGGAAGCCATATAAACAGTGAATTCACCAGTAAGACGACAAAAGCTAACTAAGTAGAAGATGGTGGTCTTTTTCACTGGAAAACAGACTGAGTGACTGTAGATCCGTACAAAATTCAATTAAGCAGAAAAGAATATAACAAAAATTAGTGACTGGCTCCTCTGGTGGTATCAGACTTTTAGGGAGATGTTTTCAGCACAAAAAGCCAAAACACTCTAAACTGACCTTCTAATATATATTTCAGCTTGAGGCAGAGGCTTACTGGTGTCAATTGCGACTGGTTGGTTTGGGAGGGGGGGGGGGTGGGGAAGGGGGGGGGGTGGGGAAGGGGGGGGGGTTGACTCTCTATCACTCTGGTACTAATACCTGAAAAAAGTAGCCAAACCAAGCAGCCAAACATACAAACCCTTCTTCTAGAACTCTATTTCTTCTAGAACTCTATTTTCTGGTCATCCAACCATGCAGTAACACTCCGTCCTCAGAAGCATACACAACATCAAACTAGTCGAAGCACAACATATAAAACAATGCAAGAAAAAAAAAAAGAGTTAAAAAGGAAAGGGGGAGGGGAGGGCAGAAGGGTATGAAAGATTTGGACAGCAAAGGAAAAAAAAAATCAAAATCAAAGCAGTCAGAATACCAACACAGTACAGCAAGACGAAGTAACACCATCACATCTGTCTAAATAACCACTATTAGTGTGTCGTAAAAGTCAACTAAATAACTAATCCATCATTACGGTCTATCCACCATTAGTCGTCTAAATAACCAGCAACCTAACCAGTCACCTTAATAATCATGATTATAATCATCTTCATAACCACTGTTACAGTTATTTGAACGACCATTATCATAGTTATTTTAACAAGCACATTATAGTCATCAAAATAAGCTTTACTACGGTCATTTAAATAACCACCATTTCAGTAACCCTAAAAACTATCGTTACTGTCTCTCGTTATAGTCATCTAACTACCAATACACTCATCTACATAACCAACATTACAGCCCTCTTAATAACCAGCATCATACTTTTCGTCAAAATAACCACCATTATGATCACCTAAAGAACCACCACTCCAGATATCCTGTGGGCGGGCAACAGGCCAGACAAGAGCACAAAGAGCGGACAACTTGTGTAGGTTTCCTGATGGCCAAGAAAAGCAACATGTATGGCAGTGACAGCTGTAATCAGGCATCAGAAAATAAAGCCAACATGAACACCACACTACCCTTGAGGAATCAAGTTTGGTTGGTAACATGAGGAATTTGCACACCATTCTAGGTTGAAAACGAGGAAAACATTGTTAAAAAAATGAATTACAGAAACGCAGAACAAAATGTGTGAAAAATAGGGATCATACAAAAAGTCAAAGACACAAAACGATGAGAGAGATATACAAGTGAGAAGTAAGTCTGATGTCACAGCTTAGCTGGCTTTTGCATCATTAAAGATTTTCATCCCCTACCAAAAAATTTGCAAATCGCAAGCACCAAGTTCCCTACTGCATTTGTCCTCTGACAAACTGTAAGGCCTTTGCTGATTGACTGACTGACTGACAAACAAAGTACAGGGAAAGCACTCTTTACAGAACTATGTGAGTTCTGGCTATCAAGTGATCAACCTCTCAGTTCTCCAACTGAAATCGTCATATGCAATAAGACTCTTTCGTTGTAAAATCAATAGGTCTTGATACCTTTTGATTATTTTTTTATGTGTTTATATATACCCTTTTAATTTCTTTTTCCATAAGTCATTTTCGATTTCAATACACAAGTTACGCCTACTTGTACCAAATGTGAAACTCTGCAGATTCCGCTGATGTCCATGATTCCACAGGAGACTGGGATGCCAATGGAGATCGTACAGTTGCTGCCATGTGTGATTTACTGTAGGAAGATGCACAGTCTGTATTACATGCCTTCTACAGCCCTTTCCCTACAAACTCCGACTCTCTGGAAACAGGACACACATACTGAGTGCTCACAACTGCTCTGGAAAGGGAACCTTCTTTCAGCTCACTGTAACTCTGGTACTGTAGTCTGAGCCGACAAATACTTGCAACGTATGAAATGAAATTTAAACAAAAAGAACGCAAAAAAAAAAAAAAGCATCTTCAATGAAGTGTTAAACACACACACTAACATTCTGAAATGGGTAAAGGGTTGATGCCAGACACATTTCATGGAAGCAGGTCATGCACATATTACAAATATGTCAAAAAAACAAACAAACTAAACACACACACACAAGAAATCAAAATGTGAGAGGTCAACCACAGAGCGGGCACAACCACCATCACTGTGAAAAAGTCTACCTTCACATTCCCCATCTCTCCATAGTCTTACTTTACGGAAAAGTTATCTTTTCCACCCAACGACCCTGTGACCTTGAAAAATGATAGACAATTCAGCAATCGTGCAGCTCCATCTCCCTCTTCCACGTCAGAGAGAACTGGCCGAACTGTGCACCTGTACTGCTGAACGCCCACAGTAAAATCAATCAACATCATTAAAATGACCGAGAAGAGTTGACCAACTCAGTGAAACATCCAAAGAGGATGCAGGCCACTGAAACACCTTCATTTCCCCAAGGCGGTCAAATCACTAACCCCAAGCATCTCCCCAAACGTCTACCTGAGTATCTTCATGGCAAGCGCAAACAACTCTTAGTATACCGTCACCCTTTGTGAGTCTACCACTGCTGTGGCTTATTTTGATGGTCACTGAACATACATTCTGTCCACACACCTTCCCAGTGGAGGCAGCCTTGCATCTAGAAATGAGCAAAAGGAGATACAAAGAAGACACTTGTTAAGTGGGGAGTCCTGTTTCTGACTTACCTCTAAACACTGCTGCAGAACACTGTGGTGGAGGAGGGGGGGATCCTAATTAATTGAGTCTAAAACTGAATACAACCACCAAATGAAAGGTAACAAAAATAATAGATAAAGTTTATTCTGTAATCAATTTTTTTTTGGGGGGTACGGAGACAAAAAAATTACGGAAAAAAAACTAAACAATGTAATATTGTTACTGACAGTTACACAGCAAAAACTGTCAAACAGACTGAAATTAGAAAGGCAAGATGTTTACACATTTTCAATAACTAATCACAAAGTTGTATTTATAAAAGCAGAATGATTACAGATTCAAGTTGTCTGAAAAAGTTAAATTTAGAAAGGCAAGATGGTTACACATACAAGAACTACTGGAAAAGCTGATTCTGGAAAGAAAACGGAACAAAGTGCACATACAGAAATGTACATTAAAAACTATGTAATCAATAGGCATTTCAAACTGTAAGTAAACAAATCTGAACTGTCACCACCAATGCAATGTTTGTCTCAGACATCAATGCATAAAGCTCCACAAAGCATTCAACACTCTGGATGCCCATGGAGACTGAATGGACAGAATCGTAACAAAAAATGTACATCAATAATCATATTCTCTCACAACAGTCCATCTGTCCTATTTACAACATTGTTGTCTGATTGTACAAAACACCCACAACCACAAGACACTACAGAACTGACACACTGCAGACAAAACTTAAGACAAACTAAACAAAAACAAATTAAGATAAAAATTACTGTAATATATCAATAATCATAAACACCCCTAGTCTACTGTTATAAACAAAAGGAAAACTGAATAAAATTCCTACTAAAAATCTTTCTCAAACAGCCTTTAAACATAGAAGTATTCAATTTCAAATGAGAAATCCCACCTCCTCAAAAAAAAAAAAGAAAAAAAAGGAAAGCACAGTTCAAGTCCTGGATTATAAAAAGCTTCAACTTCAAACCCTAAATTTTACTGTTTTACCTTTCAGCTTCCTACTTGCAATTCACACAGACAGGGTTCGTTCAAAATTTTAAGGTCTTTTTAAGGACTCTTCGAGGACTTTTACCATAAAATTTAAGGACTGTACTACAGAAAATATATGTTTTTATGCACCCTCTGGATGTTTCATACAATTACCGCAAAATCCAGTTTGCAGCAAACAACAGCGAGGTGAATACTTTTTACCAGTACAAAGTAGACTTTGACATCTTTTCTTTTTCTTCTTCTTTAAAAAAAAAAAACCTGTAAATTTTTTTTTAATGCATGATTAATTCTCTGCATAATTTTGTTGTTTTGTCACCAACACACAGACAGGACCTACAGAGGACAGCATCCACCAGGCTGACTCATGTCACCATCTTTAGTCGAGAGCACGCCCGGCCAGCTTCTCTATTTCCCCCTCCCACCTTGAAGACATCACACGCAGATGTCCAAAAGATGCCAGCCCACCTCCTGAAGTCTGCACCTATCCACAGCATTCCGAGGCACCAGACTTAACCCAGCGACAGAGGAACCTGAGACAAAGCAGTAAGGGTCAGTGGTTTGACAGCAAACTTCATCCCCCAAACCAAACTGACCATCTGAGCAGTGGCAAGAACAGTCAGTCTACTTCCATCCTCCAAACTAAATGGCTGTCTATGCATGGACTGGAATTGTGCCCCCAACCCCCTCCCCTCCACGATACAATTTCATGTATTTTCTCCTTTTTTTCCTCAACCTTTCTACAAATTTTAGAAAGGGGAAAATACAAAAAGAGTATGTGACTGCCAGAACTTCTTTTGACCAAATCAAAGCCCGCAAATCAATTCCACTTATTATTCGAATTTCAGACCGTTTGGATGGGGATTTCAATTTCTCTTAGAAACCTCCATAATTTTCACCCCACCGAGTATGAACTAACAGGTTAAACCAAACTGTGCTGACACTAAAATTATGTTAATGTGATCACAAAACGAAATGGAAAAACAAACAGGTGAATTAACAAAACAAACAAAAAAAAAAAAAATTAACCCTCGCACACCTTGACAACATTATTTCACAATTCTGCAAAGAATAACAACAACAAAATGCCACGTCACTTGGAAAATGCAGATCATGTTTGCCACACTATGATATGATCTAGAAACTGTGTCTCAAAACATGACCAAACAACATCTCCTCTGTCCTCTACATGAAGGGCCATAACTGCTGCAGAGAAGGACCACGATGACACAGTCCCATGCCTCACTTCACCCATGCTGACTGTGACAGCAGAGCTGTCCTACATCTTCCATGTCCACAAAGAGAACTCTTCAGCCTTTGCATGCTTCAAAGAGGGAGGAAGGATTGGAAGGAAAGCAGCTTAAAACAGGTGTCATTCAGAAGCATCAATGAAAGTTCCTTTTTCTCAACACTTCACTCCACGCAAAGCTAAAACATCTTCAATCACACACACTCACAAACATGCAAACAAAGCTTCAACACATCCCCTCGCACATACACACACACACACACACACACACACACACACACACACACACAACACAAATGAAAACCGCTAATTCAAAAGTAAGAAAAGGAACAGCCAGCTGGAATTCCTAGCTACATCTCCGTCGTCACTAAGATTGCACCTCCCTTTGTCCTTTGTTCTTCGCCATCATGCTGCAAATACCATAATGATATCATTCTGGACAAATGAGGGAAAACAACTTCTATAAACCATCAACAAAGCCCAACATGTCCATCTACACAAAAACCCAACATGTCCATCTACACAGCCATAACGAAAACCCAACAGGTCAATCTACACAGCTGTAACAAAAAAACAATGTGTCCATCTACAGGGCTGTAAAAAAAAAAAAAAATGTGTCCATCTACACAGTTATAACACAACCCCAACATGGCCATCTACACAGCTGTAACAAAAACCCAATGTATCCATCTACACAGTTGTAACAAAAAACCCAACACACCCATCTACACAGCTGTGAAACAGGAACACATGAACCACAAATGCTTGATTAAAAACAATGTACACTAACCAAATTACACTAAGGTAAATTCATCTTAAGGTGATACACATGTAGTTTAATTTTCTATAACATAAATCGGTTCACAATCTTTTTTTTTCAATTGTTTTTAAATGTATTTATAAACAAAAATAGTCACTATGTATACATGCCACCAAACATCTCATACACTCTGAATTGAAGTTCACCATTTTGCTAGTTCAAGAGTTTCTCACCAACGAAGTGAGCCCTAAGACGGGGAGTGCCACCTGGTGGATCATTCTTTCCTTCTCAACTGTATGCCTAGCAGCAAATCTTTACACACAGTCAATATAGACCTTAAAAAAAAAATAAAAAAATAAAAAAAAGCATGAAGACTGAAAGTAACTGTTGTGGTTATTCCCAGCAAAGTGAATTCACCATGTCACAGGACTGTTCAAAGCTGTAATTCTAACAAAAACACTGTTCCAGAGGAAGAGCACGGCCAAACCACCCTAACTGGTGCTCCTGAAAACTGCTGTGTTGAAACATGTTTCAAACCTAGATCTAATCTTTTCTGACATGACTGAAACAGACGGTAATCTTCCATCTCAGGCAATCAGAAATGACTGCTTCCCTGAAGTATATGACTAACACCTACTCTTCTATTTCTAGTCGGATCGATTCCACGTATGTCCATGACTAATGTTTCTGTGATAAGCAGGTGGGACCCAAACCCTCTGCCATCAGATCTCTGAGGCCATTTCATCCATCTGCGGATATGAACTCAGGAACATACATCATGTGGTTCTACAGCACGCCTGCTCCAGGCAGTGTCTTCAGGCACAGATCCCGTCTGTTCACGACACAGATCCAAAGTAGACTCCAGGCAAGCCCATAGACAGCCTGTGACACAGTTTTCACCTGGATTTTTAGTCACCTCTACACAACCACTCACCCCTACTTCAAGACACGGACTGCAGTCTCAACCCATTCCCTCAATTTAAACTTGAAGTAAAAAGGCCCAAACTACCATTTCCTCCGCCCGATTTCCATTCAAGATCTGACTAGCGGGTCAAGCTGCATCATTAATGCACAGGTAAGGCACTTTTGAAGTCTTGGCATAAGCCCTGATCCCAACTTGTAAAGCGCAAAGAGCTTGGTCTCTAGCCGAGGATAGGCGCTCTGTTAGCATTTGTAACAATAATAACAACTGTTCTCCTACTGACTCAAGTTTACACACAGCACTCTGTTTCTGTGGACTGTAGCTGCTGTCCATGGAACAGTCTGCACTCGGTGATACCTCCTTGCCAAATCCTAACCTGAAGCATTCCATTCACTGCAGATTTTTCTGAAAACTATTCTCTTTCCCCTCAGCTGAGCACCTTTTATACTATTCTTTTTTTGAGAAAGAGAATTCAAACAAATCTGTCTTAATGCATGTAAATGACTTCACACACTGCAGATCCCGATAATTGTAGTTGGTCCACCTGACCGATTTAATCACACCTTATCTCTCAAAATCAAGCCATGACCTCTCCCTGTTCTTTCTTTTCTTTTCTTTTTTTTGGGGGGAGAGGGGTGGGGGGTGGGGATGAATAAGTGGGTACGGACCAATGCAGAAGTTGTGTAATGTTAAATTTTACAGTTCAAAATTATTACAGTCAAATTTCTCTAGACCTTATAGAGATCCTAACCAAACATAGCTGACTTTTTGAGCTCCTTGACATTTAAATGATGAGTGCAGTGTGCAACACTAACACTGATCTCCCTGCAAAGTTAGCACTGGTCTCAAACTCGCCGCCATGTAGAAATTTCATCATATGACAAGCTGATTTTGGAACTTTAAGTGATCTCTGCATGGACTGACTGATTTCTCTCTCTGAAGTTTTAAAGTATGCATATTGTGAGTGAGTGTGTGTGTGTGTGTGTGTGTGTGTGTGTGTGTGTGTGTGTGTGTGTGCGTGTGTGTGTGTGTGTGTGTGTGTGTGTGTGTGAGAGAGAGAGAGAGAGAGAGAGAGAGAGAGAGAGAGAGAAAGTAAGACACAGACAGAGTGAGAGAGAGACAGAGACTGAGACAGAGAGAGAATGCAAAGATCAGACCACATGGCTCTTGCTGCTATTTCAACCACCTAGCAGACCATCCCTGTTCTCCCCAAACTCAAAGCAGAGGGCAAGCCACCTGGAAGAAAATTTTCACTGGTCACCTGGTCTCCAGAACCAGTTCTCTGCCCAAAACAGCCTGCATCAGTGGCATTCTTGTCCCACTGCTTCCTTCCGTGTCTACCTGCTACACTGTTTCCCCACTCCATTCTATGTCCACTCCTTTTTTTTCCTCACAATGTCCCGAGCCTGTCACAGCTGATGTGCACAGTGTTTTAAGTCATCACGCCACCTTCTCACCAGCAAGGATAGTTCACGTTAACTGTGTCTTGTTATCATCGGAACCCTAAATCGCAACAACTCCTTTCTTATTCGAGCCGATGTTTTCTACATGGCAAAGTTTTGTCTCCAGCCTGTACCCTGCATCAATCAAGGTGGAGCTGGTCTGCTACACCCTGGCCTCGAGACTCTCCCCCCCAGGCAGAGGGCTCTGTACTGCTGGGTCACAGTCAATTCACACCCACAACACAAAGTTGATGTTCCACGACACAAAGTAGATGCTCCATCACAAAGCTCACGTTCCACAACAAAGTTGATGTCCCCCCAAACACAAAGTTATGTTCAGCAACACAAAAGCTGATGTTCCACATCACATAGCTCAAGTTCTGGTTTCAACCCCACAATGTTGTCTTCTGGTGTTTGAGGCCTGCATGCTATGTCGCCTTTCGCAGTCACCAGAAAGTGCCCAGAAAAACAAAACAAAACACAAATCCCTGTTACGTTTGTAAGATTCATGAACACAACAGCTTCAAGAGCGTTGGGCTCCGAGGTCCCCCGTTTGAACTTCATCCAATAGAGTTTGAAAGTGCTGACCTCTGTGACTTTGGCTGCATGTGTGTGTGTGTGTCTTCATAGGTTTTGGTGCGTGTGTACGTTTGTATCTATGAATGTATATATACATATGAGGAAAGAAACGGAAAAAGGGATGCGGGGGTGGGGTAAAGTGTGTGTGGTGTATACAAAATGTCAAAAACATGTCCATCTCATTCTTCTCTCTACCTGTATTTTCTACACAATAACAAATGAGATTAGCCAAATCACAAACAGTCCTCTTGCTTATATTTCTCCACAGATTTTTTTCTCTTTTTTTTCCCGTAGTAACAAGGTGGAGAACAGTGCCTGTGACTGTGAGGACACTGCGGGTTACATTATACTGGCCTTGCCGTCTCAAGTCTTGGTCCCGTACAATCCGCACTGAACTCGTCACCACATCCGCCACCATTTCCTTCAGCACTGGTTTCCAGTCTTTCTTCAATCACCTTTCTTCAGTTCTTTTTGTTTTTTTTTATAATTTTTTTTCGCTTCGTCAAGTTTTCTTTCTTGTCTTCAAGTAGCAGGGAACTGCCGGTCGGCTAACCAGCTGATCTTTTCTTCTAACACAACACTTGGAAACTAAAATGAAGGCTAACACCTGTTCAGTCGCCGGCACCAGTGACTCCTCCAACTTTTTTCCCCCTCCCTTTTCTTTTCTACCTTTTCCTCCGTGTGTCGGTAGCAAGGACGGCTAAAGAATCAAGCAAAGACACTGGTTGGCTGGCACCTGTCGTCTCGTACATCCACGGTGACCTCTGATGTCATTCCAAGCTGTCCCACAAAAAGTTTCACACAAAAGTCTCACGCTCAGCCGACCGGCTGGCTAGTCAGGTCTCGTAGTCATTGAGAAAGGTGTTGAGAAAGTCAAAGGAGGGTCTAGAGTGACAGTTAGTCTGCCAGCAGCTAAGGATCACGTCATACACCTCTGAAGGGCAGGCGTCGGGGCGTGGCATGCGGTACCCTCGTTGAACGCTCTCAAAGGCTTCCTTGCTAGGCATTCCTGCAACAGGGGCAACATACTCTTCATTGAAACAACCCATATTGCTCTTCCATTGATAAAACAACCCATGTCTCTCATCACAAGCTGAGGAACTGGAACAACTACACGCAAAGGCCAAATCCTGGCTCTCAGGTCAAAGGCTAAACACTGATGCCAACAATGAGGTTTTTCTTTTTCTTTTCCTTTTCTTGTGTGTGTGTGTGTGTGTGTGTGTGTGTGTGTGTGTGTGTGTGTGCGCGTGCATGTGCGCGCCTGCTTCATATGTCATACTTAATTAGCAACACAAAACATACACACACACACACAGACTCTCTCACACACACACACACACACACACACACACACACACACACACACACACACACACACACACGTGTGCACGCACACACATATGTCTTCTCTTTCTTTTCAGACTTTCTTCTCACCACAAGTTCACACTGTTTTTACATGCTGCCCTCTCCTTTCTTCCTGTGCAACCTGTCCACTGCAATCCCCCAAATTAATGACATCAAATCACAACTGGTGGATGACAACTATTCCACACATCTGCTGTGCCCTTTCCAAAAAGATACATTAACTCTTTCATTCCTACTTTTCTATGAATCATTACTTCCTCTTGTTCCTAGATTCTTATGATACGAGTATTCCCTTCATTCCTGGATTCAGAGAGAAAAAAGAAGAAGTGTAAATGAGAACTGCCATGTATGCAGTAGCAAACTGGCCAGAATAGAGCGGCGACCACTTTCCCATGCTGTAGGGGCTGTCTGGCATCCATTCCATCCATACACACTGCTGCCCGAGCGACCCGGTCATGACATGTACCAATGATATGACTCGCATGAAGTTCAAAGCGCTTACTGCGAGAACCGATTTTCCGGGCTGCAGGAAGGAAAGGAGGAATTTTGTGCTGCCCAGTTTTCCGGGCTGCAGGAAGGAAGGGTAGGATTTCTGCAAACTGGAAAACCGGGTTGTAGGGATGAAAGAGTTAAAACATCTTTCTTCTTTCTGCCAGTTCTACCGACACAAATTGTCCCATCCCTCTGTGTGTGTGTGTGTGTGTGTGTGTGTGTGTGTGTGTGTGTGTATGCGCATGCGTGCATGTGTGTGTGTGTGCATGCATGCGTGAGAGAGTACATATATAGTATATAGTATAATATGACATAGCTGCACCTCCATGTCCATTTTACTGTAAACTGTATAGCACTTTGAGCTAAGTGGTGAGTTAACTTTAATTATCACACTAACTTTCTGATCAGTGTCACTGCACAGAGACAACCATGCTTTGGCCTTCCAGTCCCTTTCCCTGACAGTTCCCCGACAGAGACAGCCCTGTCAGCTCACCTTCATAGGGTTCTTTGCCATAGGTGAAGATTTCCATGAGCACCACCCCGAAGGACCATACATCCGCCCGTGTGCTGTGTTTGTTGTAGGACAGGACCTCTGGGGCCATCCATTTGATGGCCATCTTCAGACCTGCACACACAAGGATCGCCACACATCAGCCCTGAATGCAGCACAAGTTCAATTGTTGCACTGGACAGGGCTCTTTCACCCCCATCTCCATCAAAGTTCAAAATCACCCATATAGGCTGGATGGGCACCACTGATGACTTTCAGACAATATCGCCTAATCTCCGTTAAGACCTGGAGATGACGTAAAATCTGGAACAAACTGAAATTTTCAAGAATTTTTAAGAACATACTATATTCTTATAAATGTGAACTTGTGCAGATGTACGAGTACCCATTTTCACAGTTCAGCTCATTTTAACAACACGAAAAAGTAACCATGTGCCAATCCTGGCTTGTTCACTTTCTGAAAACAAGTTGAAAACCACTGATTGAAACTGCTCACATTTGAAGTCTTTTCAGTCCACCCAAATCTCCAACAGCTGACAAATGTGTCTTCCTCAAATGTCTCACCTGGACTTACAATTCCTGACATGCAAGACATCATATTCTTCCCCAAAAGCTGAAGCCTGTACATGATCCACAACCAGAAAAAAATGGCTGAACAAATAGTATTAACCTACGTAGTTGCCCGCCACTGAACTGGTCTGTTAATGCAGACAGAAGCGCCGCAATATATCATATCATATATAAGACCACAGGTGGCACTGCACTGAACATTACCGCATGGAAACCTGGATTGGAAAAACTGGATACAGTACGAGGCTTGGTGATCATGTGTTTTGTGATTTTTTTTTTTATCAGGGGACTATTTTTTCTGTCTCGGATGTTCGCTCTCCCTGCCTCCGAAAATTAGATGATTTTCTTGGAAATCCTTGAATCTGAGGAGAGTTCTCCCACCTGACTATGGCAGCTGGCCCATATCTGAAAACTGTTTATTGTGATCTTTCCCATATCTATCAATCAACTGCCCATACTGACTGAACCTTCCCCAATCAATGCCTCACCTTTTCGAAGGTTGAAGTCTGGGTCATCTTTTGTCCTGGTCATCCCAAACCCTGCCACCTTGATCCTGTTCTGCTGACCAACCAAAATGTTGCGTGCACCAAGGTTACGGTGGATGAAGTTCTCTTTCTCCATGTACGCCATGGCGTCTGCAATCTGCAGAAAGACAATCAACCATCACCTTTCATTGTCATGTGGGTCAGAAATTTCCCCACTCCCATTCTCTTTATCAAACAGTGAATTTCATCGATCTCAGCACCCTCTAAATGACTGCTGATCATTCCAGCAATCTAAATTTCCAGCCACTCTGTGAACTCTCTGCACAAACTTATATCGCCCAGTAAAGCCTAGCCATTTTCAATTAGAACTAAGGATCTCTAAGATCCCGTGCCCCATCCAGTCAACGCCCCAAACTCACAAACATCTGCGAACGTAGGAACTCTGCAGCGTAGATCTGTATCTTGTTATGAATTTGGTTACAACTACAGACAATCCTTAGCAGTTGGCAGCTGTACTTGTACATATACAAATAAAATACACAAGCATAAAAAACATAGCAGCCAGCTCCCTCCTCACCTGAGCCCCAATGTAGATCAGCTGGGAGACAGCCAGATCTTTGCCGGGACCCTCCCTGAGGTACAGGGACAGGCGACCGTTTCCCATGTACTCCATCAGCAGGTAGACAGGCTCGTTCTGGCAGCACACACCCACCAAGCTGATGATGTTGGGGTGCTGCAGGGTCTTCAGGATCTGGGCCTCGTCCAGAAAGGCCTCCGTGCTCACACAGTCGATCTTCTGCATCTTCACTGCCACTTCTTTGGACTGGTTCCACTTGGCTGGAAAACAGAACCTCACACTCAGAAACCTCGTTTCTGTGTCACACAGAAGGGGAGTGCAAAGGCAGGGAGTTCTAATGACCTTTGTGTCAGCAGGGTGGGTTTGGGTGAAATTTGAGCATGACTAATGAGAAAGTCTGGTTACGCACAAACATTAAAATCGAACACACACACACATCACCTGATGAAAATGCAAGCTTTTCACAGGCATTTTGACGAGCATTTACACACACACACACACACTTAAATCATACGCGCATTCACACATGCATACTTGCACACACTGACACACACACAGCGTTTTATGTAGACAGAGAGAGAGAGAGAATTCTTTTAATAATGAATCAAATTGTCTTCACTGAGATAAAATGTAAAACAGAAATGAAAATTTTATTCCAGAACTGAAAACTAAAATCATCAGTGGACAGGGGTGGGTGGAGGTGGGGGTGGGAGCGATGAAGACCTGAAAAAAAAAGACAAATAATCACAAAGCATACACCCTCTCAACTTTACCCTCCGAAAACAAAGAATGTTCTGTTACGTTCAACATATGAACCACAGATGTATCTCACCGAGCCAGACTTCAGCGAACTGGCCGCTACCCAGACGTCGGATCAGATGGAGCGTGTCCCTGGTGGTGCTGTACTCATCCTGCTTCCCTCGCTCCATCGCCCATAGCAACGACCTTGGCTTGGCGCAGGTCTGGGTCAATTTGCAGCACAGGCCATCCACAGAATCTGAGGTCCACAACAGAGATGGTGAGCACTTACCTTTTTTTTTTTTTTTTCATTGTCTGTGATCTAAATTTCTCCAATACTATAGTGATAAAAAAATGTATTCTTCTACGTCTATACAGTATGGGTAAGGAACATTTTTTGCTTTTTGAAACTTACGACAGTTGTACTGAATCCTAAACTAATGACTGCAAAGAAAGAAAAATGATACCAAGAAATACAAACACAGCAATATGTAGAAGGAACCAATATCTAAAAATGCCTACTCAAGAATTGAAAGAAACAGCCTTAAAAACAAAACTCAGGAATGGGAAAAAGAAATACTTTTTTTTTTTCAAAGGCAAACAATAGAATGGAAAGAAAGAAGAAACATAAAAAAAAAGTATGCTTATCAATGAAAAGAATGGAACAAAAATGAGAAATGTGAAGTCTGGAACAGAAAAAAGAAGGAATAATACCAAGAAACGTAACGTTAGATATCAAAAGGAAGAAATATGCAGAAAGATAAAGTTAGCGAAGAAAAGAAATGAAGAAACACTACTTTTCAAAAAACATACACTCAGGAATAGAAAAAAGGAAATGATATCAAGGAATAAACTCTAGAATGAAAACAAAGAAATGATAAGAAAAAAATGTAAACTCAGGAATGGAAAGAAAAGATATCATATAAAAAAAATGTAAACTTCAGAATGGAAAGAAGAGATACCAACAAATGCAAACTCAGGAATGGAATAGACATCTTGTTGTTAAGAAGAAACAAAAAAAAAAAAGGGGGGGGGGGGGGGAACTTTTTTCTTAAACCTTGGGAATGAAAAGAAAGATAAACAATGGAGTCCACTTAAAAACACAAATTTCGATCAGCAAGAAAAATTTGGTAACTTCAACCAATAACCAAGTTTAACAACTAAATTCTCAAGAAGTGTGGTAGAATCTAAATGTAAGAAAGCCAACATGGCAAGCCAATCAAAGTATGCATTCATCTATCCCGTGTCATTCACCCCCTGTCTCCATCATGACACAACTCACAAGCCAGGTCAAAAACAAGATCATAATTATGAAACTCATATATGTCATCTTTACTCATGTTCACAGCAACAGCTGAAGACAGTATCTAAAATAATAATAATGGAAACTCTACAGGTCATGCAAAAGCTGATGATAATAACTAAAGTAATAGTAATGTAAAGTATTAGTACCCATAGAGTAAAACTTTGATTTCTGAAGGCAGCAACACACACTTACTTACGTGACTCATGTCAATCATGATCTGAATTAGCTTAGTTGACGACTTTGCATGCGAACACAGTCTAACAGCTCAGTTTCCTCTTCAAACTTTACATTCCTTTATAGAAAGTCTGGATACAACTATGTCAGCAATTTCTAGTAATCCCTGCAGACTTCCACAGCACTATAAAACTCTCGTAAAATCCTCAAGTCAGGTTCCCATGGGTCACTTCACCAGCTACATGAGTCCCTGCTTGTTCTTCAATTTCTGTAATACATCCCTGATGTTTGTTCTGACCTTGATAGTGCTTGACCAGATCAGCAAGGGAGGTGAACGTCCTGGACTTGGTAATGTAGTACAGTTCACACGAATGGTCCGGCGGTCGCCGCGTCACGATCTTGTAATGCTTTGCCAAGTAGCCTCGCAAGTCGTCATAGTCCCTTACAGATAAGGTGTAGGTGCCTGAAAAATACACGATCAAAACAATTTCTTGACAGGGCCTGGGGAAAAAAAAATCCCTATGTGATCCACACTGCTTGGAACTGAAGAGTGGGATTTGCTATGCTTTGTACTGGTTATCAGGAGTCATGCTGACAACTGCCATGTGAATTTACTTCTTTATGGTCACTGTGAGGACTCTACCACAGGCTGTCTTACAGCGAAAGTTGGTGGACAACTTTAGTCAGATCTGCTCACACCGTCAAAGAGAGTTATGACTGTAAAAGCCTAGTGACATCAGACATTGACGATACCACTGGTGCTAACAACTTTAGTCAGATCTGCTCAGACCATCAAAGAGAGTTATGACTGTAAAAGCCTAGTGACATCAGACATCGACTATACCACTGGTGCTATGCAATGAAAGAAATCAATGCCACTCTGAATTCATTTACCTGTTACTACCCCTGCAACTTTCCAAGGGATTTATGCTACTGCCAAGCAAAAGACCTTACCAAGACAAAAGGACAATTTCAGGAAATGTGAGGACTTGTAAGAACCTGTAAGGACCCTACAAAGCCTGCCCTAGGGAAAAGTGGTCTACTGAGTAACCTGTGTTCTTGGTTTGAATCTTGGATGGATTTTTTCTCCTCCTTTCGACTAGTGATGACCTGGGGGCTAGCGCTATACTGTGTTACAATTTTACTGTTCTTAGGATGGTTGGAAGTACTGGCGTCATTTTATTCAATGCGTGTCCCAGGTCTACAGGTAGGCCCTTCTCCACTCCTCCCAATCAGCAGCCACCTCAAGACAGTCTAATGGTGGCACTAACCTGGTGAGGCTTCGCCTTGTCTGACGAGGAAGGTTCCGCGAGGGTACCCAGGTGCCAGCAACCAGTCCTCCGAGGCATCACGACTCACCTTACCGAAGTACCACCTGTCACAAACAATATATCATAATTAATCAAATGACAACCACATGGTGTGAAGGTGCTGTATTTTCACAACATCCAATTTTTTTTTATCCATGAAGAGGCACCTAAAAGCCCAGCAAAAAAACTGAAAATAATCAATGGGGATGTGGAGACAGGATCCCCAGTCATTTTTTTTAATCTCTAAACATTTGAAAAGCAAGGGGATAGAGGTAGAGGTGGGGATGGTGAGAATGGGGGGGGAGGGGGGGGGGACTGCATTTGTCTTCCAAACCTTTGTGAATGCAGGGAAAGGTTGAGAAGAGGGCAGGATGAAGTCAACCATATGTCAATGTGTTTTTATTATTCTTACTGGACTATTCACAGTCACATACTGCACTGCTGTTTTCTGAGGACAGGCATTGAAATGACAAATGGGGCATGACAAAAAGAGACAGAAACAGCGGGCATGCAAGATCCACCATGAATTATGGCCATTTTAGGTTCTCAAAAGAAAGGTCTGCACAAATACAATGCCTTACGACTTCTTGGCTTGTTTGTTTTTCTCAAAAAGGGGAGGATGGGAGCTAAGTCAAATTCTGCAGTTGGTTAGCAGCTTTGCTTCCATCAAGCGTCTCTAAGATTGATCACACACAGCCCCGTCCACCTTTTCCTGCTGCAGTCTCAGTATCCATAGTGTGTGGGTGGCCATCAACTTTGGGTCACCATGTGGCCACCCACTCAGCCGACCAGAAGACCCCGCACCACTGCCCTGTCACCTGGGTTGTGTGATTTGACAAATCAGATGTACAGCAACGCTCATTAAGCTGCTCAGTTTATCTCTGCTGTTGGTCGCCTAGTCCAAAATGTTCAAGACTACAAGAAAGATGCTGATCTTTGACAGTCAGTATGGAAACCCCAAGGAGGACAGTAAACATGTCCTTCCAAATGGCAGTTTCTCTGTCCACCTTATAACGTCACTCCAATTTAAAGACAATGATTTTAGGGTTTTTAGGAGACGTATACTGAGAGGCTCTATTCTATCAGCTAACAATATCACACTCATTCATGTCATAACATTTACTGCCCAGCTGTCCAAAAAGGCCACATCAATGTCACACTGAACATGAAATTAATCTAGGACTGTTGGTACCAAATTCAAACAAGAAACACCAACAAGTGCGTGTTAATGCCAAAACATCAACCAGCCCATACATACTTGCTCATAATTTCTATGCCTGAAAATACATACTTATAATGTCAACGCCTGAAAATACATACTTACTCATAATTTCTATGCCTGAACTCCCTGGGTGACGGAGGATACAAGTGACGCGGTGGCGATGACGGCCCATGTATGGACATGAACGAGGACGATGATGACACGCCCGAGCTGCTGCTGGACGTGTCCAGGAAGCTGGACTGGCTCCAGCGGTCCTCTTCATCTTCCAGCAAAGTGTCCGACAAACTCAGGAGGAGAAAATTGTCTGGGAAGCCCTCCACCCCGTTCGGCGGGATGTAGGTGTCCTTGCGACACATAGGGCAGGGGAAGTAACCGGGCTTTCCCCCGGGGTGTCTGCGCACATAGTCCTTGAGGCAGGCCTCACAGAAGGAGTGCAGGCAGGGCAGAGCTTTGGGGCGGCGCAGCGACTCCAGGCAGATCTTGCAAGACAAGAATTCCTCCTGCAGCTTCTCTTTGAGGGTACCTGAGTGAGAGTGCCTTTGCAGTCCGGCCATGACTAGCCATTCTGAAACTGGACAAAGAAAAACAATTGTCATTTTGTGACTTCCCACGCCATACCAACACACAGACACCATGACCCGACAAAAAAAAACTCCAGTAACCTGACCAAGCTTAACTTTGCAGACCCTGAACTTATTTCTCAAAAATTAAATGAATTAAAAAAATTAAAAAAAAAAAACCCCCCAAAAAAAACAAAACCAGAAGAGGAGCTGTCTGATCGTTTTTTCTTTCTTTCTGCATATGCAGGCTGATACTCCTGCGGACACTCCTTGTGTAGACAGGCAAGTATTAATCCCATCTACCTAACAAAGGGAGTGGAGTTTTGTGTGCATGACTGTTTTTTACCCGCCATTAAGGCAACCATACTTCAACTTCGGGGAAGGTGCATGCTATGTGTAATGTGTCATCCATACCAACGGCCAAACTGGCCTTCTCTTCCGAAAGTTGGTGATGGATTTTACGTGTGTGCAAGATGTTAAGCATGTGTTCATACACGGAACCTCGCTTTATAGTCTCATTCATAGGACTGCATGGGAAATGGAGTCAGAACCGACGTTAACTCCGAGGAAAAAATCCCCCTGTACCGAAACAGCCCGGCGGAGATTCGAACCCGCAATCTCAGGATCACCCAGATTACGAATCCGGCGCTCTACCACTGACTGAGCTATTCCGGCCCCCATCTGATCTTCCATCTGAGCCAGTTTAACCAGCTTCAGCAAATCCATGATATATCCCCTCATTGCATCTCCTCCCTCCCAATGTGTCCTTCTGTCCGTCTCCCCCAACCACAAAAGCACTTAGCCCCAGCCCCAAACCCTCCAACTCAACTTAACTTTCAGCCATCTTTTTCTCTCTGTCTCCGTTTTGCCTCTCCCAATTGTACAGACTTTCTAAAAATAGCACAAATGTTCACGCACACAGGCTAAAAACCCACATGCACCTGGAAGTTGTGCTGCACTGGGCTATGAAGTCTTGCACCGAGTTCATGGTGGCTTCTTGCATGCACACCATACTATCAAGGGCCCTGTGTGAAAGCCCATGTCATGTACAATACCCTAGAAGTGTGACTAACTATGGCTCCTTACTTTTAAATTTTGAGAGTAATAATGCTTGGAAAGTTTGAGTGTGACCTTAGTTGGATAAAAAAAAAAAAAGATATTTACTCAACTACAGGTCTATATGCACACCTGTTTTGATATTTTTTTGTAACAAAAATGCCCATAGACAGACACCCCTAAAATGATTTTATTTATGAACAAGACTGATTCCTATCAAGGCAGTTAATTTTTGAGGTTTCAGTTTCCATTTCTGTGCAATTAAAAAAAAAAAAGGTTGTTTTTTGTTCTAAATCAAGTTTTCTTGTCGCCGAGTTAACAGAAAAAGAACCATGAAATGGAAAGGAACCACTAAGCAATGAAATGCCTGGAATAAATATGAGATACTGAGTAAAAACTTGACAGAACAGTCCAATTCAGCATTCAACCATATCATAAAAGGACGTGGAAATGGGTATCTCAAAAAAGAAAGAAAAGAAAATACAGACATGAATCATCATTTCATGATCAGCCATTCTTAAATTATGCAGTCAAAATCTGCCGTCATACCATGACCAGCCACTCTAATACTACAGACAGAAGACCTTTGTCTCCTTGACACGTCCTTCAGAGATTACACCCAGTAAAGTCTTTGTCATTCCATGCTCCTCTCTGGAACTACAATTCCATTCAACTTTCCATACTGAGGACTCGACTGACACCAGTACAAACAGCCATAATACCATGTGCCTGCATATGAACTCGTGCATGGGAAAAACCCAGAAGAGCTGTATACACACACAGAACAGTAATCAAACGGCATCAACATGTTATGAAAAAAAGATTTCACACCCTCAGGGATCTGACCACTTCAAGCCAAACTTGTTTCAGTCGAAGCATGCTGACAGGCATGTCATCATACAATGTCTCTGATGAAACCAAACAGATGTTTCTGCGTAACCTGGGCTGGGTATGATGAGTAAAGAATGTTTTCACTCCAGCTTCCTTCTTTCCCTCTCTCTGGAAAGAGCTCATTCATTCAGCCAATTAATCAGCAAGTGTCTTAACACCAAGCTCCTTGGAGAAGTCAGAATCGTTTCTTCAGCCTTTGATGGTCTTACAACGATCAAACTTCTCTAAGATCTTGGATTCACTAATTAAGCCAGTCATCCACAGTCTTCCATCCAGCTTCTTCGAGACAAAAGATTCAATCATTCAGCCAGTCAGCTTCTTGGAGACAACAGATTCGATCATTCAGCCAGTCTTGTATCCAGCTTCTTCAAGGTGAAAGATTCATTAATTCCACCAATCAACCAGTCTTAAATCCAGCTTCTTCAAGGTGAAAGATTCATTAATTCCACCAATCAACCAGTCTTAAATCCAGCTTCTTCAAGGTGAAAGATTCATTAATTCCACCAATCAACCAGTCTTAAATCCAGCTTCTTCAAGGTGAAAGATTCATTAATTCCACCAATCAACCAGTCTTAAATCCAGCTTCTTCAAGGTGAAAGATTCATTAATTCCACCAATCAACCAGTCTTAAATCCAGCTTCTTCAAGGTGAAAGATTCATTAATTCCACCAATCAACCAGTCTTAAATCCAGCTTCTTCAAGGTGAAAGATTCATTAATTCCACCAATCAACCAGTCTTAAATCCAGCTTCTTCAAGGTGAAAGATTCATTAATTCCACCGATCAGCCAGTCTTACATCTAGCTTCTTCAATAAAAAGCATTTGTTTATTTAGCCAACTGAGATGAAATGCTATTTCTGATTCAAGATACAATTTTCCTATTGAAATATCATGAGATCATGCAATAGGCTTTCCCCCCAATAATGCTCAGTAACGAACCTTTCAAAAAATTATCTCAACAAAACCAAACTCCATCTCAGGTATCCACATCAAAAGAGGTAACTTTAAATGTGCCTTCACCCCACCCCATCCCTTTAATTCATATACACACACATTTCCAACCCCAAACGATGCCATTTTAATAACCGGGTGTGGGGATGGGGGGTGGCCAGAGCTTTCATTTTTTCCTATAATCTGAATTCATTTTGTTTGATGTTTTCATTTTACATGTTTGTGCACTGTCATCCTAGAAAAAGTCTGCATACACCTATCAATACCACACTTATCAATACAGAGTATTATCATCTTCGCATAATCTGCTGGACTCTGTTTTCAAGAGGTTCCTATCCCCAACGATGGATTGTGGCAACTTACTGGTGAGTGACAAAAAAAAGAAAAAAAACAGTTACTCATGCCAAACACATACACACTGGCGCGCACGCATTCAGACACAAACGCACACATAGAAATTCCCAAGTTAAGAGCACTGAACAGCAATCCACAAGCATGAAAGAGTTGAAAGTTAACCACTGCAGGAATCTTCTCAGCTTGTTCAAAAAAATTAATCTGGCCATGTTCAAACAACTGTTAACAGAAATGTACTATTTGCTACTGACAATTTTGTGACCGAAATGCCAGCCTCTCTCTTATGAATATATCCGAGAATCAGTCAGTAAGGAGGACACAAGTTAAAAAGTATTGTTATAAATTTAAGGACATACGTTTGTCATTTTCCTTTCTGGGCATATGAGAGAGAGAGAGAGAGAGAGAGAGAGGGGAGAGAGAGAGAGAGAAAGAGAGAGAGAGAGGGAGGGATGGAAAAAGGGATACAGACAATTAATTAAGGAGAAAATGAGTGGCATAACCCTCTATGAAGGAGGCGATGCGGTGCATACATATAATCCATGACTACAAGAAATCGTACATTGAAATCAAAGAAATAAAGAACAATATTGATCAGGTCCAGGTCATGGAATGGATTCAGAATGTCTTTATACAGTTATAGAAGTAAACGGCACATTGTTTAAATCGACTGTATTTAGAATGTCTTATACAGTTATAGAAGTAAACGGCACTGTTTACTAACGAGTGTATTTAGAATGTCTTATACAGTTACAGAAGTAAACGGCACACTGTTTATTAACGAGTGTATTTAGAATGTCTTAAACAGTTACAGAAGTGTTTAAATGGCTATAAGCAACATTATCTTATCTTATCTCGTTTAAACGGCACACTGTTTCTTAAAGACTGTATTTAGAATGTCTTATACAGTTACAGAAGTAAACGGCACATTGTTTATTAACGACTGCAAATAGAATGTCTTATATAGTTATAGAAGTAAACTGCACATTATTTATTAACATATACACACCCTTGTGTCACAAGTAAAGTAAAGTAAGTAAATATGAAAGGGTGTCTTAGTATCTTGGTACATTTTAGGGAGGATAAACTCCTTTCCGAGGCTATCCCAAGAGAGAGTCAGAGAAAGACTGGGGGTGGCATTGGGGAGAAGGGAGGGGGGCAGACACAGAGTGAGAGAGAGAGACAGACAGAGACATGGGGATGGAGGGGGGGAGGAGGGGCCTAGACAGAATTCGACAGATTTGTCTGATCCGTGACACAGCCCTACCATCTGCTGCTCCCTGCTCTCAATGAATGAAGCTTGCCAGGGAAGCCTCGCCCATGTTTGACATGCCACAACTCCTTTGACACAGCGTAGAGTTCCTCCTTTTGCTCCAGTCTTCCCCCGAGCACTCTCCATTCTTCTATTCTTCATTTCCACACCCTGGCCATACAAGCTGACACGCTTTCCCCGTCGTTTTGTGTCCACAATAGCACGAGCCGAAGGCTTATTTTATCTGTAATAAGTTTAAATTTGTCTTAAACCTTGTGAAGAGGGAATTTCATAAAGTGCAGTGTGTACGCGCAATGGTGGATCTTTTCACTTAGGTTGCTTAAAAACACTGTCTGCAATAGCGTGAAATTTTGTTGGGTTTCCTACTGAAATGTTTAGTGAAATCCTGCTTTTTCTTTGAAGCAATTTTTATGAAGACTAACCAAGTCTTGAAAAGAACCTCTTTTGTGTAAATCCAGACTTGTTTTTCCATAATACTAGTGGGGTTTCCAAGCATTTCAGAAGTCGTCAAGAATGACAAAACTCTGCTTGAAGCCTGTGTATACCAGCCTCTGAGTGAAATCTCACAGAACACTGTCAGCAATCTGGCAGCCCCCTAGCTGGGACTACTGTGGCATTCCTGACGACTTCCTAACAGAGAGCGCACAGTAAATATTGTCTGGATCTGGCCCATATTTCACCACAGACACCACTCAAGATCAAGCCTGCAAACCCCAGACAAACCACACTAACTTTCATAGTCAGAATTATGCAAATCTCCTGTTAAAAAGGCTTTGAACTACAAAATACGTTTGGGTCAAGTTGTGATTGTTTTACCTGCGCATCTATGAAAAATATACCTCTCAAAAAGTGTATCCAGGTCTCAAGACCCCAAACTACATATGGATGTACAGTTCAATATGGGCTAGAAGTGAATTCCACAGGTCAGAAGACCCCTAAGGACTAGAGTTCATGGGGGAGGGTGGGTAGGGACAGGGAGACTTGGGAGGGTGGGGGGGGGGGGGGGGGAGAGATATTCATTAAGTATCAATTCTATATATTCATCAAGTATCAATTCTGCGTAATATCTTGTAAGGTCCGAGGGGTTCCACTTTATGACAATAGTGATTCGATTATCTGGCTTTCAAAACAGTCTCCATTTATACTTTGGTTTGATTTTCATTGTAGCAATCTTTAAAGACTGATCACTGTTGCCATTTCCACTGTGAACCTTAACAGTATAAACACCACATACACAGACACATACAAACACTGACTGACTGAAATCAATTTGCTGTCAGATTAACCCATAGTTGCACACACGCACGCACCACACACACACATACACACACACACACTCTATGACAAGGCATGGAGGTCAGACAGAGAAATGAAGAAATATACCCTTTTAATTCTACTGGTCATGTTACTGTCCATAGTATCAGTCGTATCGGAACTTTCAAGCCACACAAACACACATCAGCAGGTAAACTCCCGCATACCCCATGCATCAAAGCTACCCCCTTCAACAGTCACACACGCTACCCTCCCTGACTGACAAAAAGACAAACAAAATAACAGTTTAACTCGTCACCTCGCACAGACCAGGACCTCGGCCCCCAGACAGGTTCAAGACACAACCCGATAACCCAGGTCACCGAAGAAGACCGCTTATCCACTCCAGAATATCAAGTAACCGGGTCGATTGGCCCGAGAGCTTTACACTCTCCAAGGGGGACAATCCTGCGGGGATTCAATGCACTTGCTTCAACTGTCAACTGAATATCTGTCTCCCCAGTGAACAGTCACGGTCCAATGGCGTAGCACAAGGCAGAGGTATTTCGTCTAACCCCCTCCCCTCCTTCCCCCAGATGGAGGGCGGCCCCATAACCCTCCCTTCCTTTCAGGCCGTCTGGTCTACCCCTTCAACGTAACGGTCACAGTCCAACGAGTAGCTACGATAAGTATGCTCTCATAAAACAAAACAAAACAAAACAAATGGCAGTTAAAGTGATTTCCTCGTGTTTCATCAGTTTACATCTGGAAATTCCTTAGAAGACAAAGGAAACCTGACAGAGGGCAAAAAATATCCATTCAAAACTTGCCTGAACAGATGGTCATGTTCCAGTGAGCGCAGTAATAAAGCACCACCCAAAAATCAAGTGACTTTCTACTCTACAGCATCTAATTTCTTTCAATTACTTAAAACTCTGGAGTGTGCATGCAATGTGGTTTGATGTAGTGTGTGTGTGTGTGTGTGTGTGTGTGTGTGTGCGTGCGTGCGTGCGTGCGTGCGTGCGTGCGTGCGTACACGTGTGTGTGAGCGTGTGTGTGCGTGCATGTGTATGTGTGCATGTTGTGTGTGTGTGTGCGTATGTGCATATGCATAAGAGGGGCAAGTGTATGTGAGTATGTTTGTGCACACGTGCGCACACATGTATGCATAGATGTATGTGTGTGTATGCATATGAGTGTGTGTGTAAAGGTGCGACCTGCATATCTGTGATCTAATGTGGGGGTCGCCTTGTTTACCTCTCTGCGAATACTAATGTTACAAATTTCTCAGTCAAAAATTCTGTCTCGGAGACACATCAAATGCAAATCATTCCATTCTTTTCAAATATATCACTCTTTATCAAAGAAAAAAAAAATTCTAAACATTTGTTTAGGATGCAAAGTTCTGCCCAAACCATCCTCTTTTGGAGAACAGACAGAACACATCCAGTCTCGCTTCTAGACTGTTTCAGAGCTAAGATTTGTGGATGGTAGAACTCCAGAAACAAAGGATGGTTATGATGGCATGAAATTCACAACATATTCAAACAAAGAACTTGTTTAAGAGAAAAGGGTAATGGCGGTAAGCAGGAATGGGTTGGAACCAGACACAACAGCCTCCCCCCTCTCTTTTCTCACCTCCACACACAGACACACTCTCACACACACACACACTCTCTCCTCTTTCTCTCTCTCTCTCACTCACACAGACACACACACACACAGATGCCTCAAATAGAAGCATCTAACGAGGGATTAGACAAGATCCCACTGCAACCAGCTAACCAGACTTCCTCCATTTAAAGTGTGTGTGTGTGTGTGTGCGAGTCATGGTGTGAAGTGGTCATCACATTTTGATTTGCAACAGTGTCACAAGCCACAAACCTTTTTATGACCAAGTGCTACCTTTGCTAAAAGCTGCCCAAGAAACTGATGAAATCCACAACAACATCCTGCTCTGATTCAGATTATCATAGCTGTCAATCTTGTCATAGCTGCCAATCCTGTTAAGTCAAAAAACGGGGTGCCAGGGAACGACAGGGGCACCTGCCTTCCCACTGCTCCTTCTGGTCGATGAAGCAGGGCTTCAACTGCTAAAGAATGTGTGACACAATCTGCAAACTTCTCAGTAAGCACTAAAAGATTGGAAGTACATAAGCCGCGAGGATTACCCTTGAGCCACTCCCTTTCCCACTACTATTACAACTAAAAACAACATACATAACTCTTGCTCCCAGGAGGAGAAAATCACACGACCATCACTCCAAACAAATGCTGTTTACAAGTTACTACACCAGATCATCTAGCACAAATGCAAACACACAGCACACAGACCAAACAAGAAGATTCCCCACAAAAGGATGCTCCAAGCTTGCCCGCCTACCCTGCAACTGACACAGTATGTGCACAGCAACAAATACTGGAGAAATGAACAATACAAATCAACAGTTAGTCAAGACTGGGCAGCATCTTTGATCTTGAATGTAGTCAAACAGAACACACACACAAACAGAAACAAACACAGGTAATCTCAGCTCGCTTGATATGACAAGTATTTGCTCATTTCAAATACAAATCATATCAAGCAGAGGGGGGTGGGGGGAGCAGATATGCATTTTATCTTGAAATGGCTAGCACGGGCACAGTCCCTTATTTTACACTTTAGACGATACTTCACAACGATTAACAAAAAAACAACAAAACTGATCCTCCAGCTGCAAGCCATCAGGACAGTGTCGTTTTGCACATATTCATGTCTGTTGATTGCATGGTATGAAGGCGTGTATCCACTTGACAGTTACATTATCAGGCAGTAATTAAGCTTTGCTTTGCATCTTGTTTTGTATGTCTTTTACTTTCCTAATCAAGAACTGGGACATAAAAAAAAGAAAGAATTTGTATGTCCTTTTGTTTTTGACGGGCTCAGAAGTATTTTGATCACACTTACGCAACCATTTTCTAATTCATGCAAAGACCATGTTTTAGAATCTAGGGTTACAGATGGATCAAGAGGGGGATATGTCCAAAACAGGCATCTGATTCCCCAACTGAACACTTGAAACACTGAGACACCCATGGCAAATTGTACGCTAGTGACACCAAAAGGATTATGATTGAAAACAAACACGGCTATTTTTTTTAAGGGAAGGAGAATTAAGGGGAACAAGAGGTGTTCTGGACTCACTTAGTTCCTCCAAATCCTTCCCTGTGTTGTAGATCTATGCATGTGTGATGAGACTTCTGCAACATTTTGGCTCGTTTCCTTGAAAAGATATTATAATGGGGGATTAGTAGCTTTTGAAGGAAACGACCTGAAATTTTGCAGAGGTCTTATCACACATGGATATTCGGCTGTAGGGGTATGCAGTGTGGACAAAATTTCATCCACTCTTGTCGGATTCACAAGACTTTTTTTTCCCCAGGGGCAACAAAACAGTCACTCACCGAGTCATTAGTGACTCAAACAGTTTGCCCTAGAACTATGAGAATACATTGTCCATTAGTGACTCAAACAGTTTGCCCTAGAACTATGAGAATACACTGTCGTTTAGAGCTTCCACCTCGTCAGACAGTGAAAATGGCCACATCCCTCTTGTTGGGTGGAATGGTGAGGTGGGTTTTTTGTTTGTTAAAATTTTGTCTTTGAAAGTTTCATCCATGAACTTGATGACAGTAACTGTCAAATCACGGATCTACCTTGCAGGCAGTAATGTGTAAGAAGAGAAAAATTTGATAAAGAAAAAAAAAAGGTCAATATCTTTAATTAAACAAATCAAGAAAACTCTTTCATGCAAAATCACTGGTGTTTTCCCCCTTCATGCAGGTTCATTTAGTTTTTATTACTGCTTCTTTTTTTTTCTTTTTTTGAAATATTATTATAGCCCAGCCAACAACACTGGGCATTTCTAGGGCAATGAAACTTATTGGGAGGAAAGGGGGGGGGGGGGGGGTAATCACATCCTGTAAAGGCCAGGTCATGAAAAAGATTAATCCCCAGAAAGAAAGAATCCACTCAACCATGAAATGTCATGAAATGGTTGTTGATATACTGAGATCTCTTAAATCATTTACACTAGACCATTCTTGGAGCATCACCCAATCCACCTGATTCATCAAACCCAGTTTAAAATATAAATAAAAAGTTAATGAAAAACAAAGGATGTGGCACAAAAAAGGGTTAAATGCTTTGTGGGCAAAATAACATTAAGATTTGAAGAATTTGGTGCACTATGGGCATAATTTTTTAAGAGCTTCAGAGACAGACACAGCATGCTTTAATACTGAACACACATACACACACAATCTCTCTCCCTCTTTCACACACACGTAACATACACAACACACAACACACACACACACACACACACACACACACACGAACACACTCAGCCCTCCCTTTCTCAATCTAAAGAAACAAAATCGTAAATGTGCTTCACTTTCAATGGAACTTCTCCATAAATGCCCTATACTTCTTATCATCCTTTAGTGCAGAGGTTCCTGTAGTTTTTCCTTTTTTATCCAGCAACAAGTTGAATAGCAAAACAAAAAAAACAAAAAAAAAACAGGAAATCTTCTGTAACAACAGATTTTTTATTCATCACTAATCTGAATCTTTTCTGCAGTACTGTGATAATGAAGTATAGGAAGTAGCCATGCTAGTTTGGTGGAAGGACTGCTTTCCTTCTACTACAATGTCACTCTTACATTGTATGACATTTCATAAGAATCTTACTAGTTCAGCAGAATGCAGCATAAGCCCTCTTTACATCTACTATATATACAAAGATAATCATCTTTATCAGGTGCCTGTCTAGACAAGGTTATCATCAGCTCCTAGTGCCAGACTTTGGCACACCTCAGTACTGAGTATCTGACCCTGCTCCTCCCCATCCTGTCACACACTGTCTCTCTCTCTCTCTCTCTCTCTCTCTCTCTCTTTGAGTATAAAATATTATCCATCATCAAAACATACGGCTTTGGAGATTTTCGGTCACGCTAATCTTTTACCCGTAAAACCCAGATAATTTTCAGTTTCCAGAATCCCTGCTTTTGGTGGTGTTCCATTTTTTACGAGGCTTTCCAAGGCCACATGCCCCCTGGACCCATAATGTTAATGTCCTACTCACACAGCACATACACACTGCAAAGAGCAAGTCCCTGCAAAATGTAATCCTTCCCAAACAATTCCCTAACTTCTTTTCCTTCATAAATGGAATATCACAAATCGCTCCTTTGTTCACACCCTACTACTTTGGTCTGGAATGCAACCGCAACAGGTTATAAACTGTTCTGGGTATTTCTGAGGAATCACGTGAAATAAGAACATACATACAAAGCAATATATTCTCAGGTCCCTACCCTATCCCCCTCCCCCGGTTCTCTTTTTTGTTTGTTTGTTTGTCACTGGCAGATTTCTTTTTCGCAGACAATTATAAATCAATGTCAGGACTCGGCCAACTGGTACATCATTTTAAGCCCTGTAACTTGCAGCCTACTTGGAGTTGGGCCCTTATGTTCCACATTTCTGGCTGATCTGAAGCCCTGCACTGATGGGTTTGTGGTAAAGATTAATGAAAAAAAAAAAAAAAAAAAGCAAGCAAAGAGACTTGAGCATCTAGTAAGAGGCGAGTGTTCCAAACATCATAGGGATGTTTTAATAACATTTATTTTAAAAATAAAATAAAATAAAAACCCAAGCCACCTCTAAGCTTGATACAAGTTCAGTTCTGCATGGACTTGTTTAGAACAAAATGAACACATGATGCAGACTCTACTCATCTTTAACTTAATAACAGTACAATCCATAAAAATTATCTCAAATATAATTTGTAATCAAATCAATGATAACAAACTAAAGACAAATGCAAAACAGTCACTTGCACACACCTAGAAACATACGGGTAGAAAACCTCCATGTACACACATACACATGGCACACACATGATTGATGACCTCCTTTTTACATAAAGATCAAAACTGTCCATTTATACTGGTTTACTACAACTTCTGTTACACATTTGTAAAGTATGAAAATTAAAATACATATAATCAAGGAACAAAAATCTTTGGAGACAACCACTCACTCCACAATAAAAAAAAAATCAACAATTCATCTGACCCAGAAAATAAGTTACCTTTATGAAAGTCAATTCTGTACATAGAGGAACACACACTACACAGTTCTGAAATAACTGGTTTCATAAATTAATGCCTAATTCATTTTACTTTATCCTTATTAAACATCATACTGTCACTTAACTTGTGACTTTAGACAGGATCCTCAATCTTACTGAATCTGTCCAGTTTATTGCATGAAACTATAAAATCAATGTGTTCTAGCGAGTAATGCAATTTGAACTAAACAACAAATTGCAAGTAAAGAAAGAAAACCTACTATAATATCTGTACTGCTGTTTTGTTTTTTTATAATTTCGCCTTTAACATAATTTCATGAGAAATTTGTTCAATCTAAGTGTAAAGACCAAGAAGCTTTTCCTCCACTTTCTCAAAGAAACTAGCAAACAATCTCAGTTTTACAAAGAGTTCCTCTCTTCTGACACCTGTCTTCAGAATGAAATGGCTCACAGGCTGGTTTGCCAGGAAAGGAAGTACTCCAGACAGCTGAAATGAGTGGGTGGCTGATGGGCCACCGTGCAAGACTATTATTTACAGCTGAGCAGGGGAGTGAGAAGGGAGACGACTGGAGGACAGGAAATAGGTGTGTGCAGGTAAAACTATTTGCAGTACCTCTGCTGTAACAAAACTTGAAGAGGAAGCAGATCTAGCTGGCATTTGGTCTATATCACAAGTTTCCACGAGTCCCTGGGTCAAAACGTGAGGTTCTGACTTACAGAACATCTTTCTGTTAGACTTGCTCCACTCCTTGGCTGCTGTGGCACTGATCACATACCTCCACTGCCCTTCCTGCCAGCTGGCTGATCCAGCGAACGGGCCACATCATTGCTCCCTGCATTCCTCGAAAGACGGAGGTCTACAGAGGAAGACCAATTTGAACCACGTAATAGCCGCCAGGAAGGGCAATCTGAAAAGCGGAGACACCCATCCCCTTTCTACCCGCTAACTTTTTTTCCAACTCTTCTCCTCGACCCTCCCCTCCTCCCCGACACACCTTCTGCATTCACTTCGTTACCACGTGGCCATTTCTGTGGCAACAGAAGCCCAAACAAACACCGTATCGCGTAAAACAGTTCGTAATCTATGCCACTGACTATCAATTATTCAACTGTTAGCAATTCTACCGGTGGTCTGCAATGCCTAAGAGAGAGAATGTCCGTGGAAGCTATCCTGTAATCAATAGCCTTCGATAACTCGCCCAGGTCAGGTCAGTCCAGCGACCCAACGGCGCTTGTCGAAAGCAGCCATTTACTGATGAAAATCAGTGCAAACATCCTAAATAACATTGGTTAACATATGCATAAGATAGCAAAAAAGATAACAAACGTCAAAAACTTGGCACAGAAGCAAGCAAAGTGGTTTCAATCGTTCCTGTTTATGTTTTTGGCAAGTGCCCGACTTCGACAGGAAGTGAAGGCCGCCATGTTGATATTTGACATATTTCAGAACCAACTCATGAATGGAGCGCTTCGCCATGTTGCCGAGTGTCCTCAACTGCCTCTAACTCCACCGCAAACTTCTCTACAAAAGAACCAAACATAAGCATCCACTTACTATATTAATCATAATCACACTCGAAGCCATCCCCTTGACAACACTTCTGGCGGAACTCTCATCGTGTCGATCGCAAAGTAACTCACTGCGAGGGTCAAGGCTATGGGGTAGAAGGGTTTCCCTCTGACGTCACACGCAATCCATTCCCGCGAAAACGATGCATGCATTGGAATCCCCGTGCACTCCTCTCGTAATGTCAACTATTTTTAAGTTTGGTGCATCCATTCTCTGGTGATGCAATTAAGGGTAATGTAGCTTTGCGAACGGAATCTGTGGA
>CM065732.1:22019465-22104465 GCA_033310375.1 Conus canariensis
TATTTGTGTATGTGCCAGACTGTTGACGATGTTTGTGCCTGTTTTGCTGTCAAGATATCAGAGAGTATTGATCGTTTATTCTAGAATCACCCCTTTGTCCACAGGTTTTGGCCGTATTTGCGATATTTTTCGTTGCATATTCGCCTTATGGATATTTTCTATTGTGAAAGTCTTGTTCTATTTGGGTTATAACGTGATACTTCCAACCACTACACATTCGATATGATCCTGGAACCGGACAAGTTCTATACATACACATGTATTATAATGCTGTTCCTATTGTGAAAGATTAAAAAGAATATTGAAAGCAGAGACACGCAAATGAAAACATTTGCATCCTATACACATAAAAAAAAACTATTCCAAGTCGCATCAGAGTGAACCAATGAAACTGTTGTGATATAAGTTGTAACAGTATCAAGGTACATCAACGTGAACGTGATCCTGCTTTCGCAGCCGCACAATGAGAAGCCGTGAAGACATATTTAACAGCATTTTCCTATCATTTCTATTTTGTCACAATCTGACTCTTCTGTTTTGCTCCGTGTTCTCTCTCTTTCCCTCGTACTTTGCATAATTATAATGAATAGCATCGTGACCCGGCTTCCCCCGGTCCATAACTCCCTCATTGCATCTCCACTCACTGCCTCCCTACCTTCCATCTCTTTCAATGACTGTCTATAGCCATCCCACAGCAGCAGCAGCAGCAGCAGCATAGTTTCACAAACTCGCTCGAAAAACTATACTGATGATTAGAGGGAGGGAAAGACAGGCTATGGGAGGGGGTGGTGGGTAGGAATGTACCCACAACTCATTGACAGAATACAGTCATGGAGAGGGAGAGGTGGAGAGGTAAGGTGAAGTTTGAAGGAACGGCCTGGGAAGGGGAGAGGGGGAACACCACAGCGACCGAATGGCAGCATAAACCTGACAGGATATGGGGAAGGGATGGTAAGAGAATCAGGTGATGGGCATAACTAGTCCCAACAATTTTGTTGTTGGAAAAAAAAAAAAAGAAGCGGATGGATTGGAGGAGAGCAATGAAGTGAGGGGAAGGAGGGAGGGATGTGAGGCACGGGTGAGGGATTGACAAACTGCGTCTTAACAAAGTCGCGTGTGGATGCACACCATATTTTGCCATCTCTCTTCATGTGTCTGCCCTCACAACCCTCACCGCGCCTCACTAATAAAGGTAGGGAAGGAAGGGAACAGGGGTAGTAGCCCCCCTCCCCCCCCCTCCCCCGCCCCCTCTCCTCCATCATTTCCACGCCAGTGCATACGTACACCGGAACTCAACTCGGCATGATGTTGTAGTGCAGTAGTGGCCTATGCAGTGTAATGGGGAGGAAGGGTGTGGGGCGTGTGTGGGGCGGATTTTGCTGGCTTGCTTGTCTTGCCTGCAGTGAATGGCAAACCAACAAATGCAGGTGACTAAAACTCCTCGGAAGAGTCAACGGAAGATTTCATGTTAAAACAGACTTTCAAAAATTGCAGGGAAGGGCCTTACAGAGTGCTTACTTCGTTTTGTGAGTAATTCATAGAGGGAATTTGAAATGTTTTCAATAATAATAATAATAATAATAATAATGATTATTATCATCATTATTACTATTACAACTATTGTTGTGATGTTATTATTATGATTATTATTCTTTTTATATTGGTGTTGCACTGTGGTTGTTACAAATTCGATTCATGGAAGCAGAGTAGATGGACATCAGGGAGAAGAGAGATTGGGCCAATCTGTGCTGAGGGGACAGGTCAGGCCAGGCATACATGCACCTCAGAGTCAAAAGTCTCCAATGGAGGACACTTCAATCAATCAGCTGGGAGATACATGGGCTGGTCTGCATTGCCTCTGGGACTGTGGTAGGGATGAGGGAGGGGGGGGGGGAGGCAGTTTTGGCTTTGACACAGGCCTGGGACACTTTGGTTTCCAGACATTCTGACATAGTACACCAGTTCCAGACAATCAAGCCGTGGGCATTTCAGAACAAAACATTCTGGCTTGCACGATCAGACACACACACTGAAACGTACATGCATGTCCACCTCGAGTATTTTCTCTTCCGGAGAATTATTTTCAGTGCTAGATTATCCAAGAGCAGAATGAGCAAGGCCAAAATGTTCGCTACGCATTCTGTGCAGCGATAGCAAGCCTCTCTTCTGTCCAAACAACTTTCCTGTAAGCATCTGCAATACCTTTTACATTCAGCATTGGACACTCCCCTCCCAGAATGTCTAAAAATTGTTCTCTGATCCCTCGATTTTGACAGCATTGATCTAAACTTCTAACCAACCACTTCCCAAAGATCTTACATCCATGCCTACATCAATGCATGTGTGCATGCATGTGAGTGTACGTTTGCTAGTATTAGTGTGTCATAACTGTGCAGAGTGAGCAGTGGCGTATGGGGGTGAGGATGTCTTATTTTTTTCGTTTTGTAATCTGATCACACGCTGATTGGAAGATGGTTCATTATTGGTTTATTAGTATTCTTTGTCGTTTATTTACAGTGCTTCGAGTTCACCTTCAGAAAAATAGCACTCTGTCTTTATCATTATCATCTGATTTTTCTTTCCCCCCATCAGATCATCTGATCTAGGATTTTACGGAAGAAAGATTTTTAACGAAAATTCTGGTTTGTTTTTAGGTGTATTTCAAAGGGCTATGCAAAATAAGTTTGTCTTTTTTTTTTTAACGACTTGTGAGTTGACTTCAACAGTAACAGCCCTTATATAGTCCTTTGCGTTCGGCTGGGCTATAAGCAACATATTCTCTCTCTTCCCATCCCCCCCCCCCCCCCTCCCCGACACCAGAGTTCACCAGTGTGCTCGTCTGGAGTTAACACGAGGCTGTGCCTGAGCCTCCATTATTCCGCTGTGCCTGAGCCGTGGCATTCTATTGTGCCCGAGCCTCTACCTTTCCACTGTACCTGAGCCTCTACCTTTCCACTGTACCTGAGCCTCTACCATTCCACTGTACCTGAGCCTCTAGCATTCTGCTGTGCCTGAGCCTCTACCATTCTGGTGTGACTTATCCTCTACCACTCCACTGTGCCTGAGCCTCTACCATTCTGCTATGCCTGAGCCTCTAGCATTCTGCTGTGACTGAGCCTCTACCATTCCGGTGTGACTAATCCTCTACCATTCTGCTGTGCCTGAGCCTCTAGCATTCTGCTGTGACTGAGCCTCTACCATTCTGGTGTGACTAATCCTCTACCATTCTGCTGTGCCTGAGCCTCTAGCATTCTGCTGACTGAGCCTCTACCATTCTGGTGTGACTAATCCTCTACCATTCTGCGGTGCCTGAGCCTCTACCATTCTGCTGTGCCTGAGTCTCTACCATTCTACTGTGACTGAGCCTCTACCATTCTGCTATGCCTGAGCCTCTACCATTCTGCTGTGCCCGAGCCTCTAGCATTCTGCTGTGCCCGAGTCTCTACCATTCTACTGTGACTGAGCCTCTAGCATTCTGCTGTGCCTGAGCCTCTAGCATTCTGCTGTGCCTGAGTCTCTACCATTCTACTGTGACTGAGCCTCTACCATTCTGCTGTGCCTGAGCCTCCAGCATTCTACTGTGCCTGAGCATCTACCATTCTACTGTGACTGAGCCTCTAGCATTCTGCTGTGCCTGAGCCTCTACCATTCTACTGTGACTGAGCCTCTAGCATTCTGCTGTGACTGAGCCTCTACCATTCTGCTGTGCCGGAGCTTCTAGCATTCTGCTGTGCCTGAGCCTCTACCATTCTACTGTGCCTGAGCCTTTACCATTCCACTGTGCCTGAGCCTTTACCATTCCACTGTGCCTGAGCCTCTATCATTTTGCTGTGCCCGAGTTTCTATCATTGTGCTGTGCCTGAGCCTCTGTAATTCCACTGTGCCTGTACCTCTACCTTTCCACTGCGCCTGAGCCACTATCATTCCACTGTGCTTGAGCCTCTTACATTCCGCCATACCTGAGCCTTTACCATTCCACTTTGCGTGAGCCTCTACCATTCTGCTGTGCCTAACGTCTACCATTCTGCAGCACCTGAGCTTCTACCATTCCATTGTGCCTGAGCCTCTCTTATTCCACTGTGCCGGAGCCTCTACCATTCCACTGTGCCTGAACCTCTCTTATTCCACTGTGCCGGAGCCTCTACCATTCCACTGTGCCTGAACCTCTTCCATCCTGCTGTTCATGAGTCTCTATAATTTTGCTGTGCCTGAATCTCTATCATCTTCTGTGCCCGAGTCTCTACCATTCTGCTATGCCTGAGTCTCTATCATTTTGCCGTGCCCGAGTCTCTATCATTTTGCGGTGCCCGAGTCTCTACCATTCTGCTATGCCCGAGTCTCTATCATTTTGCTGTGCCCGAGTCTCTACCATTCTGCTATGCCTGAGTCTCTATCATTTTGCCGTGCCCGAGTCTCTATCATTTTGCTGTTCCCGAGTCTCTACCATTCTGCTATGCCCGAGTCTCTATCATTTTGCTGTGCCCGAGTCCCTATCATTTTGCTGTGCCCGAGTCTCTATTATTTTGCCGTCTCTATCATTTTCCTGTGCCCGAGTCTCTTGTCATCTTGCTGTGCCCGAGTCTCTGCTATTTTGTTGTGCCCGAGTCTCTACATTTTGTTGTGCCTGAGTTTACCATTCTGCTGTGCCCGAGTTTACCATTCTGAGATGCCTAAGCCTCTGCCATTCCACCATGCCTGAGCTTCCACTACTTAGCTGTGAGGGGAGCCTCTAGCGTTCCAAGCTGGGAGGAGGGGTGGAAAGTATTGCAGTTGTCTGCCGCTCCCTGCACAGCAGAACTTTCTCCAACAGATTTGATGAGGTATCTTTCGCCTTCCTCAGTCTTGAAACCTCCTCCTCAAAACTACAGTGCAGCTGTTCTGTCATGATGTCAATGTTTGCTGTGTAAATAAAAAGAGATGATGGTTAGCGGCAATGTGGCCAAGAGAATGTGAGAGAATCCCTGAAATGAGGTCCAAGTATCACATGTTGCAGGTTTTCTCCCTCTTTCCCCATGTCTTCTTTATTCCTTGGCTAGATCTCTCTGGTTAATCACTAGAAATCTGCTGTCTGTGTAACCGTCCATCTCTCATCTTTGCATATATGTGGTGGTCAATGTGCTTGTCTTTATGATGAGATGACAAACTTAAGTCCACTGTGCTGCATGTGTGTGTGGCACATGTGAAAAAAACAACACCTCCGCACCCCCCCCCCCCCCCCCCCCCCCCCCCCAAGCAACAAAGGCATAGTTGCTGGCAAAATTCTGTTGCAAACCCACTTTAAGAGGTCAACACAAATATCCACAGGCAGAAAAATAGATGAAAAAAAACAAAGGGGATGCTGTATTTGGGCAACACATTCTCACGATAGTAGCAACGCATATTTCAAACAGAGAAGTCTATTGTAACAATGAAGTTAACCAACAGTACATAGTTGTCAACAACTGAACAGACAAGAGCAAAGAGGCAAAATGAAGACATATATAGGCTGCCTTTGAATCTGTCTCTAGATAGAAGACAACTACAGTGAAGTTCCCACATAATGATTGTAGACCAAAATCCTGGACAGTCATTAACTGGCTATGTCTGTGGAATCATGGTGCTTTTTTTTTTTTCCAAATTTTTGGTCTTCTAAAAACCCCCAGTAAAATGATAGCAGATCTGTCAAAGGCAATGTAGAACCGTTCCATCGAGACAGAACCTGTTCCCACTTAAGTTGTAATGCAGTGAATTCCTGAGAAATCCTTCACTTTTCGGTCTGTCCTAGGATAGCTGAAAATGTTATGGTCCATTTTTGATCATGCAAGATTATTAGATGACAGCTGTACTTCTTGAATAAGCTACCATTGTCAGAATAGCTATTGCCTTTCCAACACATTGAAACAAAAACAATTTTTGAGAAACAATATGGCTAAGGCCTTGCTCTCTTGTAATAAATGACACATTCATTGGGGTAACATGAAAAAAAATCTTTATGTGGTTGAATAAATGAAAGATGAATAAATGTTTGGTCAAATCCACATCATACACACACACTCACACATAACACACAGAGAAAATCATATGTATTTCTTTAATCAATGCAAATTACATAATAAATGGTACATGCAAGTAAAAATGAGAAATCTTTGAACAAAAAGCACACATGCATGTACAAAACAGATATCACCCCTCTCACTCTCTCCTATTAAAAAAAAAAAAGAAAAAAAAGGAAAAAATCAGACATAGCAAGACAAAGCATTATTGACCCAGACCCCTCAAGTTTTTTTCTCTTCCTTCTTTTTAATTTTACAGACAATTCCCTATCTCATCTTTGCTTGCTTTACAATGATTAATTTCAAAGGTATGATTACATTCTGCGACATGTTAACCCTTTCGCTGCCTAGGAGTTAAGCTTAAAGTTAAATCCTATTTGCCTGTTGTTTTTTTCTCCAAAAAAATGAGTATATATTTTCAAAAAATTCTACTGACTTTCTCACTGACGAAAAGGAGATTACCAACTATCAACAGAATCTAGAGACTTCACCTCTCTGAAAATATCCTCTGTTTTGTAAGCAGTATAAATATAAAACAAGGAATATTCCGGACTTCCCCATGACGAGTATACTCGATGGCCATGGCAGCGAAGAGTACACGCCCTTGCTGTCGAGTTATCTCGTCAAGTTTGGCACTGAACGGGTTAAGTGAACATCAATGGAGCTACAGCAACAGCAGCCAGAAGTATGTTTAGAATTGCCAGTTAATGGGTGCACACATATCTAAAAAGACTGACTGACATCCAGACTGAATTATGTGCCCCTGCCAGAAATTGTGGAGAGGGAGGGAAGGAGGAGGGGCCTAAGTTGACTTTCTCTGACCTTCTGCTGTCAAGCTGTCTCTTGAGTTTCTTCCATTGCATTTTCAGTTAATTCACAGGATGTATCATACAAAGATGAACAACTTAGCCCTGTTATCCTTCACCAAGGTAATTCCTGTGTGAAACATGAAGGTCATAATTTCTTTGTCAAATGTATATGTCACATTTTCTTTGTCAAACTTCAAAGTCATAATTTCTTTGCCAAACAACAAAGTCACAATTTTTTTTTTCAAACACAAAGGTAATATTTTTCCTGTAAAACATACCCTTGACAGAAAACAAGCCCTTCATTTAACCGAGGCAGCCAATATTGCACATTAACTCACTGCCCATAAAAATCCACATAATCATAAACAGAATATTTTCATCCTCCTGTCTTCCTCATCTCCTGTCCTCTTCCCCAACTCCACAAATGTCTTCAGGATTCATGTCCAAAATCGTGCACTTCAATTCAAACTAACAAAAGCTAAAAAAAAAGTCTGAATTGTTCACAATTTATCACCATCTACTATATCTTGCAAAAGACTGTCATCCTCTTCACCTGAATCATACAGATCTGCAAATTCCTAATTCAGGCTTGTTTGCATCCACCTTTCTCAGTTCAAATTCACCAGCTGCGTCTAAATCTTTATTCCCACTGTCTTGATCATTCAGTTGCTTTTACAAAATCAGCACAGTGTGCCATGACAGCTAATTTTGGACTGGGAGGCCAAACTCTATTAAATCTCAAGCCTGCTATTTTCATGCACATGCAGTGAAAGGTTTAGCTTCCCATTCACATGAAACTTAAAGGGAAACAATTCTTGTTATGAATCTGCTAGATTTCCTTGTATGTGGGACGAAAGTGAGCGAATATATACACTGTACAATGGCACAGCTTAGCATCCTGGGCTAACAGCACATATGTTGTACGGGTAAACTGCATGTTAAAGATTAACAACAACAATAAAGACAAACATTTTGTTTAGTATCGAGTTCAAAGGAGGAAGTGTTCATTTAATCTAGTGTCACAATGAAATGCATGCTTTTCTGGTGAATTCTTCCTACTGCCATTCTTTTCAGAGTGTTGTTCAGTTGTGAATCATGTAATTTCCATGATGTACATAACAGTCCTGAAGTAAACAATGAAAAAAAAAAAAGAAAAAAAAAGAAAGAAAATTAACATGAGAAAAAAAGGTCATCACCTTCCACTGTCATCCAAAGACATGATTCCATCACTAGATATTCTTAGTTCAAAATTCCTCTCATAAAGCAAGCCACTTGATGGTAAATTGGTGCACAATGATTCATAAACCTCCTCACTGCTGAAACCAACAACACAAGTGTCTTTCACTGGGAAGGGAGAAATACACTCTTTTCCAACCACATGCTTCTTGGTGCCAGTCTAATGCTTTGATCTCTTGATGATCACTTCTACCCTACTCCAAAATAACCATTTCTCGTTTCCTTTTTTTTTATGGGAAGGGTGAGGATAGGAAAACGACAGGAGAGGCAGATAGGGGAGGGGGCATGGATGATGTTAAGGGGTCAGAGTTCGGTGTGGAGTGACTGGAGGGAGAGAGGTTTCACTCTCTGGATTTTGACCAAAGAAGAACAATGAACAAAAATATGGTCAACTATGACAGTGAAGTCCTTAAGATGTCTCAATTCTGTAGCCCTTCATGCCCTGCTCTCTTGGTGACCCAAGTTTTGATCTCTTCTCCATGTCTATGACCCTGGGGAGGTTCTGTCGGGTTCACTGGCATCAGCAAATTCATGGAAACTGTCGCTGGACAGAAGTGGTGGTGCTCTTTGCAGGCAGAGCTCACTCATGCTGACTGCATAACCAAGCAGTTATTGTCATCAGTAGGGCGCTTGGTGTCCTGCGTATGTTGAATCAGAACAGACACCACTGACCACCACAAAACTGACTCAGCAGCAGTGTTGAGTCTTCTCTGGTGGGTTGCTTCAAAACAACGCTGACTGCCCCCCATGGATTAGCCGTTCAGGGATGTGGCAGGACAAGCAAGGGCGAGGCTGTGAGCAGAGAATTCGGATTAGCAGCGCTGGTGCAATGCCACTGAGGTGGCACAGAAGACCAGACAAAAAAAAGAAAAAAATAAGAAAATGATGTATATAGTTTGATATGAACAAGTGAGAATGTTCAAATCAATGTTACAATCTGTCCACTTTATACGATACAGCACACTGAACCAGTGCACAGTAGGAGAAACTGAGGTTCATGGGTGCCAGTAGCACAAAGCACAACATTTACGCTTCACACATGACTCACACACATAACCTGCATCTTCACAGTTAGCCCCATGCTGCCATTCTCCCTTCCCTCCCTCTCAGTCCAGTCTCAACCCCCTCCCTCACATACATATGGAAAGAGGATAAGTCAACCAGACATCTCCTCCTCACCAAGAGGATACCACCTTCCCCACCCCTGATGTTTTTCCTTCCCCTCTCAAATCACCACCCCCAATTATCCCTTTAAGCATTCAACATTCACATGAATACCTAAACATGACCAAATGTCAAGCCACACCAAAATGAAAACAAGAAAGTATGCATAATATAGGCTCTGTTCTAGATCCTTTGCTTGCCGTTCAGCACCATACAGCACAGATGCACAACCAGCGACACAGAGCACTGGTTGTATCTTCAATTGCCATGACATATTCCTGTGCACCTTAGCCTTTCGGAGCAAACCCCATGGAATGAACAAATGCAGATGTCTGGCTTGCTTGCAAAACACTTAATGCTGTTGTTGACCAACGCCTGTTTCACAGTCTGTACAATCACTGGAAACAATACATTCCTCTTCGTGTATGTGTGGTGATTTTCAGTTTTGCTGGTGCAGCCATTGTTCTTTGTGAAGTCTTTTTTTTAAAACTAGTCTGTTTCAGGATTAGAGAAATGTGCGTGTAGATGTGTACAAGGGTGTGCTTGTGTGAGTGCCGCGCGCGCGTGTGTATGTGTGTGTGTGGTTGTTGTGTGTGTGTGTGTGTGTGTGTGTGTGTGTTGTGTGTGTGTGTGTGTGTATGTGTGTGTGTGTGCGCGCACGCACGCACGCACTCCTGCGTCTGTGTGTGTCTGTTTCTGTGGTTGTGTGTGTATGTGGTTATGTATGTGCATGTGTGTACATCATTTTTGTGACACACACTAAAAAAGAGGAAAAGTACACCCCATGTAGGAGTGAGCATGTGTGTGTGTATAAGTCTGTGTGTGCACACGCACACACACACATATATATATATATGCACACATTTATGCATGTGTGTGTGTGTGCATGCGTGCATGCGTGTGCGTGTTGTGAGTTAATCTAACCCATTCATTTTCTACCCCAGAGAACAAAACATGACAATACTTTATGAAGAGGAAAAGAATCTGGCTGACAACATCAGAACATAGCACATTCTAAGCAGAAACAGGATCCTGTGGCACATATTTCCGCTTGCTGACCAGGATCTTGTGGTTTGACACAGTGGCCGCATACAGGAAGTTGTCGTACACCACTGCAAGAAACACAATGACATTTCAGTTTCACACCTGATTCCATGAACACAATCTTTCAGAACTGAGAGAGAGAGAGAGAGAGAGAGAGAGAGAGAGAGAGAGAGAGAGAGAGAGAGAGAGAAAAGAGAGAGAGAGAGAAGAGTGAAGGAGTAGGGGGAGGGGGAAAGACAGAGAGAGAGAGAGAGAGAGAGAGAGAGAGAGAAAGAGAGAGAGAGAACCTAATTTCTCACCTGCACTAGGCTGCAATCAGTACATATCAAGAAAAGATAACTGTGAGCAACATTTTTATGACCTAAAGAACAAACTAATTTACTGTGGGCTCTGTGGGAATACCACATTCCTAATAAACAAATATCAATTTTAGAAAAATGCAATAAAAACAAGTCCTCATAAGACTCTTATACTGCTCCCAAGTCCCTTTCCCCACACCACCTCTTCCTTCCCCAAATTTCCATCCTCTTGTACACACAAAGCTCTGACTCTCAATCTGTATACAGCAGGCTTAAAGCATACAGACAAGTATGACTGTAAGAAAAGCATCTGCATTTCTACATAAACTATTTTGAACTGTCCTCTGCATTAACCTTTTAATTATCAGTCCACCAATATTTACCACAGCTCCTCAAGACAGTGTACTCTCTGTTGCTGCACAGGTTAAATGAGAAGAGTTAAGTATTAAATATGATGCATTCAGTACGTAACCTTAGTTCCTGCAGATACCATTTGCACAGCTTTGAGAAAGAGCTAAGAAAGTTTTGAGTTTCTTTTTTTTTTTTTTTTTTTGGCTGTCCCAACCTCTGCGCCACCTCAGAGGCAGTGCAGCCACGCCGCTCATTCCGACACCCCGTCCACAGCCATAGCCCGGCCGGCCCCGCCGCAGCCCCGGCACCAGCAATCCACAGGGAGCAGTCAATGTCAAGTCGTCAAGAGGCGACCCACCAGAGGAGACACTGCACTGCCGCCGAGTCACTTTGGTGGTGTTCAGTGGCGCCTGTTCTGATCTAACATACGCAGGACACCACCTACTAAGCCCCCTACTGACGACAATAATTGCTTAGTCGCGGAGCCGGCGTGAGTGAGCTCTCCCTCCGGAGGGCGCCACCACGTCCGTCCAACGACAGCCCCCATGGGCTCGCCGATACCGGTGACCCCGACGGAACCAAACCAAGGCCACAGACGTGGAGAGGACATCGAAACTGAGGTCACCATGAGAGCAGGGCATGAAGGGCCACAGAATTTTGAGACATTTTTTTTTTTAATGCTGATCAATGAGAATGAGGATGATTAAGATGATGCTACAGATTTCCATTTCGGTCTGAGACTACATGACAGGGCTGTACTCTACGCTTCCTTTCATAATATATCCTGGCGTCAACCAGGCCCGAGGGATACAGGCACCTGCAGTGTTGGTCAGGAAATTTGAGCAACACTCTCAGAAACGCATCCATTAAGTGGATGAAACTCGACTGTGTGGTCCCAGTCTTCCCAACTGAGTCCGCAGCAAACTCAACTCTGGGTAGGAGCCGGTCGGGGCAGAAAAAACCCACATGACTCTGATGGGATTCGAACCCACGACCTCCCAGCCGGGAGTCCGTGATGCTAACCACTTCGCCACGCCGGCTGGTCAAGTTTTGAGTTTCTTCTATAATTCGTCTTGTATCAAATTTAACCGACAACAGAAGTGTTAAGCATTAAAACATGACGTTTTGAGTGGGTAGCTTTAATTTGTGCAGATGCCATTTGCATAGCCTTCAGAAAGGGCCATTAAAATTTTTTTGTTCTTCATCCTGTGTCATAACAGACAGACAACAACTGAAAGTGACCAAGTAACAGAGACCCTTCATTTAACATGATTGTGCACGATTCAAGAGCCTAGGTGTTTGCAGCATCAACAGTGACAAGTGAGATACTGTCGTAGACTATAAACATGTGATTGGAATTGATTCAAAGTAAGGCAACAATGATTCCAGTGACCCACATTTAGTGACCTGGAGTTAACGTCTTGAATCATCACAGCAGAGGGAAGAGACGACGGCAAGTTCTCAACATCAGCAACACAGAGATGCATGAACATCAAACTACATCCACTTCTTCAATCTTGATTTTTTTTTAGATAGACCAGGTCTTGTCTTATGGTCTTACAGGCTTTTTGAATTTATCAAAAACAGAACCTCAGCTTTTATAGCACTCTAGACAATCAATACGGTATGTTGAACGAAAATGGCAGTTAAAAGCTGACAGTCAATACGGTATGTTGAACGAAAATGGCAGTTAAAAGCTGACAATTAATACGGTATGTTGAGCCAAAATGGCAGTTAAAAGCTGACAATTAATGCAGTATATTGAACGAAAATGGCAGTTAAAAGCTGACAATTAATACAGTATGTTGAACGAAAATGGCAGTTAAAAGCTAATAACCGAGCGAAATAGGCCATGACAGAAATGACACATCAAACCAGCCGCCGTGGCGAAGTGGTTAGTGTCGCGGACTCCTGGCTGGGAGGTCGTGGGTTCAAATCCCATCAGAGTCATGTGGGTTTTTCTGCCCCGACCGGCTCCTACCCAGAGTTGAGTTTGCTGTGAACTCAGTTGGGAAGACTGGGACCACACAGTCGAGTTTCATCCACTTAATGGACCAACACTGCAGGTGCCTGTATCTCTCAGGCCTGGTTGATGCTGGGATATATTATGAAAGGAAGTGTAGAGTACAGCCCTGTCATGTAGTCTCAGACCGAAATGGAAATCTGTAGCATCATCTTAATCATCCTCATTCTCATCGATCAGCATTAAAAAAAAAAAGTCTCAAATTCTGTGGCCCTTCATGCCCTGCTCTCATGGTGACCTCAATTTCGATGTCCTCTCCACGTCTGTGGCTTTGGTTTAGTTCCGTCGGGGTCACCAGTATCCGCGAGTCTATGGGGGCTGTCGTTGGACGGACGTGGTGGCGCCCTCCGGGAGAGCTCACTCATGCCGGCTCCGCAACTAAGCAATTATTGTTGTCAGTAGGGGGCTTAGTAGGTGGTGTCCTGCGTATGTTAGATCAGAACAGGTGCCACTGAATACCACCAAAGTGACTCGGCAGCAGTGCAGTGTCTCCTCCGGTGGGTTGCCTCTTGACGACTTAACATTGACTGCTCCCTGTGGATTGCCGGTGCCGGGGATGCGGCGGGGCCGACCGGGCTGTGGCTGTGGATGGGGTGTTGGAATGAGCAGCATGGATGCACTGCCTCTGAGGTGGCGCAGAGGTTGGGCCAGCAAAAAATTTACAAAAAAAAAGAAAAAAGAAATGACACATCAAACTGGGGTAGCCAGGTAAGACTGCATGGAATTGTCATGTTTACTATAGGGAGGCAGAACTGTGTGCGTTATTCATGGCTCTGATTAAAGACATGCTGAAAATCTATGCAAGGAGGCTATAGTAGATGCATTATTTCCACTTCATATATAGTGAGTTACTGCACAAAATTACATTACTGGGACAATTGTGCATGACATGTGACCTGCAAGGTAACGCCAAAATAGAATATCAACAGACGCATGCATGCACACAGCAATGGATGTATGCATGCATATACCTGAATATATGCACATTTACACATTTAAGAGACACCCTCCCCTCCCCTAAATACATCTTAAACTGGGCCTGACCTGTAAGTCGCTTAAAGGCATCCTTCTTTTCACCGACGTTGACTAGACGTACAGCAGTCATCACCATCTTGCTGATCTTGCTCGCGACTTGCTCGTCATTCTCCAAGTCACCACCTGACTGATAATACCAAACTAGTTCAGCATAATAATGAACCATGTGTCATTCCAACTCCTTACCTGACTGATGATAAACTATCAGGTATCTATCCAGCTCAACAACCGACTGACAAAAAACAAGCAAGCGTCTGTTCAGTTCACCACTTGATTAATAATATTTAGTAATAAATAGCTGGTGTCAGTCTAACTCACCACCTGATGACAATAAACAAGCAGAGGTCAGTGCAACACATCACCTGACTAACAATAATGTGTGTGTGTGTGTGTGTGCGTGCGTGCATGCGCGCGTGCAAACGTGTGTGCGCGCGCGCGCACGTGTGTGTGTGTGTGTGCACGTGGGCGCACATGTGTGTGTGTGTGTGTGTGTGTGTGTGTGTTTGTGCTTATTCATGTATACAATTGCGCATGTTTTGATCCATATACTCTATGCATTTCACATGCTTTAAATGAAGTGTTTTACAGCAAAGATTAAAATAAGTCATGAACAGATGAATACACATCCTTAACTCTCTTTAACACTTTTCCCAACAGCATGTGGCAGATTATAAGTAGTAACCATTTCTCTCTCTGATGCTCTGAGGTCTACATGTGTTCAGATTATAAAAAATATAAGTAGAAAAAATCTTTCTCTGGCACTCTGAGGTATAAATGTGTAAACACTTTTTAATACATAATTCTCTTTCATGATGATTCAATTAAATTGCTCCAGATCTTGGACACCTGTAATCAGCAGGCTTTGGAAATACTATACATTCAAAGGTACCACTCCAAAAACAGCGTGACTGCCTAAATCAAATAGTGGGAGTGAGAATTTAAAATGTAAAGACCAAAAACATATATGCTATATCAGAACAAGCACCATTGAACATCACCAATGTAACTCAGGATCATTACACTGTCTACTGTGGTGCATGGCGCCAAGTTGTGTTCCTCATTCCTTCAATCCTTGTTTACTTTGCAGTACAGAGCTCTTTCGATTTATCAATTTTTCACTTTGAAAATTTCGACCACTTTTGGCTGACATTTTCTTTTTCCTTTTCTTTTTCTAATGAAATTAGACATGAATTTGACATCTGCACCCTACATAATGGCATGCTTTATAGCCCCAAAATTATGGTATTATCCAACAATAAAGAAAAAGAATCAGGAGTAATAAAAAAAAGTCCACAAAAAAGTGCTACTTACACTGACAACAGCTCCTTCCTCTGTAAGGACAAGATAGCCAAGAGAATCCGGAATGCGTTCAATGCCTTGACCAGCCATTCTATATGATTGTCAGCTGTTTACTTGCAATCAGACCTGATAAGAAGAGATTGATTCAAATAATAAAAGCATTAAAGTCGGAAAACACACAAGGTCATCCACACACACACACAGAGGAATGAACATTATAAAACTGCATAGTAAATAATCCATATACTCCATAGTAAATAATTAATATTTGAAACAATTAAAATTAAATCATCAATGTTTGTGTCCGCACCCTCTGAAGGAAGATGCTCACTCTGCTACTAAGCAATCATTGTTTGTACTGAATCATGGTGGTAACAGCCCAGCCCAGTGGCCAGATCAGGGCCGAAGTGTTTTCAGCCCTGATCTGGCTTCTGGGCTGGGCTGGGCTGAACATAGAATGATTGTACTGCCAAAAGTAAGCTTAAGAAGCAAGTCATCAATTTAGAGGCTGATCTAAAACAGATTTAAATCAGATCATATGAAAACCCCAGGGAAGCGCAAAGTACCCTGAGGTCCGATATGATTGTATACTTTGAGAAAGGTCAGGAGACAGCTTTCTGGGAGATGTCTCAGAAGCTGGTAAAAGATGTCACCAAGGCCAGGTGTGAAATCACAACAGGTTTCAAGTGCTGATTTCAGTTCATTATGGGAAAATGGCAGATTGCGGACTTCAGTAGTGTCAGAAACAAACTTACAGGGAGATTTCTCTTTCAGTCATTTGTTTTCCAAATAAGAAAAAGGTCATGACATTGTTTATTGTTGTGAAGTAAACAAGATAAGATTAGATAATGTTGCTTATAGCCCAGCCGACCGCAAAGGGCCACATCAGGGCTGTCACGTGAAGTAAACAAAGCATTTCAGAAACGAAGATAATGCCAACAGCAGACACAAAAGAAGACATGGATGACCTTAAAGTGCAAATGGTGGGAAGCCAGGATAGCATCACAACTAAGCAGATGTGGTCCACATTTAAAACCACTCTTTAAAAGATCATCACCTGGAATATATATATCCAAAAAAAAAAAAAATTAGACAACCTAAAGTTCATAAGCCCTGAGTTATGCTTGACTTGCACTTTGCAAGCAAGCATTGTGACAGGATACTTAGGAAGATGAAGAAGCGTGGCAGGAAGATCTACAGACCAAAGCTCTGGATATGTAGTAGCTTGTCCAGCAAAAACTGTGACACGACCAACAGAACTTCCCTAAGTAATACCTTCACCAGAGATGATGATGTTTTGCAGATTACCTAGAAAAATGACTTCTGGAGTTATATAAAACACCAGAGGTCATCCAGATGAGGCATCTCACCACTGAAAAGGGATGGTTGACTTACTTCAGACACAAAGAGTGAATGACACCATCACATAGCTAGACATAAACATCCTACTACCCGCTGACTGACACAACAAACCCAAAGAAAACAGCACACAAACTTCAATAACACGAACAACTAACACACATAATCATGTACACCTGAGTTGTGCTCAGGAGAAGATAAAATTTACAGCTCTTTGTGGCCCAATACTGATCTTCACATGAACACTTGCATCCCCAGCAAGAGGGTCTTTAATTAAACACACACACATACAGACACACACACATGATTTTAGGCTTTGGTTTTGTTTTTTTAATTATCAAAACAACATGGAAATAGATCAGAACATGATCTGAGCAATTCAGCAGATAAATCCTCATGGAAGGAATGTGGCTGTAGCATCACAGTACTCAGGAACAGCAACACACTCAACAACTTTACTTTTCTATCTTTGATGAAACCAGTGACCTAACTGTGAACAGTCACACAGTTGCAGTCCCTGTTAGAAGGTAAAATCAGGCCTCTTCCAACATCAGGCCTCTTCCAAATTCCTTGAGTGGCTAAAGTTTTCCCCTAGCAGGAACTCAAAAGTTTTGTCCCTGACCAGAACTTCCCTTTCCAAAACAAATCAATACCTCATAAATAAATGAAACACTCAAGCTCCCACTACGTGGAGCTTCACCTGGGAAAATGCCCAACACTGTCAGTCACACGGACAGAAGTTGTTGCATCCCCCTTATCAACTCTATGGCCACTATCTGACCACTGTTTCCTCCACTGAATATTTAAGAGTGACAATTCAGAATGACCCAAAGTCAGAGTTGTAGCATACTTCTAACATCTGCCCCAAAGCATACTAAGTGCTGTGGTTCCTCACGAAACCTGTGGAGATCAGCTCCTCATCCCTCAGAGAGGGCTTACAAAGCCCTTGCATGACATTGTTGAATGTGCAGTCACTGTATGGACAGGGTCCTCCCATGCAGAAACATAGACCTTCATCTTCATCCACTGGCTGGCTGCAGTTCATCTGCTGATTAGTCTTTAACAGAAAAGGAAAAGACCTACGATTGTCTCAATCTATTTAGCTTTAACAGCAGACTTCTACTTTCCACTTTTTGCCCTAAAGGACTGGCTGACCCCAGCATGTACTAGCACAGATCCCGGCCCAAAATAACTGAAAGAATATCTTTTCCATTAGGGACAGAGAGGAAGGGAGGGGCGTGTGGAAGTATCTATTCCTGCGTATCCTATCAGGCGTGTTGAAGATTTTGGTAAGTGCCACTCTTAATTTGAAGAAGCTAAGGGGTTAGCTGCCACAGCTGTATCAGGCAGCTCATTCCAGTCCCTGACAGTTGGGGAAAAAAGTTTTGTCAAAAACTGGTTCAGCATCGGATTTGATTTTTGACGCTGTTGAGGTTGACTTCTGTGCCGAGAAGGTGCAGGACTGGCATTAGTTTTGCTCGCAACAGCCTTGCCATCATTCATTCTCTTCAGCATGGCCCGTATTGCGGCTTTCCTTTGATGTTTGACGGAGGACCAAAAGAGATTTTCTATAGCATTATGGCCAAAACCCTGGAGGTTTTGTAACAGTGGTTGGTAACACATCTTGCCCGTCTGGATTGGATGGCCTCATTTTGACAATTGTTATGCTGGGTGTAGGAGTTCCATACTGTACAGGCATATTCCAGAATGGACCTGACGAGGTCTGACATATGCAGCCTCCTTTATTTAAGTGAAGTGCACTGATTTTGAGGTTGCACCATAAAAAGCCATTGGTGTTTGTTTCCTTTGAGCATGCATTGTTGATGCATGACCCAGCTGAAGTCTCTAGTAATTGTAATTCCAAGACACTTGGCAGAAGTGACAGTTGCCAAAGTGTGGCCGTGAAGCTTGTACTGATTTGGGGCTGGCTTAATATGCAGCCTAAGTATGTAATCCTTCCATGCTGAAACATGTTGTTTGAAATAGTGTGGATAAAATCTATCATGAATATTGTCGCACTAACCTAAGGAAATTTTCTTTTAGTAACAGAGTAACAAATCTTTGGAATAAATTAACCCCTAACATTCAACGTGCACAAAATACTAATCAAGCTCTATCAATAACAGTACATTATTGAAGACTATTTATTTTGATTATGATAAATAAAGACTTGAGCGAGTTAAAGACCTGACCGTACAAAGACCAGATAACACATAGAAGGGACATGTAAAGCCAGTTCTGGCTATAATTGCAAAAGCAATTGTCCCTATGAACCTGAACCTGAACCTGAATGTTGCTGTGCCAGAAAAAGTTCAGCACCGCATGGCTTGCTTTGTCAACAGTTGCTTGACCAACTGGAGTGGCCTGCACTACAGCAATAGAAAAGATTATTGCAGAAGAAAATAAAACCCTGCAGATTTAGTAATGCTCTTCAAAACAAAAAATGGACTTAAGATTTCCCAACGGGCAGCCACGCTGCCACCCTGTGAGCAACCTGGACACACACAGCCAACATCTAACGCTCATTCCCTGCAGAATGAAATATACAGAGCGAGTTCCATTCTTCCCTAAACTCTGCAGGACTGGAACTTACTATTAACTGAGAGCTCAGTCTTTTCTTATGGATTTGGATGAGCAGGCTGACAAAGCCTCTGGCCGGGTCTGCATTTCTTAGTAACAAGCTGTTCAAAGCCATAGACCTGAATCCAGAAATGTTCTCTTTTTTTGTACCCTGAATTTTGCTGGCGCAGAACTCTAGAAAGCGTCTAAATACACTACTTATTGATGGCAGCTGCTATATTGAAGAAGGAGAAGGTCTCCTACACCTGGGGTACTACCTAATCCGATGAGACTGAATAGTGATGAAGTAGTATTCCATCCAATTCATCTTATGACTATACTAACCAATGACTACTTGTATATATTTTTTTCGACACACGTCACACATTTACTCATTAACATCATATTTAACCCCTTTTCATTTTTATTCATTTAAGACTTAACACAATACTATATGAAAGTGTTCTTTGAAAGAAAACCGCATTTTTTACGTACCCACACCCAGAGAAAATTGAGAACAAGGTCTGTTCAGCTGATCACAATGACAGTGATCTCCCTTATATATTGGTGATATCATATGACTGATGAAGGAAAAAAATCGAGTTAGACAATGAATGGATCATCGCATGCACTATGACCCATTTTCTTCTAAATGAATTTTTTGTGTCACATGATATGAATTGATTATGAAATATCTTCTGATTATCTTCGTCAAGTTCAGTAATGTGCTCATTAGAGAGTCACGTGATCAACTGGGCGTAAACATGGCCGCAAGCTTCTGATGTGACGTCTCTGCCTACGGATGTAACAACATACTGTTCTCGTGGCAAAGCCGTGGGACTAGACGTGTGCAATGGCACTCGCTACGAATCAAACCGGTGACCTCATAACGGTTCGCAGTCCATACAATCTGCAGACGCAACAGGTATTTACTTAAACGAATGGTGCCTGCAGTGAAGTAGACGTTTTACAAGTTGAAAATGGATCTACTTTCACTCGGCCACTTACGTGGGACAGTTAGTTTGCCCTCTGCCCTCATTGTTGACTGTTAAGTCACCAGTTTGTGATTTTGTAAGAATGAAATATTACACAAATATCATGCACGTATAGTGCAGATAACACTAACAGAAATGAATTGAGTACAGTAGCTTAATGATTATGCCAAATGCAACCTTTTATTTTTTTCAGTTTCACTTGTTCGTGGTTAATGTATTTAAAATAATGCATGTTACCAGTGACCGTGAAAGGAAAAACACCCTTTTTTCAAAGACGTGTTTACTGTTCTCAGAACAAATGCATTATTTCCTAGGTAATTATTATCGAAACCAACAGTCCAGGGCAACTTTCGACTAGCTTGCCATCAACTAGTTCAAAAGCTCTATAAGGTTTTCTTTCTTATTTCAATTCAATGGTTATAAAAGAGAAAACAGCCAAAATTGGGAAAGATTTCATTTGGCATCACCATCTTGTAAAGCTTCTGTGTGCCAGAATATGGCAGCTGATATTTAATATAGCCATTGTATGTTGCTTTGTCATATCATATCATCTTAGGCATTTCCAGCCACTAGCCCTCAACATCATCATCCAGTTAAATGGCCTCAAACATCATGTTAATTTTTCTGCCTGTGTGGATTATCATAAGGTTTTTGCAAGAAATATATGGGTCTTTTTCTTGCACTTTTATAAAGCACATGCGTGGTTTTGAAATTTTTTTAATCAATACAAGTCAATATTTGTTTGAAACATAAGGTGTAACCAGTGTTTATCAAGACGTTTTTGAAAGTGTTAACAGTTTCTGCTTCAACAACATTGACTGGCATGTTATTCCAAGTATTACCAATTCTGTTATTGTTAGTGAAAATGTTTGCTGCTTTTGAACTTTTAGTAATTTTTTTTGTTAGTTTGAACATGTGCCCTCTAGTTTTAGATTCTCTATTCTATAACTGAAATAGTGTGCCAGTGGTTTTAATGTCATAAAATACATGTGTAAGTTTGTAAGTGTCAATCGTATTGCCACATAAGCATCTGTATTCCAAACTTGGCAATCTTAAAAACTGAAGCCTGGCCGAAGTACAGATTGCATGGCACAATCATGTACACACATACTGGAAGGAAGATATAGCAACACCAAGGTTTAGAACATAGATTTGGTGGAAAAAAAATTGCCAAGTACAGATTGTAGTATCCCTAGATTGTACCTGATACAGCTTCCCTAAACATAACTTTCCAGAGTGAAATCTGACACAGTGACAGTGCATACCTTTCAGTAGGTTGTCATGTATACCTGTCGAATTTAGAAAGAGAGGGTGTTAGTTATCGCCAATGACATTGACAAATAAAGCACATGACAAGACACGATGCATTTCAACCTCTTGGGTCTTCTTCAGGCAAAAAAATAAATAAATCACATTTAACATTTAGGACAGTACAAACAAAGAACGAAAAATGACTCATCTGTTGTCCATGTGGTCGGGAGAAATCAATCCCAGCAGTACTGACAGAGTGAACAGCACTTCATAGATCCTAGTTAAAGCTGTTGCTAACTGCTGTCCAGCTTCAATCTACTGTAATTTGGTATGTTCCAGAAATTTCATGCATATCCATGAGCATATACGTCAAGTCAAGTCAAAATTATCTTTAATGTGTGTGTGTGTGTGTGCGTGTGTGTGTGTGTGTGTGTGTGTGCGCGCGTGTGTGTGTATGTACGTGTGTGTGTGTGTGTGTGTGTGTGTGTGTGTGTGTGTGTTAATTATGTTCCTTTTCTTTGAATGAAAAACATTGACATTCTGTTCAAAATGTTTTCTTAAATGTCGGTACAACCATGCGTTAATGTGATAATAAATTGGTTTCAGTCAGTGTGTGTGTGTGTGTGTGTGTGTGTGTGTGTGTGTGTGTGTGTGTGTGTATGTTATGGATCACCGAAGCACAGTCCATTCTCTTTGAATAGACCTTTTAAATTGGTGTCAGCCATTTATATTAATATTGTTACTGCATGGTCTTTTTGGTGTGCTTTAGCTATTTTGTAGTATGGTTCAAAATGATGGACTAGTGGTCCTCAGCATTAATCATTATTAAAAAAAAATCAACAATCCTTATTATTTGTTATGGTTCTGAACAATCCACCAGATCCATCTGATGTTCTGTATTCCTGCTGTTTTGCGGTTGGATGTATGTTTAACTTTTTGTTACGTTAAGTGATTTGCCAGTATTTGCATCTGACACAGTGTATTATGTATAGACTAAAGTCAGAATTTATAGTATTGTGTATGCTAAGGTTGTGGTGGCTGAGTAGTTACGAACAGTATTGCTATTTCTTCTTATTATTAGGCTTAGTCTCAGGTCAGTGGGTTGCAGCCCCAAGACCATCTAGTGGGTAAGATGTAAATTGGGTCAGTGCATGTGTAGACATACTAATGACTTGGCTGCTTCTAGTGTGTGCATGCCAATGAAATGCTGTGGTAACGTCAGCAGTGTCAGACACAGGGTTGTTTATGTGTGTTTTTGACATTCTGTGATAACATATCAACAGCGTTGTTTATATCGTCATGACCGAAATGCCTTGATAAGATCAGCAACAACAGTGCTGTTGTTCATGTGTCTGTCACTGAAATGTCGTAATGAACACTTCACAACCAAACTATTTGTTCATGTGTCTGGTATTCAAATGTGATGATGAAAATTTTGCAGCAGAATTGCTGTTCAAGTGTCTGCCATTAAAATGTTACGAGCATTTGATCATGAGTCTGCCACTGAAATGGCATCATGAACACTTGGCAGAATATTGTTTGTGTGTCTGTTAATGAAATTGTCATAATGAACACTGCAACAACAATAACAGCACTGTCGTTCACTTGTCTGCCACTGAAATGTCACAATGAGCATACTGCAGCAATAACAACCACACTAATGAATAATGCATGAACAATATTCTGCAACAGCAACTTTACAGTTGTTCATATATCTGTCTTAGTCAGTTAGTATTTGTACATTTTATTGGTTTTAGGATGATTTTATTATGCTTCTGTGTTGGACAGAAAAGGGTACGTCACCTGAGGAGCATATCTGTACGTAACCTGCATAGTGGGGCTCCAGCGAACAAGCCGCTCAGCCGCCTTCAGTGCTACTTCACTCTCCACACTCATGTCAATGGACAAGGTTAGAATGACAACTAGTGAAACCAATTCATAAAGACCTCATGAAATCACTCAAAGAAGTCAGAAAGTCCTCAGAACTTGGAACGACTATCACCATATTGACAAGAACACAGAATGACTTTTATGATTATCTCACAATGAGAAACTGACTGTTGATGTGTGTGGTTTTACACAATAAAAGCACAAATCGAACAATAAGATCTGACATGTTATTACATGCAGAGTTCACTGTTTTAAGGTATGCTTTAACAACGCTAACTACAAAAGTAGATGAATCTCAAAAGCCAGGAGGTGGGGAGAGGAGTGTGTCTAAATCTGTAGGTAGTATCTACATTTCCCCTGCCAAGGAGGTTTTCTTTTTACCTGTGGCTGTGTGTGTTGGTTGATAGATCTTATATGGGTTTGTATGTCAGCAAGATTACTAGAGGAAAAAAAAAAGGATCTCCCCACACTAAACCCAATTTTGATACAACTTGTTGAAGTTCGGAATGTGACCCAAAAATGGTATGGATCTGGATTATAGGGCATGATGAAGACTGTAAAATATTTATTTTAAAAACAAAATGCACCACTTGTTCATGGACTTCTTTGTTATTTATGGCATTTTGTAAATTTCTGTTGACATTAACGTTTTTGTATTTTTCTTATTTGTGTTTTTCTTACTTAAATAGATAATGCAAGGTAATTCTTTCTGTCCATACCTATTAGTACTTGCCCTAGCAGTGAAATACTTTTGTTTTCACTCATAAAATGACAAGCTGACAAAGGTCTTGGGAAAAGAAAGAAAGAAAACCATTTTTACCAACCTTGTTTTTTTTTTTTTTTTACTCCCATGTTATTGGTAAAGATACTTTTTTTCCCTTACATATTGGTTTTAAAGACCGTCCCAGGCTCCTGTGAAGTTGACCTTTCTAACCTATTTCTGACTCATTTGCCAAAATAAATTCAACCCTGTGGTCTAGGCTGCCTCGGAGAAAATTTTAAAAGGAAGTACACACAATAAAACTAAAGGTAAAAAGAATTGCATTTCAATAAGAAAGCACATCTGATGTTCTGAATAAAGTTGTTCAAGTGAGATAAGCAATAGTCATGAGCAATTGCACTCTGACTGTGAGTTTAAGGATTTTTTGGCGAGTATAGGTCATGAGGATTTTTTTTGGAGTATAGGTCACGTACAGCTTGCATCATCTGAGGAGAGAGAAACACAATAAAAACACAGTGAAAGCTGAGGTAAACGGAGTGGCAGAAAACCTGCTTTGTGGCAGAAAACCTGCTTTGTCGAGAGTGAGTACTCAATAGTGATGTTCAAGACATGTGGCTTTTGGTAGATTTTAGTTAAAAAACAGATGGTGTTGGAAATTTTCTATCTGGATGGTTTTAACCCATAAATGTGTCAAAGATTTTTGCAGTACCAGAACTTTTAGTGCACGAAGTAGCTGCATGAGTTTGGTGGAAAGAGCGCGACTTGTTTCTGCTTTCCTTTTGCTTTGAAGTTGCAGACCTATTCATAGGAATGTTTTTCTAAACACTGGAATGCACCCTAAACCTTACACTATCAGGTGCCACTAGGATAGTTGTCATTAACTCCAAATTCCTGACTGGCACATTATCTCAGTGTTTGGAATCTGACCCTGCTCCTCGCCTCCCCGCCTGCACCTGTCTTTCTCTGTCTTTGTATCTGTCTCAGTCTCTCTCTGTCTCTTGCTGAGTGTAAAGTATTTCTTGTCATCAAAATGGACAGGCTTAGAGATTTTCCATCAAGTTTATCTTCTATCCATGAAATCTTGAGAATTCCATGTTATCAGAATCCTTGGGTAAAGGCATTATAAAATAAGATATTCTCTATGTGCCTTAAAACTGCTGATCAAGTTCCTAATTACAGTTTGTCCTGCTGGACCTTTGTTTCTGAACATAATGCATCCTTGTTTGTCATAGAGAGTCAGGGATACACATCATGGATCTCACTCTTTTTTGATGGTGATGGTGGTGGTAGTGGGGATGATGGATGGTTTAGAATTTTTTTGAACCATAGTTTTTTACTGCCTCATCTTACATCACAGAGGCTCGATCAGGAGATCGACCTAACTGAACTGAACTGAACTTATATATGCCTCTTCAGTGGCATTGCTTTCATCACACTGCTCACTCTGAATCCTCCATAAACGACCACACCCAGCTTACTCTGGTTGCAGTCCCAGTACCAGGTGTCGGCAGGGAGCATTCAGAATGAAGTGTTTGTGAATCAGCCTGCTAGAGGAGACACAGCACAGCTGCATTATCACTTTTGTGGTGCTCATTGGTGTTCTGAACAAAATAATGCAGGACACACCTACTAACTAAGCCCACTGCTGATGACAATAATTACATCTCTGTGAAGACAGCATCAGCGCGCATATCCGTCCAGGGGTGCCACCGAGTCCGTCCAAATTGCTTATGCAGATTTTTCTCCCACGTAGAAGACCCAGTAATTGAGCATGCATGGCCTTCTGGAGGGTGCTACCAAGACTATACAAATTGCTTATGCCAGATTTTTTCTCCCACATGGAAGAGCGGTTATTTTGAAGGATTTGTGGAGTGCTAATGAAGAGGTTCCAATGTGCTGGTGGCGTCTCCTCAGACAGGCAAAACTCTGTGGACCAGTGCTTTGGGGCTGAGGGGAGGGGGATGGGGAGGGGAAGGGCTGGAGGGTGAGTGTGGGTGGGGGGGAGTTGCTTACCAAGAAGGAAGCTGTCATAAGAATGACTGGAGACAGTTACAGAGGAGATTAAGTAACAGTGAAGTCCATTCAGATTGCAGTTGCATATATTATGTGTAAGTGAGTGTGTGTGTGTGTGTGGGGAGGGGGGGGGGGGGGAGGTGGGGTGGGAATCGGGAAATGTGTGTGTGATTGTGGATCAACCTTTTACCTATAGATATTCTTCTGGATTTTTCAACTGTCTTAAGGAGTGTTGGGAGAGAGAGAGAGAGAGAGAGTGTGTGTGTGTGTGTGTGTGTGTGTGTGTGTGTGTGTGTATGTGTGTGTGTGCTCGTGCGTGCGCGCGCACTCATGTTCCTCCTTGTTTTTTCATTCATTTGAGGATTGTTTAATTGTGTGTGATTCTCAAAAACCTTTTAACCAGTTGGACAGGTTGACATTTCTGAAATAGAGGGGTGTGACAGTGAAAAGGTATAGGGTGGTATTGATGGAGAAAAGAAGTATTGGAAAGACGGATAGGAACAATTACTACACATGTCTAGTGGCTTCGCAGTGTCTTACAGCTAGTGATGTTAGAAGATTACTTTAAATCAGTTCACATGTTAGTACCTTTCTCTATGTTGTGTTATTATTTTGTTGTCCAGTTAATTTGATTGATTTAATTACTTGTGGAACTGTTAAGACAGGAAAGAGAATGTGAAGAGTTCGTGATGAGTTTATCAGTTGTGATGCTTGATATTTGTTTAGTTGTTTGTTATTTTTATATATTGAACATTTCTTTTCTTTGCAGCATTCTATGAAAGTGAGAAGATAACAGGCTCAACAGTAAGTACTTAGCAAGAATCGAAGAACAAATTCTTTAAAATGTACAAAAATGTAGGATACAAAGTGTATATTTTCTTGAGAACTGATGTTAACTGATAGTAAATGTTGATTTGTTACAAATATTCAGTGTGACATAGAATGTAAGAAACTTTTCTTAGATGTAATAATAGAGTGTAAGATATTTTTCTTAGATGTATTAAAGAAAATAAAAATTAATTTGATGTCTGTTTGTTTGACACGATATCATTAAGTTACTTATTAAAACATGTAAGGACAGCGTCCCCATGGATATAATATGACTGCCTCAATAGTTGGATTGAAAATAGTTTAGTCATGCAAAAATATCACCAGTGGTGAGTCATGGAAGTTTCGGTTATGGAATGGGGAAGAAGGAAGAAGACGACACCATTGACATGGTGCAGACACAATGAATTGATCAACAGTATTGGACAGTAGGACAATGGAGTATTTTCATTTTGAAGGAAGTTAAAACCGGATCATTGTATGTGAGTATAGAGGAATCTATGCAGTATATAAGCAAGATGCTGAAGCATTATTAGTATTTAGGAATCTGTGCAAATGTGAGCAAGGCAGGAAGCAGACTGCCTTGCAGCCTCATGACTATCATAAATGTAACTTCGAAATTGATTTTACAGAGCACCAGATAGACTTTTGAATCTGGAAATCTACCCCAAATCCATGTATGTTCAAATTGCATGAAATTTCATGAAAAGAAAAAATCTGATAGTGGATATATAGTTTGATGTCTGTGTGTGTGTTGTTTTTGATGTTCACAAATTATCATTGTGGTCACTCACCTTAATCAGAAAATCCAAAAATGATCTGTGCAAAACATGGAGGCAGACTTCTGTCTTCTTGGACGCTAACATACCAACACTTGAATTTGAAGTGATTGTGCCTGCACAGTCTACACTGCTTTCTGTACTTAAGTGATTAATTCACTGATGCCTGGCCGCTGTACCATCCACAAGCACGTAAAATGGAATGTCCTCTATTAATGCCACTAATTATCATACTGGATATGAAGTGAAATTTGGAAAGAAAAGAAAAAAAAGAGATTCAAATTAAATCATATTGCGAATGTTGTCCCAATCGCGGGAGTAGACTGCTCAAAATGTTGCTTGTTAATGATTAAGCCTTCCTAGGTATCTAGTGTGGGACCGAAATGTAGAGGCAATCTCGATAGGTGGATACAGGTGGTTTGGTAGTTAACTGGTGATGGTGGACATAAAGTCAGTAGTTGAAGGTTAACATTCTTTTTTTTCTTAACATCCATTTGTTAGGAGTGTGTGTGTGTGTGTGTGGTGTGTGTGTGTGTGTGTGTGTGTTTCCAAGATAAGTTCATGCAAGAATTGTCTGTGTTAGTGAATGTGCTCATTATTTGTATGTGTACATACCTCTGTGTGCTGTGGTGTGTGTGTGTGTGTGTGTGTGTGTGTGTGTGTGTGTGTGTGTGTGTGTGTGTGTGTTCTTGGGTATGCATATTATTTTTTTTGCATGAAACATGTACATATGATCTACATGTGTTTGTCCATATGGTTGAGAATGTGTGAAGTTATAAGTATCTTTTATTTGTTCTGCCTTATTCTGGCTGTCCACCATTCTCCATTCAGCTGCTGATCTGCCTGGTCTGCCCATTGATTGAGGGCTACCTTAGTTTTGTTCCCATAGAGATACATGAGAAGTTTTCAACACTAGAGTTGCTCACCATTCACAACAGGCTTTGATTTGCCTAAAAAAGTTTGATTTTTGTTTAGTGTGACTGTGAGTGACAGGAACAGGTGACTGTCTTTTCAACATGGATGAGAATAATTTAGCAGCCCCCAGGTGCCACTGAATCAGTAACAATTGCTAAGAAAGTCATATTGACTGTACAGATATGCTTAACAACTGTCTCATACTTCAGCTGCAATTTGTAAGACAGGCAAGAAGCAGGGAATTGGCATTGTGATTGTATGAATTCCTTATTATATGTAATAAGGTAAATGACCACAGTATTCATACAGACTGTTTACATCAATGGCAGGTACTGAGAGCCTTCTGCTCTCTTATATTGTGTTTCATGAGGGTTTTTCACCGCGACCCATTCATTTTGTGCTGCATCCATCTTCTGTGTCAGGAAGACAGTCAGGGATTGTCATATGAGAGTTTTTTCTGATGGTGCACAGTTTCAATCAGCCTCTCTTGCCTAAGCTGAGCTGATATTGCAACTCAGGAGTGTGTTGCACACCTGAAAAATTTGGATGACACACAACAGACTGCAGCTGAACAACAAGAAGACAGAAGTAATATTAGTATGTCCACAGAAGCCGCCGTGGTGAAGTGGTTAGCGTCCCGGACTCCTGGCTGGGAGGTCGTGGGTTCGAATCCCATCAGAGTCATGTGGGTTTTTCTGCCCCGACCGGCTCCTACCCAGAGTTGAGTTTGCTGCGGACTCAGTTGGGAAGACTGGGACCACACAGTCGAGTTTCATCCACTTAATGGATGCATTTCTGAGAGTGTTGCTCAAATTTCCTGACCAACACTGCAGGTGCCTGTATCTCTCGGGCCTGGTTGACGCCGGGATATATTATGAAAGGAAGCGTAGAGTACAGCTCTGTCATGTAGTCTCAGACCAAAATGGAAATCCGTAGCATCATCTTAATCATCTTCATTCTCATCAATCAGCATTAAAAAAAAAAAAAAAAGTCTCAAATTCTGTGGCCCTTCATGCCCTGCGATCATAGTGACCTCAGTTTCGATGTCCTCTCCACGTCTGTGGCCTTGGTTTGGTTCCATCGGGGTCACCGGTATTGGCGAGTCCATGGGGGCTGTCGTTGGACGGACATGGTGGCGCCCTCTGGAGGGAGAGCTCACTCACACCGGCTCCGCGACTAAGCAGTTATTGTCGTCAGTAGGGGGCTTAGTAGGTGGTGTCCTGCGTATGTTAGATCCGAACAGGCGCCACTGAACACCACCGAAGTGACTTGGCAGCAGTGCAGTGTCTCCTCCTGTGGGTTGCCTCTTGACGACTTGACATTGACTGCTCCCTGTGGATTGCCGGTGCCGGGGCTGCGGTAGGGCTGACCGGGCTTTGGCTGTGGACGGGATGTCGGAATGGGTGGCATGGGTGCACTGCCTCTGAGGTGGCGCAGAGGTTGGGACAGCAAAAAAAGAAAAAAAAAGTATGTCCAAAGAAATTACTCGGTTATCCTTCTTCTGTAGATTCTGTAACAGTCCGTATCACATCCGTGTCCTCTTCTGTCCTATAGTTTGGTGCTGTAGCTCTAGATCAAAGCCTCTGTTTCCAGCATTATGCCACAAACATTGGTAGGTCCTCCTTACTTGAACTTTGCAAGATAAGTTCTGTTCAGTACTCTCTCTTTACTAATGCTACCAATATTTGGGTTTATGCCTTTATCCTTTCTAAAATGGATTGTTCTAACTGCATTATTGGCCTTCCAGAGTATCTTCTCAGTATATTTTGAAGAATGCAAAACAGTGCTGCTTGACTGGTCATCTGATCTCCCACCTTTGAATGTCTGTTATCACTCAGCTCTCTCTGCGCAGGCTGCAGGTTTCTGACAGGATGGACTATAAACTTTCCACCAGCTCCTTTGTTGACATCTCTGGTTCTGCACCTGACTACTGTTTGATTCGCCTCGTCGTCATTGTATTCTTCACCATCATCTTTTTCTCAGTTATGCATGTAGCAGTTTGCATGATGGTGGCCTCTTTTGCCTGTGGTCTGTGCAGTGATGAAAAATGGGCTGTACACCCATGGGGATGCTTCGGTGAAAGTTCTGTGGTGTCGCCTTGTGGCCATCGCACAATACCATGCACAGTGCCATCTGCCAGGGAGCTTCTTGATTTCTAAATGGAAAGCCCTATGTGTGCCTGCAGCCTATGTTAACACAGTGCTGGCTTCCAAGGTTGATGCAGGATCGCTCCCCTTTAGTTGGTTCAGCAGTTTAGGACAGTACTTCTGGGTCCCACTGGTACCTTAAGGAATATCTTTTTCTTGTCTGTCTTTTGGCTGACCTCTAGGGAAGGGCCTAGTGACAGTGAGGAAAGACCCACTGACCACAAGGAAAGTCCTGTTGACAGCGGGAAAGACTGCAACCAGAGATCTAGTCAGAGACCACTTAAGGCCATGTGATGAAGTCATGGCATTGTCTGGAGTTGCACTGGTTTCATCTGTCCGCGAAGCAGCAACAAGTAGGGCTGCAAGGTGCGTGCAGCAGTTTGCTTGATGGGGCATCTTTGCTGTTCTGCAGTCATGAAGTAGAGGCTGATACACACATAAGATAGCTTTGGTGGAGGTTCTGTAGTGTCGCATTCAGTGGCCATCACACAGTAGTATCTATCATGAAGCAGACATGTCCCTTGACGTCTTAATGGCATGCCCTGTGCATGCCAGCATCGTAAGTCAGCACAGCGCAGGCTTCTGAAACTGATGTGGGTTTGTTCGTGGCTGGTTGGTTTGGCAGTGGAGGATGGTGCTTCTCTGGGTCGCACTGGCACCTTCAGTTGTATCTTTTTCTTTCTTCTTTTTTCTTCTTCTTCACCTCTTCTTTCCATCTTCATTTTCTTCTTTTCCTTCGTTCTCGTCTGCCTCATCTTCTTTCTATCATCATCATCATCATCGTCTTCCTCATTGTCTCTGTTATAAACATGACCGATACAAAAACAGACTCATGCACAAGCCGCGTCCACTGCTAAATTTGTTTATATAAAGTTTATGGTGGTTAAGATGTTATTTAATTGTTTGGTGGTTAAGAAAAAAAAAGCTGAGTTTCAAAGGTTCAGTTTAAGTTTGTTAGATGGTTTGAAAAATAAATTTGGTATCTGCACAAACATGTTCAAAATTTGATTGACAAAAGGGTTAATGCAAGCATATGCTTGCTTCATTTAATTTGATGAAAATTGATATTTAACAGCACAACAAAATTTTGCCATTCTGTTTCAGAATCCATCATGGCAAAGTTTTGATATCAGCCAGTTTGAAGATCAGATCAACCTTGCTTCAAAGTGTATCCTTGATGTTGGTCCACCAGACCACACCACGCCACTCCATCCCACACCAGACTACCTCACCACACCACACTGCACCACACCACACAGTACTTTAGTGCCCATGCTATACCACTTCATGCCACGGTGTATAACGCATTGGTACATCACTCTTCGTAGTACCAGTACTATGAACCATGCTATATTAGATTACAATGAAGTTATATCATATATTTATTTCATATTTATTTTACCTAAAACCAGAAAACCATATTTGTATACAATATTATTCCCCTTTACAATATAGCTGCCATGACGCTACCATAGCAACCTTCTATTATTTATTCATATTGAAAAATGCCACAGTTTCTCCCCAGCATGTCCATAAAGTTTTGTGGAGTTCAGTAAATAATTGAGATGTGACATTTTGACTGTGTTCGTTGTTTTTTTTTCTGCATTTCCCTCGAGGTTGCCCAGACCACTGGGCTTAGGTTTTGTTTTGGCAGATGAGACAGAAATAGGTTACAGTGGGGTGTTGGTGGAGTAAAGAGAGCTTTTCTTGACAGCAGTGCAGTCATCGTGGTACGTGTTTGGGTGGGTCAGCAGGACAACTTCAGTCTGCTGATACTGATGGAGGTTCATTTGTCAGGCCTGCATTTCCTCACCCACAAGGTAAGCTTTGACTGAGGATGTGTGGTCTGCCAGCCCTGTGGCAGTCACTTTGCTGTAGTTGCACTATGGCTAACAGGCATGCACACTCAATTTGAAAAATAGTGTGCTTTTCAGTGATGCGGAGTGTAATGCTCTTACGCGTTAAGACCGAGGCAAGCTTTGTCACTACTGCTAGTGCTGTTATACATGAGAAGCGGCAAGCTCCATCCTCACAACTGATAGTGATCAATCATGTGAGAAGGCCCACGCTCATTTAAATTTTTTAAGATCCCATTGACTATTGTAACCTCAGTACATTGAATAATACTGTATGAATAGGAAAAATGCAGCCATTCAACATGTTTTACACAGTAGTGGAGGTTATGTGTAAAGTCAGCTTTGTTTCTTCTGTTTTTATCACTTACTAGTTTTTACACGAGAGACTGGCATCAGCTCATTAATATGATACACAGAGATGAAGAAGAGCATAATCTACTAATACTAGCTTAACAATGAAAGCTTTAAAACTGCTGATGTGCTTGTGGTGAATTCAGAGTCATACTGAGGTGCCAGTCTTCTTCAGATGGGACACCTTGGCTTTCTTGAAAGAAACTTCTGAGCACAAAAAAGCTTCCGAAATACGTCAGTTTTCTGGACAGTACTCTAAGCTTTGATGAGAAATACCTCCAAGGGCAAAATAAGGGTGCACAAAACTTCATGAGGGAAGGATGGGACGGGCAGGTAAAGAGGGAAGGTGGGGGTTCAAGGGGATGGAAAGGGAGGGATATAGGGTAAGACAGTGATGTTCTGTGTTAGTGCAAGCTCTTGAAGAAGACACAAGAACGCAGATGTACAATGCTCAAATAGCAATTGTTGTTTATGGAGCTATGATTTAAAAAAAAAAGATATAACTTGGTAGTGGTGTTATTTCAGCTGCAGCAGTTGGTGGTGAAGCAGAGTCCCAACATGGTCATTTTTGGGATGCTGGACAAAGAGTTCATCTTTGTCAACAAAGAACAGAATCGCATCAAAAACCTGGCCAAGAGGGTATGTGTCCAATTTTGGTTGCTATAATAGAATAGAATCAGCTTGACAGTGTTATATTACAAGCCTTTTATTTCTTTGTGAATGGTGTTTTGTTCCATTTTTTGTCAGCTTTCCTCTTAAAGACATGTCTTAAAGACAGGTGGACTTTGATCCCCCAAACAGTTCTGTCAGACTTGAAGATGTACTGAGCCATTTTCAAATTATCTGAGGACAGATGCACGCATGCACACACACACACACAACACACACACACACACACACACACACACACACACACACACACACACACACTCTGTCTCTCACACAGAGGGCGTACACATGCTTATACAGTTGCACGTGTTGAAGCAACATTTGCTCCACAGGTTTTGCATGCCTTTAAGAACAAAAGAAAACAACAACATAAAATTGATTTGTTGGCAGTTGTCTTCCCCTCCCTTCTCCTGTGAAAGAAATAGAATGCAGAGACAATCAGAAATTGGGAGGCAGCTTATTCTTTTGACGATGGCTGGACCCAGTGGACTTCTGGTACAGACGCTAAGACAGGATGAGCCTAGATGTGGCTGTGTATGTGGAAACAGGAATGGGAATCATGGTAGTTACGCCATTGAGATGGCATAGAAGATGAGACAGGAGAGCAGAAAGAAATTATGAAATTGGCAGGGGGGAAAGCAAGAAAACGACCTTCTTTATGATTTAGAATTGTGTGCAGGATCCCTTTTGGTCAGGAAACACTGGAAAAGTCAGGGAAACATTTTTAGTGGTTGAAAAATCATGGAATAGAAAATTTAGTGTGTGTGTGTGTGTAAAAAGTGAGGTGTAGTTATGGAATTTCCTCATTTTGGCAAAGAATTTTTTTATCATTAAAACTGATTCAACTGGCCCCTGAATGAACATTAAGATTACCTGCCATTTCACCAGACTAGTTTGCATAGCAATGGAACGCAGTTGCTCACAGGCATAGGCTTATGTAAAATCCTACATTCAGGGTCATTAACTCCAGATGTAAAAGCATGCCTTTTTTTTATTTTTCATTTTTATTTTTTAGCTTTCCCAGCTGTCCTTAGCAGGGCTGCTGATCCTAACTGACTGGAATGCCTGTAGAAAATGGAGAGTGGAAAAATGGACATTCTGTTGGCAGATTTAGGGAGTTTACACATCAAAAATCAGTAAAACTCTGCATGAGCATGATATGTAAAGATGATCATATTCTGGCTCCGTGACTAACAGATTTAGACAAAGGCCCATGCTTTCTGTAAGTCTGTGAAATATTGCACTGTTTGTGACTCGGTTGGACGTGTTGGTGCAATCTAGAGGGTCTTGGTGTTGGTTGTGTGGAGAGTTGAGTGTTTGTTGGTAAAATCATCTGTGAATATAGGTCTCCAGAGACTCTCTTATTTTGCATTCAGTGATGTGAACGAGTTATACGTTTTGTGATTGGTAAGTGTTGATTTGATGTTATTTGAATATGTGGGAGCAGGATGTGGATATGTGTCAGGGAAGGGACTGGGTGGGGAGGGAGGCTTGCAAAATGAATCCATCACAACATTTAAGTCTGAGAGAATTCTGAGGGAAAGTGGATGATGATTAAGTTCTTTTTTCTTTTTAACTGTTTAAGAAGTCTTTTCAGTGGCTTGAATCACATGTGGCTCATTCTATTTCCTCCACTCCCAAGCCCCCTCCTACCCACTCCCAAGCCCCCTCCTACCCACTCCCAAGCCCCCTCCTACCCCTCCTACCCACTCCCAAGCCCCCTCCTACCCACAGCCTCACTCAGGTTTGTCCTGTCACAGCCGCAGCACTCCACAAGCAGCAGTTAGTATCAGGCTAATCTGTTATCAGGTCCTCATGAGGCAACCCTTCAGAGGAAACACTGCGCTTTTCCCCGAGTCTTACGATACGTCCAGTCTTGTCTGTTCATGTTCAGCATATGGAATACACCACGCGCTAAGCTCCCAACTTACGACACTTATTAACTTACTGTTGTAGCTAGAGCGTGAGAGTGCTGCTTTCCAAATCCCATCCAAGGGCAGATAACAAAGTTGTTGTTTCAGGTGTCAGACCTGGAACTTCCGTCCACTGCGTTGCCGGCTGCGGTGAAGGTAGAAAAAGGCAGCGTGAGAAACTCCTACACCACAAGTGCCCTGTGCAGGTCAGTCTTCCCTCTTTACCAAGCCTTTCCCTCCCATACCAGTCCCCAGTGTCTGTTAGTGTGCTGGTCTGTTCTGTGTTTTTTCACTTGTGTGTCTTCATGGTCTTTTCCTCCTCCACAAATCTCCAGTCTGTCTGCTACTGTGCTAGTTTGTTCTGTGGCTCATGTCAGTCTTTCTGATGGTCTGTTCATAGTCTTTTCAATAGAATGTTTCCATAACATTTTCCACCCATATGAACGCTTTCTGTCTTTTGGTCTCTTCTGTGTCATGTGTGCTGTCCTCCAGAAAGGAATTTGTGGTGAACAGAAGGTTAACCTTCAGTGTCTAGTCTGTTGTATCTTTATAGCTTAAAAAATACTGTAAAAAAGCATTTTGTGATAACAGTTATGGAGGATGATCATTGTATGAATGAATGAATCTTTTATTTAACGTGTTTTCACCATAATTGGTGATATTGCTCGAAGAACATCATTGTTTTCCCACGATGATCTTATAAGTACATTGATAGAATCTTAATCAAGGAATGCAGCCCACTCCACTCACTTCCTGTCCCTCCCTTGCCCATCCTGTCCTGTCTCTTCTTATCACCAAACACAAAGGCAATCATTGCTGATCACATACAGTTATTATGAGTTCATACACACGCACACGCATACACACGCTCATGCATGCACACATCAGTGTATGACTAGGAAATAAGCATCCACAAAAGAAACTTTTCTTCCAGTATAGTCAGACAGACTTTGTGACTTACGGTTCACTGAAGAGTGTAGCATTTTAGAATGCTGAGTGAATGGGTGGTGAAAGTTTGGGAAATGTTTAGGAATTTTGAATGATTTTTTGGTACAAACCCTCTGCTGGCAAACTTTAATAATAAAATACAACATGACAGAAATGCAATGAATTGTGTGTCCTGCTCAGAATCCAGACAGTGCTGCGAGCCATCAAGCAGATGCAGACCCATGCCCGGCGTTATCGCCGACAGATTGAAGACAGGCTTCTGGCATCGCAGGAAAACTCGCAGAAGGTAAGGCAGGTCTTCCTGCATTCAGGCTGGGAGCTTTGTTCTTGTCTGATGAAAGAAGTGTCTGTAACATTCATATGGTTTTAGTAATGCTTTGGTTGAATGTTTGTCTTATTATTTCTTTCCTCCCTCCGCTTCCTTCCTCCCTCCCTGCTTTGTTTCATCATTTTTGCCTTCTCTTCTTGCCTTCTTTCCTTCTATCCTCCCTTTGTGTCCCTCCATCCGTCCCTCCCCTCCATCTATCCTCCCTCCCTGCCTTCTTTCCTTCCTCTCTTCTTACATGCCTTCTTTCCTATCTCCCTTCTTTCTTCCTTATTTTATTCCCTCCTTTCATTTCTGTCATCTTTCCTCCCTGCCTTCTTTCCTTCCTCTTTCCCCGCTTTCCTTTCTCCCCGTCTTCCTTTTGCCTTTTCTCCTGCCTTCTGTCGTTCTTCCATCCCTCCCTCCTTCCAACCTTCTTTCCTTCATCCTTTCATTTTCCCCTCCCTGCCTTGCTCTCCCCTCACTTTCTACCTTCTATCCTCACTGCCTCCCTTCCTGCCTTCTTTTACCCCTTCCTTTCTGCCTTCTTCCCCCTCCCTTTCCCTCCCTCTCTCCCTGCTTCTCCTCCTCTTCTTCCCTGCCTGTGTTTCCCAGCTCTCTTTACATTCTCGTTTCCTGCCTTCTTTCCTCCCTACATCCCTTTTTTCCTCCCCTCCCCCCTGTCCTGCCTTCTTCCTTCCATCTTTCCTGTGTCCTTTCATCCCTCCCTTCTTTCCTGCCTTCTTTCCCCCTTCCTTTGCTCCCTCGCTCATTTTTCTGCCTTCTTTACTTCCTTATTTTTTGCTTTTTTTTATCCTTCTGTTCTTTTCTTCCTCTCCCTTCTGTTCTGACTCCTTCCTTTCCTTTTTTCGCACAATGTCCCCCCCCCCCCCCCTCCGTCATTCCCACCCTTCCTTCTTAAGAAGGATTAAAGTAATCCTCTGATGTCTTTGCCTGATGCTGCGCTCTCTCTTTCACATACATTCTGGCTTGAACTTGCATATGGATTCACATATGCACTTGTCATGGACTTTGTGTGTACAAATGCAGCATTATGCTCATTGTGAAAAGTTTTCCAAAATATGTCTGTCTCTTACACCAGCACACATAATTGATATGGTATGGAAAATGGAATAATGAACCCTGCCTACCACCCATTCCAGACTCCATCACACTTTTCTGTCAGTTCTTTTGCTTTCTGTTGAAACCAGTGTCCGTGTCATATATCACTGACTGTTAGCAGTGTTCCATGTGTGCATTGTGTGTAGTTGGAGGAGAGGGAGAACCTTCAGATGTCTGTGAATCAGCTTCGTCAGGAGCTAGTGCGCCGCACTACCCATCTCCACCACTCTCAGGAAAAACTTCACAGCCTTAAAGAGGCCTCCATCTCTAGAGGTACTCTGTGTGTGTGTGTGTGTGTGTGTGTGTGTGTTGTGTGTGTGTGTGTGTGTGTGTTTGTGGTGGGGGAAGGGGGGTAGGGGAAGCAGGAGGGGGCACAGGGTTGGCTTGGGAGGAGGCTGAAGTGACTGGTAAATTTTGGAACTGCTTAGAATTGAAAAAAAATTTCTATCAACAAACTAACCAAGCCAGCAAACAAGCACATAAAGACAGACACATATGCACTCAAACGCATACATAGAGACACAGAACTGTACAAACTCTGGTTCTCTCTCTCTCTCTCTCTCTCTCTTGCACACACACACACACACACACACACACACACACACACACACACACACACACACACACACACACACACACGTACACACATACACATCAACAACAACACACGCACACACACACACACACACACACACACACACACTACACACTACACACTACACACACTGCACACACTACACATTCATTGTGCTTTTTGTGGGCAGAGGAAAGGTTACAGGGTGACACTGGGCAGTTGTCCAGTCATGTGCAACTGTTGAAGGAAGACAACCGTGATCACATTGTTAAAAGGTGAATTCTTTCCCCTTTATAACTGACAGTATCACTGGGTCAAAACTGATTTGTCTGTCTGAGTTTATCGTGTTTGTACTTGCATGTTTGAGTTTTTCGTGTTTGTGCTTATATGTTTAAACAGGGTTCGTACGCCCCTTGAAGACCCTTGAAAACCCTTTAAATTTCAACTGGGTCAAAAAGGCCCTTGAAAACCCTTGAAAACTGCAGATATCCCTACCATCCCTTGAAATCCCCTTAAAAATCGTTTTCGGACCAAAACTGACCGTAACATTTGAAGACGAATCGGAGAACAAACGCGAACGAGACTTCGGACATCGATTTTCGCCTCTTGAATCGTTTGGTGTGTCGTCTGCTTTTTTAAGCAAAGGGAAGCAATTCAATAGTCGGTTATCGTTTGCGCATGCGCAGTTCGACTTCCAACAAAGAGCGCCATGCTCCCTCATCTTCGGCGAAGTCCAATACTGTTGCGTCTGTCATCATGCCTAAGGGAAATTGCGCATTTGATCTGTTGTGGCTACAGAAGGAAGAATATCGAAGCTGGATCACTGAATGCAGAGACAACAAACATGCGTTTTTCTGTAAAGTGTGCAAAAAGACCGTTGATGTTTGGGCAATGGGCGAATCGGCGGTTGCAAGTCACGGAAAGAGGAAAAAATACGTGGAATTGGAAAAAGCGAGTAGGCCGGTCATTAGTCTTACGGACTTCGTTCGGCAGTCATCAAATTCATCAACATCGGGTCAGACCCTTTCCTCAGTAAGAATCGTCAGCCAATCCACAATAACAGCAAGTGGGACAGATGTGTTGAAAGCTGAAGTGTTGTGGACGATTCATGCCATCAACAATCATCACAGTTTCCAATCTGCTGAAGACAACGCGAAACTGTTTGCAGCAATGTTTCCGTATTCCTCGATTGCGACGAACTATCGGTGTGGGGAAACCAAAAGTAGATATCTTGCAACTTTTGGCATTGCTCCCTTTTTCTGTCAGAACTGAAAAAAGAGTGAAATCACAGACTGAATCTTCAAATCAATCGTCACGTCGTCTCCATAGACTTTAAGTGACTCGTGTGTGCACATTTGTTTTAAAAAAAAGAAAAGAAAAAAAATCCTACTTTCTTGTTTAAAAGACGGCATTCATACCACACCCCCCCCCTAACTTACCTACCAGCTAGCCTACACACACACACACACACACACACACACACACACACACACACACACATACACACACACACACACACACACACACACACACACACACACACACACAAAACAAAAAAATTATCTATTTTATTCACCTTTTTTTTTTTTTTATTACAGTTACTTTCATTTTATTCATCTACTTATTTATTATAATTACTACCACTATCATTATTATCATTACTATCCCTTCTATATATATATAATTTTTTTTTAATATATATATATAAATTCACACACCCCCCCCTCCCCTTAGCATTATTATCAATCCACCTTAACCACAGCCATCACAAGTATATCACACCACCCCACTAAACCAGCTACACAATCCTTCCTGAAATGTGCCAGAGAGGGGGCCTCGGCTGTAGTGTAATCACCTTATCATCATGGCTGGATTACATGTGTAAGGTTATTATTCACTCTTTTTTTTCAACTGTACAGCTAAATTTGCCCCTTAAAAATTAAAATATCCCCTTTAGAAACCCTTGAAAAACCCTTGAATTTTTTTCCTGTGAGGAAGTAGGAACCCTGTTAAGTGTGAAAATCATGCATTATTGAGTTCATGGTGGAAGGGGCTTTCATGCATTTTTGTGTGTGTTGCATTAATATGTCTTTGATAGACATGTATTTTCTTTTTGTTTATCTGGGTGTGATTGGTTAAGTGCAATGGCTGACACACTGACTTCTTTTTTTTATATATATTTTTTAAAGTTTTCATTAACCCTCTCTGCATTCACATATATCTTACATTGAAAAAGTTCTTGTATTAACAGTCCATAGAGGTGTTGCAAGTGAAACATGTTTCCCCCTGTATGCAAAGTACTATTTAGTTGCTGTTTCATGGAAAAAATACTTGGAACACATGTTCATTTCTGGTCCTGATCTGGTTTTGCACGTTGACATGTGTGCCTTGCATACATGTGGCATGTTGGTGTCCATGCTTTTGTTACATATTCAAGATGAAATTACAGAGACATGATGCTGTTGATAAACAGTTGCTCTGTTTAGCTACACATGCATTAGGGAGTAGGAAATAATGAACACACATACATTGTGAGGAAAAAATAATGAACAAAACCTACCAGAACTTGTTCTTGTAGCTCTGTGATTACATTTATCCATTTAGCGTTTCACACATGTTGCTACCATGTCGGTGAGGCAACTCTCCAACTTTATGATAGAAAATGCAAGTTGATAAACATAGCCATTGCCATCCCCTGTTATTTTTGTCCAGTTCACAAAACAAAATAGGCTAGAACATATTAGACAAAACAGTGTTGTGGTTTCATGTTCATGGGAAGCACACGAACAGTTCCAGTTTGCTTGCTGCTCAAAACTGTTTATGTGAGGCAGTGTAGGTGCACGTCATGAGCTCTGTCTGCAGTGACACAAAGGACTCTCATGTGTTGTGGTTCATTCATCTCATTGTTATCTTCTCCCACCTCATCTCCATCAAGACCCAGGTCAGCAGCACCAGGTCAGCAGCACCTGATTCAGCATTATCTCTCACACTTGAGGCAACGTTTCTTCCTCAGTGCTCACTTCCCACTTTACTTGTTCATTCACAGCCACTGTCTTCCCTGTGAGAAATCAGTGAGAAAGATGGTACCATGCCTGCCACCGCTCTCTCATGAATGAAGCAGACAGCACCTGAAATTTATTGGTTATGCAAGACTTTTGTGGGAAAGTTTAGTTCAACGGTATGTGTGGCGGGGTCCCCATGTAGGGTGTGATAGAAATTCCCAGTGCACAGGTGACGTTGCAGCGACACTGTTGCAAACACACATTTCATATTCAATTTAAATATGTGGAAGCAGTTCACAGGCAGCTGGCTATTTTTGGAATAAATGTGGGAGGGTGAGGGATATCAGGTACTTTAACATTTTGTTTGATATTTTGCATATCAAGTATTTTTTGTTTGGTGACAGAATTACCTGGTTCTTTGAGTGGTGGTTTAGCCTTCAGCCAGTCAGTGAAAAAAGCTGTGTATAAGGCCATGCTTTGTGTGCCCAAATGCAACCACCAGACTGTGCTGTATGTGTTGTGACAGTGTCAAATTCTCACTCCAAATTTTCTCCCTTTTCTGGAAGTAGTTCTGTGTGATAGCCATTGATTAACGCTTATACATCCACAGGGAGCAGCTGGTGAAGGAGAATGCCTTGTTGACTTTACGACGGAGGCAGATGTTGAACGAACTGTTCACCTACATTTATCCCATCACTGAGGCGAGTGTGCGTGGCCAGCGATGATGGCCTGTTTTGGGTTTTGGGGGTACTCTGAGTGTTGCTTGTTGACGGTTTGATGTTCTTGTTAAATGGATAAATGATTGATCAAGTTACAAAAGTTGCACTACATGCATGAACAAAAAATCATGAAATTGACACCCTTCTTTGACAGCATCATGTAATTTCATTACATGCACTAACATAGAGATGCAGATGCAGATGTTTATTCGTAAAGGCCATAGCCCCTTAGAAGGGGGATACATATAAAAGAAAGAACTTTACTAACATAGAGAGAGAAAGAGAGAGAGAGTAAAACAGTTGTGTTTTTTCCATAAAAGTTGTTTCATCTTCTGTGCTCTCAAAGTGGCATAAGTCACATGCAGCTCATTCTGCCTCCACCATACACAACCACATTCAGTAACTGCTGAAGCAGCCCAGCACCATAATTCACAGGAAGCAGTCTTTCAGGCCATCATGAGGCAACCTGCCAGAGGAGACACTGCACTTCTGCAGAGTCAGTTCACTGGTGTTCAGTGGGGCATGTTCATTTTACAGGGTTGTGTGTGTAGTCAGTATCTGCAGCAGGTTACATGTGATGTTTTCAGCTACAAAGAGGACCTAACACTGATGTAAAATCAGTTTTCAAGAAAGTGAAATTTATGGAACAGATATTTTACATTTTGTTTACCCTTTAAATGCCAGTCCAGATTTGTACAGTGCTTGGCTGCAGATTCAAAGGCCCCAAGTACCACTTTTTTCATTTTGAGCAGGCAAGAAGTTTTGCATCATTTTGAACGTGTTTGGAGCATGCCATGTGTCTAGCATCACCTTGATAGGGAGGGTTTGAAGCATGCATAAAGTTTCACCCTTCTTTGAGCATTGTGTTTACAGCAAAAAACAGAGCAGTTGAGACAGGAGGTGGATCAATTAATGGCAAGGGTTCAAGGGTTAGGAGACTGATGAATTGATGGAAGTGGTTCTGCCTGCTTGTCAGTGAATGTCACATTGGTAGGATTAGGATTTGTTAGTTATTGTAGTAATAGTATTTGTATTTGTAGTGGGTGTAAGGTGTATTATTGTATATGAGAAGGGTGAATGTAGTATGACTTTGTAAAGCGCTTAGAGAAATTCGTTTGATTAAGCGCTATATAAGAAATCATTATTATTATTATTAAAGTTAGAACCATAGACCCAACAGCACTGTAACAGAGACAGTTGGTGTAAGCCAGTGGAAGGACGACAGTGCCTGACAGTTGTGCAGCGAGAAAAGGGATAGGCAAGACAGAGTGAAAATCTCTAAAGTCTTATGGTGGTGTTTGGCCACAGAAAATGAAGGAAGCAGATAATGACAGCATGGAGTCAGCTTTTCACGATGTCTGTTTTGCAATAGCCATGAACATCAAGATGTCTGTTTTGCAATAGCCATGAACATTTGACCAAACACAGCTAGCAGTCTGGTTAGGGTTTGTGAGAATTTGGCATGATTAGTAAACCTAACCAAACAGGGTGAATACATACTAAAACATACAAACAACAGCGGATATATTGCTTTTTTATGAAGTCCCCTTTTTTCCAGGAAGGTGGCAGATTCTTCATAAACAAAGTCCGGTTACCACACGCTGAGGAGCTTCAGGGTAAGTGAGATGGTGCATGAAGCATGTAACATTTCTGCCTGTTTGTCAGTGACTTATTTGGAGGAAATATGACCTACAGGCACAAATACCTTGAAACTTCTTCAACAGCTGAACTTCACAACCGATTTCTTGCTAATGTTTGGAACATTTAATACCGCTTTTACTTAATTGTATACGTAGTGTATAGGAAGTAAATGGAATTGGACTAAGTTGATATTTCTTATACTGTTGGACAATATAGTGTGCAGGATGTAAATGGACATTTAAAAAAAATTGATTTTGAATATTATAAGATAAAAATGCCCATGTTGTTCTTACAGCTTTGAGTGCAGTTGGAAGGTTATGTAGATATGCAGCATGCATTATACAAATCAATACCAAACAAACATAACCAAATAATACTGTATAAAACAAAAATAAAATGAACAGTAACCAAAAAAGGAGAAGAGCACACAAAGGGAACTTGTCTGAAGGTTTGGGACAAGATCTCAGTTTGTATCCACTTACAGGAAATCATTCAGTAGACTGATGAAATTAGGGCTCCCTGATGGATTTCATTAATGTGTGTTAACTTATCCCCCTTTTTACCCCAAGCTGTCTTACACCTTCCCCCACATATGCACAGATCCATTCTTTCACTGTCCTGATTTCCATCTCCTGACTCTTCCCATGAACCCCGTCAGATCTCAGGACAGTGAGTTTGTTCTGGACCATTCCAGTTACATGGCTGGTCCTGGGACCTGGAGTCCACTAAGAACCCAGTGACGTCTTAGGAATTTCAGGTCAGCTGAATAGGAATGTTGTTTCCTGTTCATGAGATGGTTGTGCGTTGTCAGGTCAGGATGAGGCCATGGTGGCGGTGGGCCTGGGCTACAGTTGTTCACCTGACCCTCAAGGTGGCGCAGATCCTGGGGCTGCCTCTCCGCCACCCCATGGAGAACCGGGGCTCCAAGTCTGTCATCTATGACCAGGTCCACTCTAAACTGGTCGACAAGGACAGAGAGTAAGTCCCTATGGCTTGAGGTGTACTAGGATCTTGGGTGTTGTGGGGTTTTGTCCATGTGGACCTTTTTTTTTGATGTATTGGCTTGCTTCCAGATGAGTGGTTTGTGTCAACTCTTTATAGTTAAAGAACTAAGGAATTTTGGCTTTGTTGGCTGTGGTCAGTGCACAGTGTCTGAGTTTGGTTGGTTCCTCCTCATGTCAGATTGTTTTCCACCATACTCTTTTTTTTCCTCTCAGTCTTTTATGGCATGCCTTCCAGTGGTATTATTCCCTTGCTGTTCATTCCACCCCCTCTGCCCCCTGCCCCCCGCCCTCCCTTCCCTTGCACAGCCACATACAGGACTGTTCACACCCTCTACACCTACAAGCCCTAGCGAAAAAAATGAGTGGATGAGTAAAGTATACACAGGATTGCTGGACAAGTTTAGGGGCCCTCTATTTTTGCCATTCACTCAACTTCGAACATGCTTCCCTGATCATTTGTTTGATTGTTTTTTGTCTGTCGTTCAAAGATTTCATTGACTTTGATTAGAAAATGCCTTGAATGTTCTATGAATGCCAAATAAACACACATAAGTTGGCATACTTCAGCTGTGTTGGTATAATGTTTAGAAAGAAACACCCTTATGAAGAGCATATATCTAGAAGGATTTTGAATAGGGAGCATTAAACTCAAGTATTACCAGACTGGCTTGATCGTCGTGACTGTCTTTCCACTTTGTGTATGTGTGTGAGTACATCTTTCACTGACTGCATGCATTTTGTACAGTAAGAAACATTGTTGAACACTGAGACTGTGAAATTCAGCTGTTAGAAAGCTGTCATCAGTCAGTTGCATGTTCATCATTGTCAATGACTTCATCATTATCACTATCTCACAGGACATGACACATGAATAGATGTTGCAGGTTCCCTTTGTATTCCAAAGGCAAGGACAAGAATCACTTCAACTATGGCGTCTTTCTTCTCAACAAGAACATCAGTCAGGTCAGCACTGTGTTTGTGTATGCAGTTGCACTTGTCTGTGACCCGGCCTTGCTCCCTCTCTGAACCCTATCTCCTCACTGTCCCTCCATTTTCCCTTTTCTCTCATGGGTTACAGAGGTTGTATTTTACAGGTGTTTGCCTTTTGCCATCTCATCTTCTGCATCCTTAAAGTGGCATTACTCCCGTGCCTCTCATTATGGATCCCCTGTGCACAGCCTTACCTGGCTTTGTCCGGTGTTGCCCTGGCTCAGTCATCCACAAAGAAGTCAGTATTGTCATGAGCCAACCTGTCAGAAGAGACATTTTGCTGCAGCTGTCTTACTTTTGGATGGCGTCCAGCGGTGCCTGTTCCAGTCCAACTTATGCAACTTACCTCCGTACTGATGGCAGTGATTGCTTTATCAGGGGGGCCAGTGTGAATTTTCTTCTCCTCCAGATGGTGTCACCAAATTGACCTGCATGGACTGTCTCGGACTTATGTGGTGGCTTAGGTGACCAAGATTTGTTCACTTGGCAGCAGTTTTGGATGTTCTGGACACAGCTGAATGACCTTAATGGTCAGTCGTGAACCTCAGTAACTCAGAGATAGGCATGTGCACAGCAGACTACATCCTTCACTAGATTTCTGTACACAATTTGAACTTCAGGTTTTTAAGAATAATTTTGTTGTTGGAACAGAACCATTGTTTCATGAGTGTGTCAAGTGCTGTTGACAAGTAAGTAATATGGGAATTCGCTTAAGAAAAATTTTGTTTGAACAGAACCTTTTTTTCATGAGTACGTCCAGTGTTATTGAAAAGTAAGTAATATGGGAATTCGCTACTTGATACATCAAGTAAACTTGGGAGTTAGAAAGTTGAAGTAGCGTCCCCACTTTCTAGAAATCCTTTGATATAAATTGTTTGTGTGTTCTGTCACTTTGTTTTTTCCTGTTTGATATTTATTGTCATTTTTCTTTTCTATGATGACTGTTTTTGCATTTATTTATATATTTATTTATTTGTATGTAAGCAAATCTTAGTTTCTGGTCCTTGCCATTCTTTTTATACTGCTTTCGGAGGATGAGGGGGGAGGGGGAGGGGAGGGGGAGGAGGAGGAGGCTGATGATGATGAAAACTTTCCGTGGCAGTTGAGGTATCAGTGCGCTGTGCCCACACTGGATCTGAGACAGACCTTGCAGAACTTGCTGACCATGCTGCACAAATTGGGTGTTAGGATGTGAGTACTCTATGTGTGTGTGTATGTGTATGTGTTGTGTGTGTGTGTGTGTGTGTGTGTGTGTGTGTGTGTGTGTGTGTGTGTGTGTGTGTGCGTGCATTTGGATGAAGGAATGAAGGAAGGATTGTGTATGACTGACAGTGTGCTCTAAAATCTCAGCGACTAAAAGTGTGATTGCTGCGAAACAGAGAAGGTAGGAAGGGGCAGTGGTGGTTGAAGGCTGAGATGAGGGAGAAGGATGAAGAGGAAAGCGAAGACATAGGTAAGAAGTTGCACCTTCACTAACCATCATATTCACAGTCTTCAACCATTCATATCACGCCAGCGTTCCTCCCTTCTTCTTCTTCTTCCTCGTTCGCCATCCCGTTAGATGAGCAGCCCGGTGTCCTCGATGAAGGCTGCCGTCCGTCGCAGCTCCTCCAGGGTGCCATACAGCTTGGCTTCCACTGCTGTCGGTGTTGGCCAGTACTTTCTCCTGGATGCTGCATACGTCATACAGACTTGAAGGATGTGGTCAGTTGTCATTGGTCCCTCACTACAAGGGCACTCTCCACTCTGTCCAATGCCAAATTTTGTGTGCATGTGGTGGAGCAGGCGATTGTGTCCAGTCCTCAGGCGGAAGATCTTGACCTGTTCCCGTCGTCCCAGCAAATGGTATGTGTCTTCTGGGTTGTATTTGGGATGCAGGAGGCGCCATTTTATTCCTTGTTGTGCCTTGATGATTGTCTTAATTTCATCGTATGACACCAGGTTGTTGGCCTGCTCCTTCTGTGCACCATCTTTTGCCAGAATGTCCGCTTTTTCGTTGCCTCTGATGCCACAGTGTGCTGGTACCCATTGTATCACCACTTTCTCCACTCTGGCACTCAGGGCAACAAGGGCTGAAGTGATATGGTTCTGTTCTTTGCAGCGGGAGTTCTTGAGGGCTTGGAGCACGGAGAGAGCGTCAGAGAAGACCACCACCTGCCCTGTTGTTCTTTTGGAGTTCTGCAAGACTGTTGTGGCTGCCTCACAGAGGGCTTCTCGCTCAGCTCGGAAGTTGGTGGAGTATTTTCCTGTTGGAATTGCAATTTCTTCATCTCCGTCTTTGTATCGAAGGAAGATTCCAGCTCCACCATCCCTTGTTGCCTCTGTGGCGGAGCCATCTGTGAAGACATGGGTCCAGTCTTCCTGGGGATATTGGTTGCAGATGTACTCCATGGCCAGGGCCTTCCTTTGGGTGTCTGACTGTATTCCTCTCTTCTCCACTCCGGGAATGCTGGTGACGACTGTTGGGAACACCTGCCTCTTCCAAGATGGGTGGGTGACATTTGCCGGGATAGGCTTTGCTTCGTGTTCCATCAAGACTGGGCTTTGTCTTTCAAGGCGTCTTGACTGGCAGATGAAGCTGCCTCTTTTCAACCGGCTCTTGGTGGGTCTGCTCATTCTGTTGTTCATTGGATGGTTTTCAAGGCGTTTGAATTTTGCTGCTTGGATGAGGATCTTTGTGTCCCTTCTGTCCTCTAATGACTGTAGCCCAGTGGTCTCTTCCATCTTCAGGATTGGGGTGGATCTCATGGCGCCAATTATGACACGCTGAGCTTGGTTCTGTATCTTATTGAGGTGGTTGAGGTTAGACTTTGCAGCTGATGCCCATGCTGACGTCCCGTACTCAACTACAGGTCGGACTCTCCCTGTATAGAGTCTCTTCAGGATACGTTCGTCAGCCCCCCAGTTCGTCCCCGCAAGTTTCCTCATGATCGCCAGTCTCAACTTGGCCTTGCTACAGCATCTGGTGATCTGCTGTTTCCAAGTGAGCCTGCGATCAAAGGTCACTCCCAGGTAGGTAGGTGTGGGTTCCTCTGCAAGCCTTTGGTTGTTCAGTGTCAGCTTCGCCTCTTGCTTCTTGCTGGATAGGCTGAAGACTGTGTAGGTTGTTTTGCTTGAGTTGACAGAGACAAGCCATTCCTTGGTCCAGTCGCTGATCTTGTTGAGCGCAGTCTGGAGGCGTACCTGTGCTGTGGTGGTGTACTCTTCAGAGCACCAAAGCACCAGGTCATCTGCGTAGATCGCTCCTCTGACCCCTTTTGGCAGTTCTCTGACGATGTCATCTATGAAGATGAGGAACAACGTTGGCGAAAGGACTCCTCCTTATGGTACTCCCTGTCTCAGCACCTTCTTCTTGCTTTTCTGGCCCTGAATCTTGACTCGGGCTTGGCGATTGTGTAGGTACTGGCTGATCCAGGTGTACATCCCCCCAGACACACCACATCGCCGTAGTTTGAGCCTAAGTCCGTCCTTCCAGACTTTGTCGAACGCCTTCTCCATGTCAATCCAGACAGCAAGCGTGTTCTTCTTTTCTTGGAAAGCGTCCTCAATGCTTTGCGTGATGAATGTGATCTGGTCTTCTGTTGATCTGTGTTGGCGGAAGCCTGCCTGTTCAGGGCTCAGCAGCTGATGCTCCTCAAGGTGCCAGACAAGCCTTGTGTTGACAAGTCTCTCCATCAGCTTCCCTAAGCAGCTTGTAAGGCTGATGGGTCTGTAGCGTTCCTCCCTCAGAGCTGCTGGATTTCAGAGAAATTTATGAAAGTGAAAAATGACTCGGGGGGGGGGGGGGGGGGGGGGGGGGAAGAAAAATTAAGGAAAGAGGAGGAGAAAAAGGGTGGCCATAGAATCTGCAGGTTCCTGGTCGTGTTTTCACTTTGCTAGTAGACAACACTGATGTCATAGGATCGTGTTTTCACTTTGCTAGTAGACAACACTGATGTCATAGGATCATGTTTTCACTTTGCTAGTAGACGGCACTGATGTCATAGGATCATGTTTTCACTTTGCTAGTAGACAACACTGATGTCATAGGATCATGTTTTCACTTTGCTAGTAGACAACACTGATGTCTTAGGATCATGTTTTCACTTTGCTAGTAGAAACTCTAATGTCATAGAATCAGATCTCATGTAAACTTGTTAATGAGAGTTGGCTTACGCCTTTTTGTCTGCCTGGAGGCAAAGTAATATCACACTTTAAGGTCGTGCAACGGCAAGATTCTATGAAAGAGAAACAGATCAACAGAAAGCCTTTGAATAAATGGTCCTAGTCATGGTTGCACTGAAAATTGTTTGATACATGACTTGTGCTCAGATTTGTACCAGATTACACTGTTCTTAATGTAAGTTTCAAAACTTTGGGAGGATAGAAGCTGGGAGAAAAGAGGGGATGAAGGTAAGAAGGGATGGGTAGAAGGCAAGGCATGCTTCCAGCCCCCCTGCCCCCGCTCGCACCTCACCCCCCCCCCCCCCCCCCCCCCAAGAATTTCAGGGATTTTGCTTTTCCTCAGTGTGAGCCGCAGTCTCTGTCCCTCAACCCAACACACACTTGCCCACAGGGCCATGTCTCAAATGATATGTACATAGAAGAAAAAGAAAAGAGATGGTGTCGAAGAGAACTTGTAGAATTTCAATATTTGACGCATACGGGTATTTCATTTCGCAGGATGAAAACAGTACTGGAAAAGGTCCACTGACCATTGGTTTTTATTTCCTTTAACCCTTACAGCACTGAACTCTCATCAGTGCAAGCAACTAGGGGGCGGGGCTTCCAGTGTCCAGTGTTGCTTTTTTTTTTTTTTTGCTGTCCCAACCTCTGCGCCACTTCAGAGGCAGTGCACCCACGCCACTCATTCCGACACCTCGTCCACAGCCACAGCCTGGTCGGCCCCGCCGCAGCCTTGCTTTTTCATTTCACAAGGAAGATTGACACGGTCTAACATCAATGTCCAGTGATTCACCTACTAATGAGTTGTAACCAATCAGTGTTGCACACTGTCTCTCCCCCCACCCCACTGGCCCCATGAAGTCACAATTAAGTGCTTCAGGTAGTTTGACCCACTCCACATTTACTGTGGAAGAGGTGCGTCCAGTTATGAGTAAGAATAGAAAGTGCAGGTTCAGATGAGCAACATTCATAATGCTGATTCCAAGCTAGATGACCTGTTGTTAGATAGCAAGTGTAAACAAATCAAGACCCAAACTGAAATTTGCGTTGTTGAACCCATATCAAAGCAGGGGGGGGGGGGGGGGGGGGGGGGGGGGGGGGAGGCTTGGCCCAACAACTGGAGCTGTTGGTTGTGTTCTTGACAGTGATTGTGACGGCAGTGTCTGTGCTGTAGGTGAGTTGGGGTGGTCAAGGCCAAATAGTGGAGGAAAGATAGTAACAACCAATACTGAGGTAAAGAACCATTAGCATGGCTGTATAGCTGCAGGGTCAGAGGGTGCATTGCCTTGTGACCTGAATCTGAGGCATTCAGCGATTGCTGGCTGTGGCAGCAACAGCAGAGTTGAGGTCAAAGGCTTCTTGCATTGAGTAGAAGGACATTCAGGTGAATTATTTTGTGTTCAGTACTGATTTCAGTTATGCATGCATAAGCGTGTGTGCGTGTAGGGGAGGGGAGAGGGAGTGGGATGCAGGCTGGGGGGATGTTGTGTGTGTGTGTGTGTGTGTGTGTGTGTGTGTGTGTGTTGCTTTGAGAGAATGTGGGTTGTGTTTATGCATTTCCCTTCAAATTACTAAATCTTTGAAATTGTTGAGTAAGCAGCTCACTATTATTCTGCTTTACAATCTGTTTCCTCAATTTTACAACTAGCAGCAAGGGAATTACTTGTTTAGTTCCATTATTAATATGCTCTAATACAAAAATCTGTTTCTTTAGAACAACAGCTGCCATTGGGAATGTAAGAGAGAGAGAATGGCCTGCAGTGAAAGGGTTAAGTCCAGGCACAGCATGCTTGGATTGATCAGCTGAACGGAGAGTATGGGATGGTCGATATGAATGATAAGGTCAGACAGATACGCTGGTTAGTGTTCTGTAGGGTACAGAACACACTTAATAGCGTCTCGTGCTTCACCTTTTGTCCACTGCCTTTCCCATACTCATCCATCTACAATTACAAAAATATTACTGTCCGCCCATTTCTGTATGTCAAGGGTAACCATGAGTTTTGTCCCCTTGCAGATTATTTGGGAAACATTGAGTGCTTGGACTTTCAGTCTTAAGGAGCTGTAGACAAAAAATTTTCAGCTCATATAGGTTGTGAAAAAAAGTGTAAGAGGATTGTCTATATATCATGGCTGTGGACAGTTTACTGGCCTAGTTGCTGCTGAATTGTAATCAATGCCCACCCCCACCCCCCCACCCCCCCACCCCCACCCCCCAAATTTAAACTGCATGGGTGTGCTCAAAACATTTGAATTACGTGGCAGTGTGAGAGAGACCAAGAATAGGGGAAAAGGCATAGATGGTAAAGATCATTTTCAGAGTTCTTGAATGCAGACAAGTAATAATGGCAATAATGTTGGTAATAATGATGGTGTATATTTATAACATTAATCTGTAAATAGCCATAAATGCATACAGAGTTTAACACACACGTACATGAACACACTCATGCAGTCTCGAGCATACACACACACACACACACACACACTCACACTCACACTCACACTCACACACACACTCACACACAACGTTTTTAAGGCTAGAAAAAATAAAATTGTGCACCAATAAAATGTGCAGTTTGGAGAGATGATTTTAAAGAAGAAAGAGAATCAAACAGTGGAGTGAGAAGGGAAGTTTATTCCATGCAGAGGACACTTGACTAGAGAAAGAGTAGCATTATCAACAAAGCACACATAGACACATGGTTGATAAATTTATCCACTCTGATTTTTATACAAAATTTGGTATGATTTAAACTGGCAGGATTTTGTGTGGTGTATTTTCTTAAAAGCAGTACTCGAGTTACATAAGTGTGTGAATTGATATGTATGTTATGCACCAATGACATGAAAAAATTCGTTAGCTGAAAGGTAAATATTCTTGTAGCACCATTGATAGAACATCACACTGTTTCAGGGAAGGGGAACCAGGTGTTGTACCCCCCCTCACCAGTACACCAGAGGGCACTGCTCTGTCTCGGACCTCACCCAATGGCAGCAGCCTTGGCATGAACCTCACGCCTGCCTTCGTCAATCTCTCTGCCAACGGCGATGTTGTCAAGTCTCGGGATTCCTCGAGAGCAGACCTCCAACATTCCAAAACCAGCGACTTCAGTGAGGGCAGCACGGCAGGAACAAGCATCGCAGATCACCCTCCCTCTGGCGGGAGGAGGGAAGGCCAGGACCACTTCGACGAGACGGAGGACATTTTCAAACCGCCGGGTGATGACCACTTCTTCAAGGTGGGCGGTTCCTTCGTGGAAGAGTTCAACTCCTCAGGAGGTGGCGGGGAGTGTGGAGAGCGGCATGGACCCTCAGACTTGCAGTCAAGGGAGGTGGAGGGGGAGGAAAGTGCACTACGAGTCTCAGCCCTGCTGCACATAGCCTCTGAAGGGAGCACGCTGAGCCCCAAGACTTTCCAGCTGCTGAGAGGGAAGCGGTCCTCTGGCAACAGGCATGGGGCGAGGGAGCAGTGGGACGGCAACAACTCAGGGGAAAACGGCCATGAAGGCGACAATTCGGAAGAGGACGTTGGCGCTGTTGGTGGTGGTGGTGATGGAAGCAAACAGGACAGGGGAGGTGAAGCAGCAGTGCGTCGGCCTGACGGGAATGTAGACGGCAGTCACAGTGGGATTGAGGGAGGAGAGGAGGAGGGTACCACAGCTGGTGCAGAGTGTGCAAACTCGGAGCCTGTGTCAGGGGCATGTGGTCACAGTGTAGGGGGAGTGATTGTTGATGAGCCTTCTGTCCACCATCTACTGACCACGGATGATAGATCATGAACAAGGAGAGAGAGAGAGAGTGTGTGTGTGTCTTACGTGTGTGTGTGTGTGTGTGTGTGTGTGTGTGGTGTGTGTGTTGTGTGTGTGTGAGAGAGAGATGCAAAGATGCATTTGTTGAATTTAAAACATTTATATGTGAAGGTTATGACGCAAAGTTATGTAACAAAGTATTTCTTTTCACCTCCCAAGAGCATATACATCCAGAACTGCAGATACATGAGCATGTATGTGTTTGTTTACTGTCATGCTCACACACACACACACCACACACACACACACACACACACACACACACGTGTGTGTGTGTATCATGTTTATGGTGATTATGGTGGTTTTGCTTGGTCCCACTTGTATTGACGAGGAAATACATGGAGTATGTATTTATCAAATGATTTAATGTACTCGCTCAAAGTTACACAAACACAGAGCACAGATACAATACATAATGTATGTGTTGACATGTACTCATGCTTGATCATGCAAAACTATATGATATATACCTATCCTCTCACTGTTTTCACATTTCAGTATCTTTCATTTGCGCTGACAAGTAAACAGTCACAGTATGTATGCTTACATATGTACACACTTAAATGTGTTTACAAATATAAAGCATTAATAAAACATCTACAAAGTACAACCTACATCTTTGCTCATCTCCTTGTGGTGACACATTGTTACACTCATCCATGCACAAGCATAGAGATGCAGACATTTATAGACAGCATCTGTTTGCTTGATTGTCAGCTTGACTTCCCATTGTCGACTTCTATATTCAAGCATGCTAGGATTTCTTCTCATTTCTGGTCGATCTTCTGAGCCTTTTCAGTAGTGCTACTCCTGTGCTGCTTATTCTGACTTTCTCATCACAGCTTCACTCAGGGCAGTCTTGTTGTAGTGTGTTTTCTAGCAATCCACATGGAGCTGTTGATCTTACGTCATTGTGTGGCAGCGCAGCAGGAAGTACACTGTGCTTCTTCTGAGACACATCGATGGCGTTCAGTATGGACATGCCAGATTTCCACTTTTTGGCATGTTTTATACTTTTTGTTAGCAGATCTGCCAGGAAAAAACACAAACCGTGGAAGACGGAAAGAAACATAATTTGTGGAAGGTAGATTTTGGAACGGTTCTTTCTCATTTTGATCAGATTGAAGGTCTTCAAGATACTTTTTTTTTTTTTTGGTGGTCATTTCATTTTTTTTTTCTTAATGGAATGGAGATGCATAGAATTGACCAGGTCCATTTCTCTCCCTCATTCAACTGCTCACTTAACAAATTACACACATGTACGAGTTATTCAGTTGCCCATTGCCAAGATACAGGTATTCTTTTTCAGTTTCAGCTGGCCACATACCAAGCCACAAGTATTCCCTCATTCAAATACCCACTAACCAAGTTATCTATATTCCTTCACTTGTCCAACGGCCTCCTTACCGAGTTATTTGTATGCCTTCCCTTGTTCAGCTCTTCAGTAACTAAGTTACAAAGTATTCCTTCTCTTGTTCACTCGCAGCTGTCACAGACGAAAGAAATCAGTACTCCTTTGGGAAGATGTTGACGCATTTCTGTTTTATTTAAAATGTATTTTTGTTTTCTTGATTCCTTCCTTGATCAGAGACTGAGATGTGTCCTTTATGATTTAGTTGTACATTACATTGTATGCAAACCTTTCTCTCCACAGCCTTTGTGATGTTTTTCCACACAATTGTTAGAAATGTCTTGAAGCGGTTGGTTATGAGTCAGCCTGAGAATGATGAAACTGCTGGTGTCCATGAATGGTTGAATTCCACTGATAGGGTTCTGATTTGCCGATCAATTAAACCATTTCATTGTGCAATTGTTTGGAAATCATCATGAATGCTATTGTGACTGTCATACTAAGGATGATTGTGACTCACACTCCTAAAATGAGTCGGCCATTTTGACATATGTTGACTTTTTTTGTTGTAACATTCCTTTCAGTGTTGATTTTCATCTGCTTTCAAAGCTACATGTTGTTTTGAGGTCAGACAAACTTTGCCAGAGCTACCATCAGGTGAAGAGGACATTTTCTTCTCTGAGTGGTTTGAGAGAACTCTGTGCCCAATCATGAGTTCCTTCCTGGAGTGTGCCCATGGAAAGTGTTGATAAGGCACTGCCCAGTACAGCTGGTATTCTGTGTGGGTGTCCACAGAACATCATAAAGAGTTATTGTAGGATACAAGACATTGCCCACTGTACATCAGTAAGAGTAAGACCAGAGACAGTAGGATACAAGAAGACATTGCCCACTGTACATCATTAAGACCAGTGTCTGTAGGAAACAGGACATTGCCCACCATACATCAAGACCAGAGACTGTAGGATACAAGACATTGCCCACTGTACATCATTAAGACCAGTGTCTGTAGGAAACAGGACATTGCCCACCATACATCAAGACCAGAGACTGTAGGATACAAGACATTGCCCACTGTACATCATTAAGACCAGTGTCTGTAGGAAACAGGACATTGCCCACCATACATCATTAAGACCAGAGACTGTAGGATACAAGACATTGCCCACTGTACATCTTCAAGGTCAGTGACCGCAGTATGCACGATATTATCTACAGTACATAAAGAGCAGCTCTGGGATACAAGACATTGACTACTATACATCATTATCTCTTTCTAAACTGAAGTAAGCTGTAGTGTACCACACATACAGAAGGCTTCAAGTTTAAGCGTTCGTAGGTTAAAAATTGTGTGTGGAACTAAGCAGTGTAGCTCTGTTATGCTGTCTTGCTAAAGTACCACTCTTCTTTTAAGCTGGCTAGAGATGCCTTTGTTTGAGTTCTGTGTTTGCAAGTACAGAGTCATGCAGCTCTGCCTTCTTTTTTGCTAGACACTGTGGTGTCTCTTTCAACTTCAGGGAATGTTGAGATTTGCAACAGATTGAAAAAGCAGCATATACATCTACTATGTTACACAATGACCCATTCCATTTCTATAATTTGGAAGTGACTATGGCTATGAAAGATGACATCCGTGAATTTTCTGTTATATGAGAAAAACGTCCCTTTTCTGTCAGTTGTGAAGAAATTCATTTTACTTTTTAAAAATGTGATAAGTCAGTCAGTTGAAACTGGACCATTTGTGAATAACTTCTATATTCCATATAAGCACAATGTCAAAGCTATAGCTTTGCATTCCCTTTTTTTTTCAAAGAATTTAGAAGTTATCAGTCAGTGTATTGTGAAGTAAGAGCAGTGACTGAAGGTACAAGACATTGTCCACACTACATCGGAAAGAATATTGCCTTTAGCATACACACCATCATCCACAACACTTGATAAAGAATGACTGTAGGTTACAAGACGTTGTCCACAGTACATCATAAGGAGTAGTGATTGTGGGATACAAGACATTGACTACTGTACATTATAAAGAGTGTAGGACACAAGACATTATCAAGAGTATATCAAGAACAGTGGCTGTAGGATACAAGACCTTGTCCACAGTACATTGTAAAGAGGGTGCTATCATACTGGTGACCCGGACAGAATCAAGCCAAGGCCACAGACGTGGAGAGGTAAATGAAGCTGAGTTCGCCATGAGAGCAGGGCATGAAGGGCCACAGAATTGGAGCCTTTTTTTTTTTTTTTTTTTAATGCTGATCACAATGATGAAGATGATGCTACAGATTTCCGTTCTGGTCTGAGACTGCATGACAGGGCTGTACTCTTCGCTTACTTTCATATCATATGCTGATGTCGACCAGGCCCAAGAGATACATATACCTACAGCGTTGGTCAGGAAAATTGAGCTTCACTGTCAGAGGCGCATTCATGAGGTGGATGAAACAGTGTGGTTCCAGTCTTCCTAGTTGAGCCCACAGCAAACTCAGTACTGGACAGGGGCTGGTCAGGGCAGAAAAATCCCACAAATAAATGGCTCTGATGGAAGTCAAACCCACAACCAGACTGGAATAGCCCAGTGGTAGAGTGCCTGACTCGTAATCTTGGTGATCTGGGGTTGGGGTTCGAATCTCCACCGGGCTGTTTCAGTACAGGGTGATTTTTCCCTCGGAGTTAACATTGGTTTTGACTCCATTTCCTATACAGTCCTTTGAATGAGACTATAAACCAAGGTTCCATGTGTGAACGCACACATTACATCTTGCACACACGTAAAATCCCATCACCAACTTCCGGAAGAGAAGGCCAGTTTGGCCATTGGTATGGATGACACCTTACACATTGCATGCACCTTCCCCAAAGTTGGAGTATGGCTGCCTTAATGGCGGAATAAAAAAACGGTCATGCACACAAAACTCCACTCCCTTTGTTGAGTAGATGGGATTAATCCTTGCCTGTCTATACAGGGAGTGTCCACAGGAGTATCAGCCTGCATACACGGAAGAAGAAAAAGAAGAAACCCACAACCTTCCAGCCTCGAGTCCACACCTCTAACCACTTCGCCATGGCAGCTATTTATCTTAAAGATATTTTTGCTTGGGTCATGTGGACTATGACAGTAATAGACGACGGTCCATTTAGCGTGATTCTTATGGATAATTTAATGCTCAGGTCTGGACAGCTCAAGAAGCAGTGAAGACTGTACAGTCAATCTTGCTTGTTCCTGTGGTGCTGCCCTCACTGAAGTGGCTTCAGTGACGGTGATAGAGGATGGTCCATTGAACATGACTGTTTGTGGACAGTTTAGCTCCTTAGGTCACGATTGCTCAGAAAGCAGCAAACACTGTACAAGTGTGCTTGTGTAGTAACATCAGATTTCATTGGCAACCTGTCAGATGGCCAAGAAAAGGGGAGTTGGCACTCATGTTAGGGGTTTGATTCTTGATCTTTCAGTTGAAAGTCTGTGACTATGATGATCAGTTGTAAACATCAACAATCAGCAAACAAACGCACAGACTAGATCTGAATGCAACATTTTCTCCAATTTAGACCTTTTTTTTAGTTTCTTTAAACAACACCACAGTTTCATGAATTCATGCAGCACTCTAAATAATTGATTTGGTAGAAGATGCTTTGACATTAAAGAAAAGGTATGCAGTTTAAGATTAATTATCACAGAAAACAAAATGGCTGTAGGTTTGACAATGTGTGACGGATCCCTTTTTGATACAGTTGACAGTATAAAAAAAAAAGAAGACTATTTCGAGTTAATCCAGTGTTATAATCCAGATTTGTGTCCTGTATTGTCTTTTGTCTTTCTGAGAAGGAAGATCATTCATATACATATTTCATCAGAGTTGTACGAAAAATGTGCAATATTGTATACAAGATTATTGGAAGAAAATCCATTGTCATTGTCAAGTTGTACATTCTTGCATGTACGCATTTAATTGTACAGTAATGCCTCTTCGTGTTGCAGTATGTGCCGGTTTTAAAACCAGTGCGACATGTAGGAATAGGGTGAGTGATTTTTATGAAAGTTGAGCGTCGCTATTACCTGTCAGTGAATGTCTGATTGTGATGAGAAAGCCTTCTGAACATGCTTGTCATTGACGGCACTACAAGGCAAAGTGTGGACCACAGCAGAGGGCCAGACTGAAGACTGACCGGATGAACAACAAGCACAGTTAGACTTTCCTATCCAAATCGGTACAACCCAGTCTCAACCACTTGTCCTCTTAGTTCTCAGTGTCCTTGGTCCTGTGTACATACAACAGCTATGGCAGCAGTGAAGGGACTAAAGCATTGTATCTTTAAATCGCTTCATCGATTGTAATAGCATACATGTGTTGGGTCGGTAGTATGCAGTGGATATCGATCTCTGTGATCTGGTTTGTGTCAGAGTATTTGGAACAAACTCTGTTGTTACTGGAATGAGTGGCGTGGGAGGAATGTCTGAAAAGGGTGGGAAAGATGTAACAACCACGGCAACAAAAGACGATTACTGTTTAATGTTGTCATGTGATGTGAGTTCGTGACAAGTTACAGATTAGAATCCAGAAAGATAGTCAGTCCTCTGGGAGACTGCAATGTTGTGTGGCCAAAACAGAGTTCAGGTGAGCTGTAGTTTACAGTCAGCTGAAACATGCACCAACGTAATACACCCCAGACACAAAGTTCAGAAGAGCTATGTATGAAGAAGAGGTCAAACTAGCTGACTGGCCTGTCACCAGGGGTTTTCTCAGTCTGACTAAAACAAAAAAATGAACTGAGAAACATGAAGCAGAGGACAGCTTTTCCCTGAAATGCTACAGGTGCACGAGAAGCAGGTTTTTTTGTTTTATTTTTTCCACATGACATGAGAGTGAAAGACCAGTAGTGGGCAGGTGAGAGGCATTCAGAGTTTGTGTGTGTGTGGTGACAATCATAAGCATTCCAACAGCCTCAGAGTGTGGGCAGTGTGAACAAATGGATTGTCACAAAGAGAGTCAACTCGCGTTAGCAACAGGAAACGTTTTGAGTGGGGGTGGAGAGATGGTGAGTAGGGGTGGGTAAAGAGGGGGACGATGGTTGTCTGCAATGTTGAAGAGTGAAAAGCGCATGCTACAAGTGACATGATTTTAGCTGATGCTTCGCTGTTGCTTTCATAGTTCCCCTTCCTTTAACCGACAAGTGTCTGTCACGGTGCCCATATACTCCACATATATGTCATCAGCTAACGTTGATAAATATTACCTGATGTAGTATTTGGTGTAACAGTAGTGATATATTATTTGATTAATCCATTACAGATGTACCTATGATTACAGCCTGCTCTCTATAATTTGGCAACAGTGTAGTGTTATGCTGTATTCGTGTAGTTTTTGTAAAGATTGATTATTGTTGAAACTGCTAGGATTGTTTGTATTTGCTGCCTTAATACAGCTTCTCTTGCTTGATTTGGCATAAATTCAGTGTAGTCTTACATTGCTTCGTTTTGGCAGTGCTGCCTGTCTGTAGTAAAGTATTTGTTTATATCTACATCTCTGCTTGGTAGAGTTTGTATTTTATGGTCTGATCTTGATAGAATGTAAGTTGATGTTTGTAGACCTAAATTTGGCTTGAAATAAATCTTTTAACAGGGTGCAAAAGTCAGTGATTGTAACTGATCACTGTTTATGAGAAAATGTCATTTAAGTGACATCTTGAACACATCTGACAGATGAACAGCCTTTACTGTTCAGTGACATCACTACTTACAGAATGGCCTGAAATGTTTTGAACAATGTTTCTCATTACATCCCATGCAAGTGCTTTTAATTGTCTCATAGCGCTAAACTTCAAACATTACCATGGTCACACAAGCATGAGCACATGCACACACATGTACCCATACTCTCCTATACATGTGTGCACACAAACATGCACACATGTATGAACATGTGTGCACACATACTCAGAGAATTGGAGCAAGACGATTATATGGACTCGCTTTGTTTGTACATGCGAGTGAAAAGGTGAAGAACGTCAAATTAAAAGAACAGGTCTGGGATCGGAATGTACAGATGTGAAGGCAGCTTATTACTGAAAAGGTGAAGAAGTAAACTGTTTTCATTAAAGTAAAGAAATCAAGTTGTGTATTAATATGCTATGCAAAGATGTAAGTATGTGGGCAGAATATGTCAGCAGTCCTGAAAATCATCCTCCAGTAGTCTGCCCTAGATGGGGCCGGAATAGCTCAGTTGGTAGAGCGCCGGACTCGTGATCCTGGGGTTGCAGGTTTGAATTTCGGTACAGGGGGATTTTTTCCCTCGGAGTTAACATTGGTTCTGACTCCATTCCCTAAACAGTCCTTCGAATGAGACTATAAACTGAGGTTCGTGTGTGAATGCACGCATAACATCTTGCACACAGGGAAAATCCCATCACCAACTTTCGGAAGAGAAAGCCAGTTTGGCCGTTGGTACGGATGACACATTACACATAGCATGCACCTTCCCCAAAGATGGGAGTATGGCTGCCTTAATGGCGGGATAAAAAACGGTCATACACACAAAACTCCACTGCCTGTCTATACAGGCAGTGTCCGCAGGAGTATCAGCCTGCATATGCAGAAAGAAAGAAAGAAGTCTACCCTAGATGAGGATTAATGTCCACAGAGAAAAGTCTAGTTTGTCGATTTATTAAGACCAAAAAAAAAATCCTTCTTTTCATGCGCATGCATTTGTATTAAAAACTAGAGCATCACCGCTGAAGAACAGTGTAGCCAAAACATATGCTTATGCCATAAAGGCAAGGGGACAAGGATGAACTGGTTTTTGTCCAACAGGTAGAATTGAAAACTGAGAGGGATCGACTCCTGAATGAGTGTTGGCCGTTATCAGTGGAGTAGAGCATAAGGCTGGGAGGTGGGAGTGGGATGAGAATGAGGACGGGGGTGGCGGGGGTGGGTGGGGTGGGTGTTGGCTAAAGGGATTTTTTAAAGCATCTGTCGACATGCCAAGTTAGGTGTATGAATCCATCTTGAGGGGGTTGTAGGAGAGAATCTGGTTACTGACATGTTCAAGTAGACTCAGAGTACACAGAAGATACAAGTAGCGTCAAAAGCCCACGTCATACTAAGCAAGTGTCTCACTTAAGTGTTTGCTCTTGTGCTCATGATTTGACACCTGACAGGTATGATCACCCAGGTAAACAGACCCAAGGAATGCTAGACCAATGGGGGAGTTGAACTTGTTCAACTTATCAGGCATAGCGAAGCTGATCAGCCCAACAGAGGGAAGGTGAAAGCTTCAAGGAACATCAAGCTGTCTGAAATATTCATGCTCTGGGCACTATTCTTCTTTCGCTTTAGTCGTTCTGCATACACTGCTGCAGCATTGACCAATAACGTATCTATCCTGATAGAATAATCTGAAAATCAACTGCCTACACAATGTACATCAGTTGATAACTTGGTAGTTAAACTAGTGACATCCTGGACACATTTATGACTACCTATGTAATTTCCTGAAGTCAGTCAACATTGCACATGTCCTAGCTAAGTGTAAACACATACAAGTGGTGTAAGGTAGAACACTCATGTTTGCTTCAGTGTGCATTCGGTGAACAACTATTGAATGTTGACTTTATTAATTGCTCTTTGCGTGGTGGTCCTGAAAATCATCCTCCAGTAGTAGATACTGGCCATACAGAAAACCTTGTCGGTATTGACCCTGCAAATATACCTGCAGATACTAACCCAATAAATAATCTAGAAGATACTGATTGCGCAAACTGCATATAGATACTCATCCCACAGATCATCTTGTGTTTTTTGGCCAACATTTGCCCAGCTTTTTCATATACCTGTTGTTGATTGACCTGAAGGCAGGACGCCAAACAACCACCACCTGTGCAGACCATTTCTGCCGTGACGGATAGACAAATAAACAGAGAGACATGACTTGCCTATTTCCACATGCACAAGCTCACTTGAAGGTAGATAATTCCTACCTACTTCCTACATATGACATTGTGCAGGATTCTGATTTTTTTTGTTTGTTTTGATTTAGTGCACATTTTTCTGTCCTTGCTTTGCATTTGTCGTTGCCTGTAGAAGACATGAGAGCTGTAAAGTGCGTCACATCTGTTGTCCAAGACTGGTGAAAGTTCTGTGTAGTGACCTGAGCGCAGTATGTGAACAGCTAAGTCTTCACTGTCATTGGTCGTCACTTGTTCTGTGCCCTTTTCAGTTACAGCACTCCCACTCTGCCCTTTCTGCTCCATGACCCCCTCCCTTCCCCCACCCTGCCTAATCTGTCGCAGTCCCAGCCCTGGCAGTCCAGTATTAGGTCATCAAGGGGCCACCCTCCAGAAAAGGCACTGCGCTATTGCTGAGTCGCTTTCATGGTGTTCAGTAGTGCCTGTTTTGATTCCATTTTGCAGAACACTATCCAGTAATCCCCTCACTTACACAAATGATCTGGTTAGTAGTGGAGCCAGTGTTAATGAATGTCCTGATTAGAGCTCCTTTCACTGATAGATAGTCCCTGTGAACTGTCTGCCACTGAAGAACTCGCCCCACGCATTAGCGAATCAGAACTGTACTCGCCCCAGGCATGGGGAATTAGAATCGTACTCAACACTGTCTTATATTGGCTGCATTTTACAGTCTTGTATAGTGAGACCTAACAAACACAGACACCTGCAGTGTTGGTAAGCGAGTATGAGCAGACCTCTTTGAGCCGTATTAGTTGGATAGAACACTTGACAACTCAGGGAGGGGACCGACCTAGGGCCATGAATATGTGCCTTTGATGAGATTTGACTCTACAACCTCCCTGCCTGCAACTGTGTGACAGTAAATCTGCACTATGGTAGTTTATCTTTGTGACATGATTAGTGTTCTGGTGCGGTGGTGAATGGCATGACTTTGTCGCTTTGAGGTGTGTTGTCTGATTTGTGTAGGACTTGAGTGAAGCCACTGATGTCTGTGATAGTAACTGAATACATGATCTTGGGTTTGTGTTCAGGGACTGTGTCTCACATATTTCAGGAACTGTTGTCTTGCATGTCATGTTTTTGTCTTGAGGGTGGACCGTAGATAGTGTATGCCAGTGTGTGTGTGTGTGTGTGAGAGAGAGAGAGAGAGAGTTTAAAGATGGCAGAATGAGGAATGTAGTGTGCATTTAATGGCTGCGAACATTTTCATGTTGAGTTTCTCTAAGGAGGGTTTATCTGGCACTAAACAGTCCATAGAAGCTGCACCACTTGCGTTGAGCCCGTAGACCAAGCTGACTGATCATGATTAAGCCAAGAAACAAAACAGGGGGAAATCATTCACATAGAACTCATACACCGGTCAGTCCACTTTTGTTCAGTTTGTTCGAGCTGAAGTTTGTTTTCTGGATTCATGTCAGCCTTGACGTAACATAAGGACGATCTTACAAATGAGTGTGTGTGTGTGTGTGTGTGTGTGTGTGTGTTCCCCCATGGGGGTGCTTGCGGTTCTTTCAATGATAAACCAATCCCAGCATCCTGGAAATTTAGTGCATGTAATTTTCTCATCTACGTCACTGTCTTTGACCTGCCTTTAAAAATAAAAAAAGATATCCATGTTTAAAAATGTTGTCCACATAGTGTTTTTTTTTTTTGAGGGGGGAAATGCCTGGTACATTCGTTATGGCATAGTTTAATATACCTTCCAGTTGCCGACCAATTAGTTATCCTTTCACATAGTTTGTAAATATCTATATTTATTGTTTTTTGCAAGACGGTCCATCACTCCCCTTTGTTGTGAAAGCCCAGAAAAGTGACTGCATGTTTAGCTGTGCTATGTTGATGAAATTAAACTATTAAATCCATTAAAAAAAAAAAAAAAAGGGGGGGGGGGGGGGGACAGGCATCTGCATAATGTATCAAATTCCATGGTGTAAAGGACTGCAAGATGTATTGCTGAACGCTGACTGAAGCTTAGCCCCTATGTCGTTGTGTATGTTCTTTTGAATTATCGATTTTGTTTGGTTTACATGTTTGCTGTTTTGCTTGTGTGAAAGAGTGTAATAATTTGCATGTACAAACTAAGGTGTAATAATTCACAGGTACAAACTAAGATACAGTAGCCCGGATACACACTCATTTATTTTCTGCGTGTCGTGTGTGTACATAGCTTGTGCGTGTCGGATTGGGATTAATACAGAGTGGCACAGTAACTGTGCTTATGTGAAGTGTATTGGAAAAAGTGTTCAAAATATTTTTTTGCATATTGTAAGTGTGTTTGGGTGGGGAGGAATTGGGGCTGGCTGGGCTGGAATTGGGGTCCATGGCACATGCTTGTGCATTTTTTTGTGTGCAAGTGCACGCAAGTGTGCATGCTCATGCATGTTGAAGGGTGTGAGCGAACGCACGTCTGCAAATATGTATATATCTCTGTGCGGATTCGTTATGAAAGTGTCAAGATGATTCAGTTATGGACAGCAATAATGCTCACTTATATCGGGAGATAGTTGACATGCATTTTGTTCCTGTGAGGGAGAGGAGGGGAAGAAAGTGCGAGATGTGACTGAGTGAGTCATGATGTTCCATTGTTATTTATCCGTTCAATTAAACAAAAAATTACAACACAACTCGGTGTAAATGTCTCTTTTGTTGTATTTGTATCAACAGAACACAACTCTGTGAGCATGTGTTACCCTAGTGTCACACAGATTTCGGTGCAAATCTTTCTTATTCTTTTGTTATCACATACGATACAACTTCAGTTGTGGTCATGGTAATTAACCTGTCTGATGTCATATTCGCCAGACACCATGTACTAAGCTCCGCATTGACCAAAGTCAATACCTAATCGGTGAGCTAGACTCGATACACATCCTTTTCCGGAGGAACATTACCGCCAAATCCATCCAGTGATGATCGTCACAAATGTAGAGAATTCAAAACATGGACAGAAACTCGCTGCAGGCGTGCATAAGTTGGGGACATTGAAAGTGTGGTCACAACAAAAAGAGGGTATGAAGGCCACAGAATTTAGAACACAGTTTCCTGATTGTCAGATGATCAACAGGGATGAGATATGATGCTATGGTATTCCATTCTGGTGGTGAGACTACATCACTACATGACAGGGTTGAGGTCTCTGCTTCGTCTCATAATGCATTCAGTATTATCAACCTGGCCGGGGGATTCAGACATCTGCAGAGTTGATTGGGATATTAGAGCAACGCTCACCGAGGTGTACGCTGAGTGGATGAAACTCAACTGTTTCTGGTTGCAGTCTTTCTATTGGGGTCCATGGCACATTTTACGCCTCTTGATGGGGCGATCCAGATAGAACAGTCCCACAAATATATCCTTACGCTTTTCCAGCGATTGTCACAGCATCTCTATAATCTGGTGATGCGGGGATGGTACGATGGATTGACTTCATGGAGTTTCCAACGTCTCAGAAACACCTTGTTTAAGGCTTTGAGTGTATTTTCAAATAAATCTTTGTTAGAGGATTCAAGATCTGCGGATTAGCCAACGTGGGACTTGCTAACCCACGGAAACCTGATTTACGGACATCACTTTCTATTGTCAAACATCAGTGATTAAGATCACAATCTGGACTGCCCAGCCTCTGCTTAATAAAAAAAAAAATACATACGCTATCCGACTTCAGCTAATTAAGATCCACACCAAGACTGGCCGATCTTGGCTAATGAAAATCACATTGCAGACTGCCATGCCTCAGCTAATTAAGATCACAATCAAGACTCTCCGATTTCAATTAATCAGGTCATTGTCTAGACTGCCGGACCTCAGCTGATCAAGGTCACTGTGTAGACCGATTGACCTTGGCTAATTAAGGTCGTTGTCTAGATTGCTCGACCTCAGCAAATTAAGATAATTGTCTAGACTCCTCCTCGACCTCAGCAAATTAAGATAATTGTCTAGACTCCTCCACGATCTCAGCAAATTAAGGTCATTGTTTAGATTTGCCGAACTCATCTAATTAAGGTCTTTGTTTAGACTGCCCGACCTCAGCTAATTCAGGTCATTGACTACACTGCTCGACCTCAGCTAATTAAGATTACTATCTTGATTGCACGACTCACTTACTAGTTTGCCCAACCTCAGCTAATCGAGGTCACCATCTTAACCGATCAGTCTCTATTTGTCATTATGTAGAGGGCCCGATCTCAACTAATTAAGGTCACTGTACAGACGGTCCGGCCTCATCTAATCGAGATCATCATCTCAACTGCCCGATCTCAACTAAGTAAGGTGGCGATGTGAACTGCCCGATGTCAACTAATTAAGGTCACTGATGTCAGTTAATTAAGGCCACTGTGTAGACTGCCTGATGTCAGTTAATTAAGGTCACTGAGTAGACTGTCACTGTGTAGACTGCCTGGTGTCAGTTAATTAAGGTCACTGTGTAGACTGCCTGATGTCAGCTAATTAAGGTCAGTGTAGACTGCCTGATGTCAGCTAATTAAGGTCAGTGTAGACTGCCTGATGTCAGTTAATTAAGGTCAGTGTATAGACTGCCTGATGTCAGCTAATTAAGGTCACTGTAGACTGCCTGATGTCAGTTAATTAAGGTCACTGTATAGACTGCCTGATGTCAGTTAATTAAGGTCACTGTATAGACTGCCTGATGTCAGCTAATTAAGGTCAGTGTATAGACCGCCTGATGTCAGTTAATTAAGGTCACTGTGTAGACTGCCTGATGTCAGTTAATTAAGGTCAGTGTATAGACTGCCTTATGTCAGCTAATTAAGGTCACTGTGTAGACTGCCTGATGTCAGTTAATTAAGGTCACTGTGTAGACTGCCTGATGTCAGTTAATTAAGGTCACTGTGTAGACTGCCTGATGTCAGTTAATTAAGGTCACTGTAGACCGCCTGATGTCAGCTAATTAAGATCACTGTAGACCGCCTGATGTCAGCGAATTAAGGTCACTGTAGACTGCCTGACGTCAGCTAATTAAGGCCACTGCAGACTGCCCGATTTCAACTAACTTCGATAACTGTGTAGACTGCTTTACCTCAGCTAATGAAGGTCACTGTGTAGACTGCTTGACGTCAGCTAATTAAGGTCACTGTAGACTGCCCGATTTCAACTAACTACGATAACTGTGTAGACTGCTTGGTTTCAACCAAAATAACTGTTTAGACTGCTTGACCTCAGCTAATTAAGGTCACTGTAGACTGCCCGATTTCAACTAATTACGATAACTGTGTAGACTGCTTGACCTTAGCTAATTAAGGTCACTGTGTAGACAGCCCGATAGACTGCTTGACCTCGGGTAATTAAGGTCACTGCGTAGACAGCCCGACCTCAGCCAGCTAAGTATGTAGATTGCCTGATCTCAGCTGATCAAGCAAACTGTGATCAGGAAGCCGTGGCTTACTGACTATTGTGCTGTTTGGACAGACTGGCGTCAAAGAGATGGACAGGATGATAGTTGGGCTGCAGTTCATCTTGGCGGGTGCATCCGAGAAGCGCTCGTTTCCCCAAACCTTCTACAAGCACGCATGTCAAAAGATTACGTCATAAAGAGCCCACTTTGTGGTACAAGAAGCGTTCAATATAAGACCGGAAGACAATATAGGTCTGCACAAAGTGTGCAGTACAAAACGAGAATGATCATTGCGCTGGGTTGAACGTGACTCTGGCAGAGAAGGTTAGCCAGTTTCTCTCTCTCTCTCTCTCTCTCTCTCCCCCCCCCCCCCCCCCCCCCTCTCTCTCTCTCTCTCTCTCTCTCTCTCTCTGAAAGCACTGGGTCTGATTGGGCCGTAAACAGTCGGCCACGCACAGCACTCCACCCCCCCAGCAGCCAACCCCACAGTCCCTCCCATACCACGCCCGCCCCCCCCCCCCCCCCCCCCATTCCCTTCCCACCATAGTTTTCCGGTACAAATTGTTGTTTGTGAGGGCTTCAAGGTCGTCTTCAAGCAGCAAGCAGAGGGGTGAACTCCCATCCGCACGCAGCTCTGTGCACTCTGGTGACATTCCAAAGCCAAATCAAACAAAATGAAACTTTTCTTTCAGCTGCAAGGGATGCAGAGTCATCCCTGCTATGTTGTTACTAAGAATGGATTATCATTTAAAATTCTTTTCCAAGAATGGATATTCATTTTAAAGGACATTTATCAAACTTCTGGAAAGAAGGTGTTTGAAATGAAAGGCACACACCACGTGACCTGTGATGTGTAATTTAAATGTCGTGGATTCATTTATGTAGGCCAAAGGTCGCAGTCAAACGTTTCGATCCCGCTGACGCTTGACATGAAGAATGATAGGTTTGCTACCTTTCACGGCATGTTGTCATTCTGGGGAGTGAGGAAGGGGGAAGGAGAGTGTCGGTGCAGTTGAAGACAAACGGACTCCTTTTCCCCATAGTGGTAGGATTGGCAGGCTTTTCCTTGTCGAGTATCTTATCACATTTGGTGGTTGGGGACTTTATATATTGTTTTGAACAGTTTTCATGTCTGTTCTGTATGATGTCTGAAAAGGATTTGTTTGTTGGAAGTTTACGTGTCTGTTTTGTTTTGTGAGTTCATGAGAGTTACTTAGAGCTTTTTTTTTGTGTGTTTGAATCTTGTCTCTTGAAGGTTAGGTAATCTGTGCTGCTTCGTGGTGTGTGTGTGTGTGTGTGTGTTAGCCTCAGTGATAAAACGTGTGTGAGTTAGCGCTCACTCGCACGCACATGAATGTGCACGCGCGTGTACCATTATGAACGTTAGAGACAGAGGTTGGTGAGACGAGGGGGCTCACACACACACACACACACACACACACACACACACACACACACACACACACACACACACAGAGTTAAACACACACACACACACACACACACACACACACACACACACACACACACACACACACACGCACAACCAAAAACCGAAAACGAAGATGAGCAATCCAGGAAATATTTATTGGGAATGAAATAGTAGGTTTTTTTTTTTCAATCTTTGAATCATATCAGTTACAACTGCAGGACAAAAAAATATGTACTCACAGGGTTACTGGACTTTTCAGTATCACAGATTATCACAGATTGCAGAAACGAGAACCATAATAGCACTGACTCTTCTTGGAGTCAAATGCACAAGACAATACAAAGGAGCAGTCCCACCCATCACAAACCCACATGTATCACCCCATATTCACATACACTGTCTTGACACAACGTAATTAAGAGGATGGATGGACAAAAATGAAATATTGTATACCCTTTACATCCTATGTGGACACGTCGCAGGCTTCCAAGGGTGGTGCAGGATTGCCCTCGGCTGGTCGGTTCGGCGGTTGAGGACAAAATTTTTCTGGGCCCCACTGGCATCTTCGGGTGTATTTTTTTTTCTTGTCTGCCTTTTAATTTAACTGTCTCTAGAGAAGGGCCTAGTGCCGGAAAGACCCACTGACCACAGGGACATCTCTGTTTGCAGCAGGAAAAACTGCCACCCAGGAACCTCTCCAGCGGGCACGTAAGACCATGTGGCGAAAGCTTGGCTGTGTCTGGAGTTGTACTGCCTTCACCTGTCAGCGAAACAGCAACGAGTGAGGCTGCGGGATGCGCGCAGCAGTTAGGCTGGCGGTGGCGTATTGCCGATGGGCTCTGCAGTCGTGAAATACAGGCGTCTGTGAAGATTCTATCGTGTCGCATCTGTCACACTGTGGCTTCCGCCATGGCGCAGTTCTATTCCTCGACGTCTTAACGGAATGCCCGCTGGACGCCTGCACCCAGTGTGAACACAGCGCAAGCTTTTTCAGGATGATGCAGAATTGCTCCCGGATGGTTGGTTCGGTGGTCGAGGACAGTGCTTCTCTCGGTCCAGCTGGTACCTTCGGGTGTGTCTTTTGTTTGTTTGTTTGTTTGTTTGTTTGTTTTTGTCAAAAATAATATCCCCCAAAGATCAACGGAGAGCACAAAAGGAGCACAGAAAGTACTGACCTGTCAAAAGCGATTATGGTCTTCCCCATTAGCACGTAGCCCGATAAACTGATTAAGAAGCACAATATCGGAGTGTCGGAATCCTTTAGAACTAAGATGTCCTGTGTCCTTCAATGATTTCAGGTTAAGTTCTTGTAAATATGAAGACAGACACCCCTCCACACACACACACACACACACACACACACACACACACACACACACACACACACACGCACGCACGCACGCACGCACGCACGCACGCACGCACGCACGCACACACACACACACACACATTCAAATCCCTCTTCCCCCCAATGACAAAAGGAGCAGGCGTATTGATATGTCCATTTCCGATAATCCGATCTTATATTTGTGGGGAACCCGCTATCTTTCATGCAGTTGTCTTCGAGGCCCAACCATTAGTCGATATTTGACGTGCACGGAAATCACCGGCGTTTCAAAGCCAGAGGAATTCCATACAAGGAAGAAACGTCCATTGCGAACAGCCAACAGATCATGGGACAATAATCTCACCCTTCCCTCACAGACACACATAAACAAGAAGCAAATCTTATCTGCTCTTGATAATCTGATCTCCTACCATAACAGATCCTATCATCTGCCTTGAACAGGTATTGTCATTTGCATAAACAGATCTCATCATCTGCCTTGGACAGGTATTGTCATTTGCATAAACAGATCTCATCATCTGTCTTGGACAGGTATTATCATTTGCACTGATCATCTGCCGTAGACAGACGTGGCCAACCACTTAGATATATCTGATAATACAGCCCTAGACAGATCAAGTTTTTTTGTTTTTTTTTTGGTCCAAGACAGACCAGGTTATCGGTCTTAAACATATTCGGTCATCCGCCATTGGCAGATCTAGTCATCAGCCTTAAACAGATCTGGTTGTCTGCCCAAGACGGATCACACCTGCTCTTGATACATATTGTCATCTGCGCCATACAGATCTGATCATCTGCCCAAGATAAATAGAGTCATCCGGCTTACACAGTAGGCCTATACGAAGCAGAGTTAGTAATACTATCGTTATGATACAACAATGCTGTTTAAATTCACGTAAACACATCAATACTGTTGATATTATTGTAAACATGTTTCGATTAGTTGGAGTAGAAAATAAAAATGGATACGAAAACAATACCAACAACAAATGAAAGCAAACCTACGAAAAGAAAGTGAATGAATACAGAAATATGTACTGAAAGAAAGGGAAATGGGGAAGAAGTTTTAACAAAAACAACGGAAACAACAACAACAATGATAGTGATAATAATAATAACGATAATAATAATAATAATGATGATAGTAACAATAGGTGCTTTGTTAGCGCGATATCTCCTTAAGTAAATTAAGCTCTTAATCGCTTCACATGAAGTTTAAAAACAACAACAACAACACAGTGTTCTAAAAATCCAGACTTTCATTATCATCACACACACAACAACAACAACAACAACAACATCAACAACAACAACAACAACACCGCCAACAACAACACAAGCATAGAAAAGACTCCATACTCGGTTAACACACGTTCACATCCTATGTTCCATCTAACAACGGCTTTAACCCACAATCCTGTCTCCACCTGCACACACAGCCCAAGCACAGGCCAAAAGAAAAATGGCAGGGATGATGAAGATCTAACCTTTTTAAGCTTTAAAGTTTTTAAGTTGTGTTCCCAGTGCTGTCTCGCAAGAGCCAAGGGAGAGGGCATGACGAATATGATACGGAGGAGAATTACAAATCTGTGATGCACAAGAGCCTAGAATCACAGTTTTTAGGACAAGGATGACGGCTTACAATCTATTCTTGCTTGAACAGGGAGCCAGTGGAGTGTTTGATGAAACGTCTCAGCATGAACAGGCTTTTTTGTTCTGATCACCTACATGTAGCATAGTTCTGACGCCGCCGCAGTTGAGATAAAGTGCACACAGAAGAGACGGAGAGAGGTACATTGCAGCTGTCCCTTTTAGGGTATCCAAAAGCTGGATGGTGCTTGGGACAGGAAAGAACAGTAAAGACAAGCAATCTGTCGGTTGGGTTGCTAGTCAAGTGGAGAGGAGAGATATCATGACTTGGAGTTTTAGAAGTAAACATTAAACAACAATAACAACAACAACAACGAAAACAACGCTTAATAACAGAACGCCAATCGTTTTTGTTGACGCCAATCTCTGCAAAGACAAAAAAAAAGAAGAAGAAGAAAATGACCTTCCCTCTGTAATGATGTTGATAACTTGTCTGCCAGCGAATTTTCCTCACCCCACGTCTAAAGCTTGAACCTGTACACACCTCAATGTGTTCATGTTGCTGTTTTCCCTTCCCTGTCCCTCGCTCACTCTGATTCCCCCTTGACACAACCACACCCAGGTAGTGCTAGAGCAGCCTCAGCATCGGCCGTCCAAAGGGAGCCCTCAATATCAGGTCGTCATGAAGCAATGAGCAGACGGGACACTGCACGGCTGCGGAGTCACTTCAGTGGTATTTAGTGCCGTCTGTTCTGCTCTTCAGTCAGCAGAATTCCATCTGCTACATCCTCTACAGACGGTAATGGCGGCCAAATCGCGCAGCCAGTGTGAGAAATACGAACATGGAATGCTTTGTAGACAACGCATCCTGAAGCCTTTAGCCCCAAAGGAACATAACCCAACAACGACAACTCTCGCAAGGGGTCGACTCTGAGATGTCCAGTTGTTTCCCTTCTCCTTTTAAAATGTGCAAAATTTCATACGCGTACATGTTATAGTTCCTGAGAAGCAAAAATGACCAAAAATTCACTAACGGTGCCACCTTAACTCTCATTGCCTCTTCTCCGGCTGTTCCTGGGTCGTCCTCTCTTCCTTTTCTTCTACTGGTGTCAAGTCAGAGCTCGACGGGAAGCGTTGATGCTGGCTTTGTAAGAATGTGTCCGTCCTATTCAGCCCCGCTGTAAACCCGGTTAGCTCGGTCGGTAGAACATGGGACTCTTAATCCCAGGGTCGTCAGCCCCGCTTCCTCATGATCTGTGTGATTGTTGGCCCCAGCCTTGCCCTCTGCGGCAACTTGTAGATAGCAACCCTGTAGACAACCCTGACGAACAGGTGAATACGTACTCAGCATTTTTGTTGTCGTTGTTCAAATTTTGGTCTGTTCAGTCGTCTCGCTTCCAACGCAAACTGGCAGAAAGGACTGGGATTATTTTCTGATCATAACGAAGCGTTTAAACAACAAGAGCAGCACCATCAGCAGTCCCGACAGCGACTCCTCTCTCGTTTGTCTCCGAAACGATCGAAATGAGAGCAAACAAAAAGAAGAATATGGGTGGACGGTAAATGACACCACGCACCAACATTAGGGTTAGTCGTGTTTACCGCTCATGCACACAGACACAGGCCAACAGATAGACAGACACAAATGCCTAGTCACACATACATACTCTAAGACACATATATGCACAAACAAGCACAGTAAACATACGTACATGCGCGTGTGCGCGCGTGCGCTCACACACACACACACACACACACACACACACACACACACACACACACAACACACACACACACCACACACACACACACACACACACACACACGGACATAGAACCTGAATCCAGATATTAATCGAGGTGAACAACATTTTGCAAGAGTCCCACACACAAGTGGAAATCCGTGGAGATGTCACAAACAATCAGAGCCTTCCCATTCTTGTGAGGTGTAGTTTTCTTACCGCACACATTTAACAGGAGTGGTTGACCATATAGTTTTGAATGGTGGTGCTATGGCGTTCGACCATTGGCCAGTTCGAGGTCAGACGTACTCACTGAACTTTTAAATATTATTACAAACTCATTTGTCATGCATTCACTCCTGGACTGACGAAAAGAAATAAAGAAAAAAAAAAAAAAAAAAAAAAAAAAAACAAGCAAGCAAAAAAAAAAAAAAAAAAAGAAGAAAATACACACACAGAAAATGGGAAGAAAAAGAAGAAAAAAAGGAAAAAACAACAACAACAACAAACCCACAACGCTTAGAGATATCTACAAACAAACAAAAAAACCACCCTGAAAACTATAGGCAAACAAATTAAAAACACTCTGTTTATCCAAAACTACACTCAGACCAAATTCATCCAGTACACCGAATTTTGCACCCACACAAGTGTTCTGTTCTTTCTTTCTGTCTTTGCTTTTCTTTTTCTTTTTCTTAGTTCATCACTTTATCTTTTATAATCTTGTTTTCATGAGAAACTTTCTTCAAAATCTCACAGCCACAGTTTGGCGTATTCTTCACACCCCAGTGTTCTAGGCCTGCATGAGGAGATTGCTGAAAAGGATAGCAGATTTCATATTTGATTCGTTTGATTCCTTTTATCGTTGACCTGCTTCATGAAACGAGCATCCGTTTTTTTTTTTTTAGGGTCATGAATTGTCTCTTACCACTTCTGAATCCAGATTGAGAACTAATTCAGCTACACTGTGCCTTTCTTCCTCCCGCCATTGATACGACTCTGACACCTTTGCGTCATACCACACGTCCTCCTGCCACATTGTGACGGTATCTACAGTGGTGTGTGTGTGTGTGCCCAAACCCATGAACGCACTGCCACAAACAAGTAAGGCAGTCTGATATTATACGCGAGAAGATATACGTAAATAAAAATCACACACACTAAATTAAAAAAAAAGAAAAAGAAAAAAAAAAAAAAGAGCAAAAGAGATCATTGAACATAGACGGACTGAATCTAAAGGCACAGGAGATAATTAAACGGCAATTACAGTGACTCAAAATGCCGAGCAAAATAATCAAACAGGCATCCTATGGACCGGCTCCTCGATGGATTAAGAGACAGATGCAATAATTAAGAAGCAACGACACGTACTGAATCAGAAGGCAAAGGAGACAACCCATGATGAAGCGGACCTAATCAAAACAGAACAGGTAATTAAGTACCAATCATACGGACTGAAACTTAAGGCAGAAAATGTTTTTGAGGAACAATCACAGGGGCTGAATCAAAACGCTGGGGGAAAAATTGCATGACAGATAGTTGGATTGAATCTAAAGCCATGTGAGATAGTATGATACATAAAAATGACACAGACTGAGAGAAACGTCACAGGAACAGATTAAATAGCAATTATATAGAATGAATCAAAACATATGAAATGATTAAATAATAAGAACAAAACGCAGAGGAGGCAATTAGATAACAATTACATGCATTGAATCAAAACGAAGAGGATATTATTGTATAATAATCATATTTGATGCAGGAAATGTTGGGAAATGATTAGCTTGATTAATTACAATTTCCTTAACATCTAATGTAAAACATTTAAAATTCACACACACACACACACACACACACACACACACACACACACACACACACTTGTGCGAACGCAAGCAAACACACGCACGCAAGTGAGCACGGATGTGCGCACGTGCGCGCACACATACACACAAATACACGGATGGGACTGATTTAAACAAAAGTAAAAAAGAAAAGAAAAGAAAAGGAAATTGTATTCGTTAATGCTATGCGGTAACCTTTTCTTTGTTGCATGAATTCAATATTGATGACACGTAGACACATATGCACATGCGCGCGCGCGCGCGCGCACACACACACACACACACACACACACACACACACACACACACACACAAGCATGCACATTTGACGAATAGCACACGGCATCAGTACAGCAACTGCAGCGACAAGAAAAAAAAAAGAAAGAAAAAAAAAGAAAAACAAAGAAAAAAGAAAAACTCGGAAAATTTAGCCCTTTCAGTCCAAAGCTTTGTGTACACTGTTAACCATTATCTCACTACTACATGTGTCCAGAGAGAGAGAGAGAGAGAGAGAGAGAGAGAGAGAGAGAGAGAGAGAGAGAGTGTGTTCACTGAGACTTTTTCTGCACCCTTCCCTCTCTCTTTCAAAGACCCATGTTTGGGATCCTCCCCGACCCCGATCCGACCCCACCCCACCACCTTCCCTTTATCTGTACAAGATACTGCCTCATTAAAATTCCAACCCATTCCATACCCCATGTCCTCCTATCCCCCTCCCACCCCCTCCTCATGTCCTCACATCCCCCTCCCACCCCTCCTCCCCTCCCTTTTTCAACGACCAGATATCTGAAGATCGTTATTTAAGGCATTCGGCACGATCATTATTCAAGGCATTCACCGTGCCGAACTTTAACCAACAAAACAAAACAAGACAAAAAAAAAAAAAAAAAAAAAAAAAAAAAAAAAATCAGCCTCGTCGATTATTTGACCTTGGTGACTATAATTTTACGCCGCGCGGCCGGCGAAGAGTTGATGGCCTTGCTGGCGGCGGCGGAGGACGACGACGCGTCCAAGCTGGCGGCGCTCGTCGCGCCGCGCGACACGCCCGGGTAGCGACTGTGCATGGCCCTCAGGTCGCCCAGCGTGGTGCCCATGGGAGGTTTGCCGCCGCGGGGGTCGACGGCGCCTCGGGCCTGCTGCTGCGGGTCCACCCGGAGCTGCATGGTGGTCAGGCCGGCCGGGTACATGGTCAGCGGCGTGTCCGTCTCCACCACGATGCCCCGGGGCACCGAGACCTGAGTCTTGGGCATGCGCATCACGCCCGGCATGGCCCGAGGGGTGGGCGACGTCTTGTGCGAGACGGCCGACTTGAGGGGCGGCAAACCGTGGGCGTTGTTGATGGTGTGGTTGTTTCGGGGCGAGGTCGAGCCCGGAGGGTCCAAGCCGTCCAGGCTGGAGGAGGCGTGGCCGTTGTGGAGGTCGTTGAGGGCGATGGCGCGGGAGGCCAGTTCCGCTTCCCGGGTCTTGGCGGCTAGGGCGGCCTCCAGCTCTGACACTTTGGACCTCAGCTTGGTGATTTCCTCGTCCTGAGGGAACCACACGTAAACCACCGTCAGCTTGGCAGGGTGATGTGTGTGTGTGTGTGTGTGTGTGTGTGTGTGTGTGTGTGTGTGTGTGTGTGTGGTGTGTGTGGGGTACGTGTGTGTGGAGTCCATACCTAGACCTACTTTCGGGGTACAGTGGTTGTCCCAGAGACATACTGGAAAAGTCCTGCTACGGACTGGTCATGACTTCTCTCCCCTTTTAAGCGTGATTGCTGACAAGAAACTATGGAGAGATTCCTGACTGACAAAACATTCCATCACGACATTCTCACCACTAGTTTCATTCAACAACGTAGAGGCGGACGATTTTAGTTGTTGTTCCGATACTTTCATATAATTATTTCCATTATCATGCCACATTAACATATTTTGATTGTCACATTTTGTTGGCTTTCCCCATGGCCTTGCTACCAAGCCCCTAGCTTTCACACACACACACACACACACACACACACACACACACACACACACACGCCTTAAAATTCTGGAAATGACAGTAACCTTAGATACCTGCTGACGACCGTAGACATAAAGTTCCCAATGATGACAATATACCTTAAATTCATAATGACGACAGTGTGGCGTAAATCCCTAGAGACGACATCACAGCTTAAATCTCTGATGACGATAGTATATTTAGATCCCTAGTGGTGACCGTATACCTGAAATGTGTAGTGAAGACAGTATATCTTAAAGCCCTAGTGACGACAGAATAGTTTAATGACATTAAAGCTTATATCCCTGATGAAAACAGTATAGCTTAGATTCCTACTGACTGCAGTATAGGTGAAATCCATATTGACAGCAGCATAGTTTAAATCCCTGCAGGGTGGTGACAGCATAGTTTAAATCCCTGCAGGGTGGTGACAGCATAGTTTAAATCCCTACTGACGACATATATATTAAATTCCTATTGGAAAAATTATAGCTTAAATCAATATTGACGGCAGTATAGCTTTAATTTCTGGAAGATAGTATAGTTTGAATATATACTGACAATAGTGTATTTTAGATGCCCACTGACGAAAGGATAGTTTAAACCCAGTCTGAAAACTGTATAGATCATATCCCTATTGACGGCAGTATACCTTGTGTGGCAGTCCCGAACGGAATTAACTTGGTGTTGTGTCCAATGTAACTTGCTGTAAACATTACCATACTCGAAAAGTCTACCAAGGGAGGTTAGCTGATAGCGTTTTGAATTGCATGCCCCCCTCCCCCCCCCCTTCAAACCCAACGGTTTTACTTCCCTTTGAAAAATATCTTTCTGTATTTTTTGTTTAAACAATAAACATGCCAGCCTGTGGCGTGTATTTGGCATTTAGGCCTATACAACATCATGAAGGTGTTTTCCAATTAAACTCACGTTGGTCCTTGACATTAAGGATGCAGAACGGAGATAAATTATGTTTAAAGGTGAGCAATCTGCAGCTCTTTCTGCATGGAGTGATTCTGGCATGTAACACCGGTGTAACACGCTGTAAATACTACCCCGCCAAAAATTCTATCCTGTGCTACGGCGTACGCTCTTGAACACTTGAGCTATGATTTTCGCGCACGTTGTGACCACTGTCCATAAGCTGTAAGAAATCTCACCAAAACACCCAGCCATCTTCGGAAGAAAAAAAACAAACAAAACAAAAACACTACCCTGTGCTTTTCCAAACAGCTGTTCAGGCTTTTTGTTCTGCCCCCCCCCCTCCCCCCCTCCCCCCATTATGACAAATTTGATCCAGTTTTAACCAGTAATGTAAGCACACGAAAATTCTTTATGCCCTTTTAAAATAATGCCATCCGATTTTTGTGGATAAAAGAACTCAAGGGACACAACTTCAAAATGGACGATTTCAATGCGTTTGAGGAGTGTCATCTTAAACAAGTTCTGAAGCACTGAAAGACCCGACAGGTAAAAAAGACAAACTTCAAGCAGATGGCCAGCAACTTTGCTCCTCGGGAGGGTGTTCGTTATTGGCGTCATGGAAAAACAAAACAAAACAAAACAAAACAAAAACATTAGCTTGAATAGATTGCGTTCGTAGCCAGAGGGTAGTGATCCACGTGTGTTAGAGTATTGGTGTCTGCATACGCTCTACAGACAGGCATATGCCACATGTACCACGGTTGTTTTTCAAAGCATAAACCGCTGAGCTGCATATGACTTAAACAGCTCTTGAGTAATACTGGCGTGTCACGTAGGCACTGCATCTCCCCTCCCTGCGAATTTGGTCACACAAAATTTTTTGTTTCACTTGTCGTTCTCATGGTACTCAGCATTTTGGCTATATTACACGCACATTCTGTCGATGAGGCTCCTAAGTCATACCTTTTGTGCGTACGAGATTCTGAGTGTAAGCAAAGTATTAAGATTCAGTTAGAGCTACAATAAATGTCAGCTGTTTGAAACTCTCTCTCTCTCTCTCTCTCTCTCTCTCTCTCTCTCTCTCTCTCTCTCTCTCGTGCGTGTGTGTGTGTGTGTGTGTGTGTGTGTGTGTGTGTGTGTGTGTGTGTGTGTGTGTGTGCGCGCGCTTTCAGCTCTCTCTCTCTCTGTCCCTGATCCTGTGTGTTTCTCTCTCTCTCTCTCTCTCTCTCTCTCTCTCTCTCTCTCTCTCTCTCTCTCTGTCTTTGCCTGCCTGCATGCCTGTCTGTCTGTCTGTCTGTCTGTCTCTCTGTGTCTGTCTGCTCCCAATCTTCCGTCGATTTCTGCCTGTTTAATATTTTGCTCGTTGTATGTGAAATCTACGTGTTCTATGTGTATCATTTGAGCAGTAAACTGTAATTTGCTTGCACTCCATAAAATAGGGCGAAGGCCTTTTCTGAAAGCATTATGATTGTGGTGGCAGAAAACAACAGCAGCAACAACAACAAAGTCGAAAAGGACACACGGATTACAAATCCATCACCAAAACAGAAAAGTACAAAGAAACATTTCTGCTCGGTTGACCGTTTTTTTTTTTTTCTTTCTTTTTCCGGCTGACTCTGGGGGATATAGTTTTGTGTATTTCTCATGTCTATTGTTTGTGTCTTCTAAAGAAAATAACAAACATTGCATTATCGTTTGTTTTTGCGTAGTAAATTAGCGTTGGTTGGCACTCTGTTTAATGTGTGCTTCTGTAATTGGGCCGGTTTTTTTTTGTTTTTGTTTTTTTGCTCTGTTATAAAGTTTTCATGTCAGTCCAATGAAATTACGCCGCCATCTTCAAACTTTTCCTTCAAGGTTTCATCCACCCTCTCCCTCCTCGCCCACCCACTTTCCTCCTCCTCCACCTCCCGCCAGATACTCTCCCCACCCCCATCCCCACCTCCCACCCCTTCATCCCCAAGACGTTCACCTTGATCCCTAAGGTGCTGTCCTTCTTGCGCATGGAGCTCTTGAGGTCCTGCAGCTGCTTCCGCATGACGGACATGATGGCGTTCTGCCACACGGTGCCCGCGGCAGCGACCCTCTTCTCCTCCTCCGCCTTGCTCCGGGACATGTCGTCCAGCAGACCCCCGAAGCGCGCCACCTCGCTCTTCAGGGACTGGATCTTGGCCTCGTTCTTGGTGCTGAACTCCATGTAGGCCTTGAGCAGGGTGTTCTGCTCCTGGTCCTCCGCGTCCACCTGCAAGGCAGGGGAGATCAGGTTGGTTGGTTGGGGAGGGGGGGAGGAGGGGGGAGGGAGGGGGGAGGGTGTGTGTGATGTAAAGACATTTCTGTCGGTTAGGTTTGGTTTGTTAAGAGTTAGAGATGGGCTTGACTCACACGCGCATTCTGTCTGTCTGTCTCTCTGTCTCCGCCCGTCTCTGTCTGTCTATCTGTCTGTCTGTCTTTCTCTGTCTTCCTTCTCTCTCTGTACATGTGTGTTTGCTTGCGTGCGCGCGCGCGCGCGCGCGCGCGCGTGTGTGATTACATGTGCTAGTTACAACAACCGCTGCCGTCATCAACATCCTTCTGTCTTCCACCTCAGCCTCCCTCCTGATAAGAAAGATCTCATTCTTACCTCTGCCAGTCAGCGCCACCATCATCTTCGTCACCATCTCAACTCATTCTCTAAACCACTAACTGATTCCTTCCTTTACCCATTGACTCTCTCCCCTTTCTCACTTATTACCTCCCTTACTCACTGAATCGCTCCATAACACACACAACCAATTCCAACACCTCTCCATTGCTCACGCCTCCAACCTTCAGAGCTCACCTTCTCCTGAGGCAGCCCCAGGTGAGCGAAGATGTAGTTCCTCTCCTCCATGAGGTCTTCGTACTTGAGCTGGACGACCAGCAACTTCTTGAACTGGGTCAGGAAGAGGTCCACGTCGTCTGGAAGGAAGTAGTAGGGGTTCTCCACCAGCCTCATCTGGTCCTTGTCCTTGTCCCTGGGAGGCAGCCTGACCACGGCCTTCAGCTTGTCCTGGATGTCCCGGAGGATGCCTTCTGCGGTCTGCAGACGCTGGGTGGTCCTCTGGGCGATGCTGTCGCTGGCCTGAGTCGGAAGCAGATGGAGAAGAAGAAGAAGAAGAAGAAGAAGAAGAAGAAGAAGAAGAAGAAGAAAAGAAGAAGAAGAAGATGATGATGATGAAGGAGAAGAAGAAGATGATGATGAAAGAGGAGGAGAAGAAGAAGAAGAAGAAGAAGAGGAGGAGGAAGGAGAAGAAGGAGGATGAGGAGGAGGAGGAGGAGGAGAAGAAGAAGAAGAAGAAGGAGAAGAAGAAGAAGAAGAAGAAGAAGAAGAAGAAGAAGAAGAAGAGAGGAGGAGGAGGAGGAGGAGGAGAGGAGGAGAAGGAGGAGGAAGGAGGAGGAGGAGGAGGAGGAGAAGAAGAAGAAGAAGAAGAAGAAGAAGAAGAGGAAGGGCGGATATTGAGTTTAGTCCCTGTAAATTCCTTTTTGAGGACTATTACTAAAACAACAAACGGTCAAATGCATAACCCACATGTATAAACTGCGAACCAAACGCTAGTACACTTCCCTTTTCTGGAGAGTTGGGGGATGGGGGAAGGGCTATGTGGTAGAGACCGGGGATTACAAACAATATATATATATATATATATATATATATATATATATATATATCTGTGAGAGGAAGAAGGATGCACCCGGCTAACCGAGAACTACAGAACCATACACATGTTCTATGAGAAGAAAAAATACGCATGATAAAAATGTTCTTTGAGAGGAAGAAGAACTCACCATACTTACATTCTAAGAAAGCAAGGACTCACCATGCTAAAGCGCATTTGCGTGTCCATTTGTCCTTTCATCTGTTGTTGGAGTCTACTGGAGTTGTCCGTCAGGGCCTTTAACTCTGCCTTCACCGCCAAAGTTTCTTCCCTTGTCTCTTTCAGCTGTCTCTGGGCTTCCAACAGCTGCAAGAAAAGAGCATGTTTTACCCACACGATACCACGTCTCGAGGTCTTTGACAACGGCTAGAAATGAACACCTTCTACCACAGATCAAGACAGGGGAAGATAACTGATTTACCTCACTTAAGTCACAGACCATTTCCAGGCATCACAGTCACAGCACACCGCAAGAGAATTGTTCACTAGGCCGGGCTGCTTTCTCACGTAACCATGTACGTCAGCTTTTTTGCTTTCTGCTCTTCAGCGAGGACGGCCAATTGTCAATACCTAGAATTTGCCTTCTCGCCAGCCACTGGGTGTGTGTGCTTCAAAGATGACGATTTAACACTAACATCGGCGAAGTGTAGCTAACAGGTAGCCAACCTGTGAACAGGAGGAAGACACAGAGTCAACCAGGAAGTGGTGAATGCCTTTAAAGTGCGCGACGGAATTGTAACTAATGAAGTCGAAGATATAATGGTCTGTTTCTGGGCTTTTCACGGGTTCCAGAAATCTCAGTAAAAATACATGATGCTCTGTTTCTGGGCATTGCTCGGCTGCAAGAAATCTCACATTAAAGCTACATGACACTCTGTTTCTAGTTTTTTAACGGCTGCAAGAAATCTCGCGTTATGCGCGCATGATACCCTGTCTTCGGGCTTTTTACAGGCGCAAGAAATCATTTCTTCATACCCACATGACTGCCATCTGTGCATGCGAGCATGCACCTTCCCTTCTCGCCTGCCACAGGTCTATCCTCTCATAGCTCCCACTCTTTTTCAACCACCCATCCACTTTCCGTCCCGTCTCTCTTTCTCTCTACCTGACGTCCATCTTCATTGTTCTACGTCAGGAGATCGTGGGTGTCCTCTGACGGACACTTAGGTTGTCAGTGAGCTCTGTAACTTCCTGGCCTCAGTCTTAAGCAACAGAGGAGAGAAGTGAAACTTCGTGGTGTTCACCCAGGACTTCTTTGGTCTGTGTCTGGGACGTCCACTTTCCATTGTAGTTGTAAAGTTGTCTTGAACACGGAATCGCATGCATTCTGATGATAAACAGACTTCTAGTGAAGAGACGATATTTGCCTGCCGGCGTGTGTAATGATTAATTGCCTCAAACGACGTTTTGTCTCATGTTCTTTCACACACATACACATAAGCGTGCGCTATTCAAACAAGTTGTTTGCAGAGATTCACTTTGCGACATACGTGAATAAAAAATGACTAACATAAGCCAATGTCACTGGGGTATACATCAACGAATCGTTCTCAATGTCTTCTGTCTGTCTGTCTGTCTGTCTGTCTGTCTGTCTGTGTGTTTGTCACCTGGTCGTGTTTCTTTTTCATCTGTTCCTCGTGGATGTGGGCCTGTTCCAGCTGTTCCTGTTTGGCCGTTAACGCCTTGTCCTTCTCCTTCGTATCCCACTGCCACGTGTGAGACAGTACGGCGCTCTGGATCTGCACATGCATCAGTAGAATGTCAACACCACCAACAACAATTAGGATAATGATAATGAAGCTAATAATGAAAAAGATCTTCCATCTTCTTGTTCTTCTTCATGATCAAAATGATAATGAGTTCATACTACCGTGAAGAAAATAATGACTGTTCTTTGTCCTCCTTGCTTTAACCAGAATCATCATAGCCAGATCGTTAGAATGAAACCCAGATCGTACAGAACGTGAATATTCGTCCGAAGTTTAA
>CM065732.1:22111965-22126965 GCA_033310375.1 Conus canariensis
CGACACTGGACGTGACACACACCTACAAGCACCACACTTTCCCTTCATTTTATGGTCGCAATGCAGGTGTGTGTGTGTGTGTGTGTGTGGGGGGGGGGGGGGGGGTGAATGCGGGGTAGAGTGTGGCTGGGGGATGGTAGGGGATCGGGATTTGGAAGTGGGGGCGGGATAGGATGGGGGCAGGATGTTAAAGGAGGGAGGGAGGTAGAGAAAGACGATGTTCTATTGGAGATGACAGACTGTTGACACTGCATGGCATTAAAACAATCTTCTATATTGTAAACGAAAGACCTCTCACCGAATACAAACAAACAAAAAAAAGTTGCCCCCCCCCCCAACAAAAAAGTCACCTACCCACCCAATCAAAACACCAAGGAACACCCCCTCCTCTCTAAACAAACAAACAAATACACAAAGCAAAAGCATATATTTGAAATAGTGAATAACGTGAAAATGGAATCCTGCTAAAAACCAGCAAACCATAAAGAAAATGAAACAAAACGAAACTGTCATTGAAGATTTAGGAAATTAATTTTACTTCTACCATCAACAGAACAATGGAATGGGTGAAATTCTAACTTTCTCCAGTATCCTACCCATCCCCCTCTCTCCAACCCCTCACACACACACACACACACACACACACACACACACACACACACACACACACACACACACACACACACACACACATCCTTCTCCAAATTGTTTCACTGGAACACGGACAGTTTAAACCTTTGTCGTTTTGCGTATTTCTTTTCATTCCTGTTTCCACTCATTGCCCTTTGCCTTTTCTTATTCACTGTTCGTTCTTTCTGTTTTTTCCTCTTCTTCTTTGTTATTGTTGTTGTTGTTTTATTCTTCTGATTCTTCCTCTCATTCATTTTCTGCTTTTTTTCTTCTACATGTTCTTTCCCTCATCCTCATTCGTGTTCTTTTTCTTGTTTTTGTTCTTCTTTCCGTTGTTTTCTTTTTCTCATTCCCCTTGCAGCTCTGATGTGATCCATTGCCGTCGACTGGGCTCTAAACAGTTTGAATTAAATGGAATTCTCCTTCTTCCCTACCATTCTTGTTCTCCCTCTTCATCTTCTTCCAGTGATTCTTCTGATTCTTCTTCTTCTCAACCTCTTTCTTCTTCTTCTCTTTCCACTCCGTCGTCGTCACCCATTTCCACTTCTTGTTCTCCTTTCTCTTTCCTTCTCCTTTTGCTGCTTAGACCAGATGTTACCATACATGGCAAGCATGTCACGTTTCCTCCACCCCCACCCTCCACCGTTCAGGGCTAGTCCAGTAAGCTGGGCGCGTGCGGTGACGTCGGTCTCTTCGATCTGTCCAATCGCCAGGAAGCGGTCTCGCGCCTTCAGTCGATCAGAGCCAGATCAATGGATCGATCTGTTGGAGCCATGCAAATGTCACAGGAAGATCGTAGGTTGTGGATGAAGTCGGGGAAAACCTGGTGATGCCTGTTTCCTGTCTGTCTGTCCCTCCGTCTGTCTGTGTGTTTGTCTGCCTGTCTGTCTGTTTGCCAGCCTGCCTGCCCTGCCACCCCCCCCCCACTCCCCCACCGCCTCTCTCTCTCCTCGAGAAAAAAGATCTGTATTCAAATTATTTCAATCGTCCATGCGGTGCGAAACAGGGATGTCTGTTCAGTCCTCAGTTGTTTGCATTTTTCATTAATGAGCTTGCGACTGATAAATCAGAAAGGGGCAGTAATAGAATTTACATGGTACCAGGGGCTGGTGAAATATGCTTAATGCTGTTTGCTGACGGTATTATTGTTCTCGCAGAGACACTTGTTGGACTGCAGAACCAATCAGACGCTTTTAAAAGGGAATCAGTTGATAGCAACTGACAGTGAATCTAAGTAAAACTAACATGATTTTTTTAGAAATGGTGGACATTCAGCATAACAAGAAAAAATAGTTTTACGACAGATCAGACATTTAAGTGAAAAATAGATATACATATACTGGAATGTTTTTCACTATGAAATTAAGCTTGAACGTACAGATGTTGGCTGGGAATGTGTAGGAAAGGAAAAACACGGGTCAAGGAAATATTGAGAACGATGAAAAATTGAATTCAGATGAAGTGTCCTTGTTTTGGAAATTATAAGCTATACCCAGACACAACAAATTTTGTCATATACATCAGAAGTCTGCGTCCGAAAAATCGACTCTCATGATACATGATATAAAGCGTATTATGAATGTACTGTTACATGCATAAAAGAAAACGGTTTATGACGAAAGTGGACGATATCTCCTGTTTATAGAGATTCAAGTCAAGTCAATCAAATACCAGTTAAGATTCGTTCATTTACTAACGAACAGACTCAGCAGCCAAGTTTATAAAACGCTTGTGTTACAAGAAGTGAGTTTGCTGCGTGAAGAAACTATTGATAGAAAATAGCTGTCGTATGGTTTCGGTGTTATCAACACTGCCCAACTTACATCTGAATTCAAAGTGTGTTTGATTTGTTCTTACACACAGAACTGGCATGGATGGAAATAATAATTCGGAACACTTCTCTTGTTTAAAAGTAGTTTGGAACAAGGAAAATATGAATATGTAAATACTACACATAAAAACATAAACGAATTCAGCAAAATTCCGACCTACAGCGATGGGTCTGAATGAAAGAAAAAAAAAAAAAAAGTTCGAAGCATCGGACAATAAATTATGCTTCATGTGTACTGAGAAAAACGTAATTCAGGATGAGGTACACTTGGTTTTTGTTTGTCCTTTTCATGAAGATATTTGAAATAAATGCTCTTTTTTTGTGAGCCGACTGTATTGGGAAAACATCTCTACGTGCGTGTGTGTGTGTGCGCGCGCGCGCGCGCGCGCGTGTGTGTGTGTGTGTGTGTGTGTGTGTGTGTGTGTGTGTGTGTGTGTGTGTGATCTACTGTAGCTTTCAAACGTTTGTTATTTTGTATTAGTTTCATTTCCTTTCAGCACCACGTGTCTGCCGCAGTAACTCGATACAGCAATTGTCATCCCCTCGCCAACAAAGCAACCACGCTACTGGCCACATAAAACGGTGTCATTGTCAGTGTGAGAGTGTCTCCTCTCCGCTCCTTCCCTCACCCCCCCCCCCCCCCCCCCCCTCAGTCCCTGGAGATCAATTTCGTCTGTCTAAAAAGTGAATGAAGAAAGGAGTTTCTCCGTTATAAGTCTCCCTCTTTTATTGTATTGTGTTCTTCTCACTCACATGTCTCATGGCTGGTTGTCTGCGCATTGCGTTTCTCTGTCTTTAACTTTGAAGAAATTTGATCTGACGGGGAATGGTAGAGACGGTGCTGATAGGGAGGTGGGGTGGGGAGGGGGGGGGGGGTGAGGACAATGGGAATGTTGATGGCAGGGTGTGGAGGGGAGCGTCGGGGTGTGGGGTGGGGGATCTTTGCTGTTTGTTTGTTTTTTTCCTCTCATTCATTTCCCTTGGCCCGACAGCTTTAATGGGTCAAAAGCGCCCCCCCCCCTCCCCCCATCCTTCACCTCTTCTGTCTCTGTCTGACTTCATTTTAACTGAAGTTGAAGTACAGGAGTTAAAAGCATTCCTTGATATCCAGATCCTGACAACAATGTCGGTAAACCAATGTGTGTGTGTGTGTGTGTGTGTGTGTGTGTGTGTGTGTGTGTGTGTGTGTGTGTGTGTGGTGTGCGTGCGTGCGTGCGTGCGTGCATGCGTACGTGCGTGCATGCGTGTGCGTATGTGCATATGAATTACCGTCTTTTCAAAACTTTGGCATAACCTGTTCGTATGCCCGCGGACACTGTGTTCAAATGGCTGCATTTTAACTGCACAGATTAAACGGCTCGGTATCTTGTGCAGGTCGGTCGTGGACAGTGAACAATTCTTCAAAGAAGTCACCTCAAGAATGATTAATACAGGTAGTCTTCAAACGGAATCAGCACGGGCAAAGAACCCATGAAAGCAAATAAACGGTCCACCGGGTTGTGAATCAATTCGGCATCTTTTCAGACGAGACGATGACAGAAATCGCAAGAGTGTGGTTACAGCATTCGCTTCTCAGTCTGTGGGTTCTTGGTTCGAGCCCCGCTACGGAGGGTGGGTGAACTGTAGAGCGGGATTTTTCTCATCTCCAAGGTCAAGTACGTCAAGCCTTGCTAGTAACTGAAACTGTAACGCCCACCTCCACCCCCACCCTTTCACTCCCTTTACCAGTCTCAGCCTTTCCCTGCATACGCACAGGAATATGGAAGAGCAAAATACCTCCATGAAAGATTCTGTAATCCATGTCAGTTCATCAACAGGTGTCTCAGGTCCGTCCCCAACATCATGTGGCCAGAAGTCATTTCTAACAAAAAAAAAACTATGAGAGAGAGAACCAAACGAATCCTACGGACACGGAGGTAAAGATAATGAAATGGGGCGGGACTGGCACACACTATAAAAGCCTTCTGCCAGCATTACAAGGCCCCAAGACTACTGCCCCCCCCAAAAAAAAGTTGTCCCTAGAAGCTTCTGCAATGAGGACGTAAAACTGAACCATCTGTCTCTCTCTCATTACAAGACAGGCTCTCGACCAGAACCCACAGGGGTTAAGGGAAGCGGGACAACCTCAGCAGGCATGGTGTAGGTGCAAAGGTTCCGAAGTGTCAGGCAGCTGGAATGATTAGGACCCACCTGAAGAGGTCAGCCCAGAGCTCAGTCCGCAGCAGGTGCGCTGCCGTTGCCCCGTGTTCCTCCTGGAATCTAGAGGCATAATTCAAGTCAGTCAGCCCACGACAGCGGTCGGTAACAAGTGGACACACACCAGCACGCACCACGATGGTCTGAGAGGACAAAGACGCCGCCATGCATTTTCCATTGCACAGTAAACGCTGTGGTGAATACGAAAGTAGCGGCAGTGCCGTGTGCTGGCGTCTCTCCCGACCTATCGCAGCAATCAAAACTTCAAGGTACTCTTGACAACGCAGGTTATCCGCTGTCAAATCGATCGACTCTTGGATCCGCTCTTTGAGTCTCTTCATGAGTGAGAACAAAAGCATTTCCTCGCCTGGGGAAGTAAGAGTTGTTGCAAGACTGAACGAGCTACTTCCCATTCAGTTTGTTTGATACACGTGACATGGGAACTGCAAAATATCAACATTTCTAACAGCGGAAAGTGTGGCGGCATAGTGATTCCCCTCCTCACCCCACTTTAAAAAAAAAGTTTCAATTTCCGCCTGCAGCCACTTCTATTTGAAACCAATAAGAAACGTTCTTTCTTTCTTTCCTTTCTTTCTGCATACGCAGGCTGATACTCCTGCCGACACTCCCTGTATAGACAGGCAGTGGAGTTTTGTGTGAATGACTTTTTTTATCCCGCCATTAAGGCAGCCATACTCCATCTTTGGGGAAGGTGCATGCTACGTGTAACGTGTCATCCATACCAACGGCCAAACTGGCCTTCTCTTCCGAAAGTTGGTGATGGGATTTTACATGTGTGCAAGATGTTGTGCGTGCGTTCACACACGGAACCTCGGTTTATAGTCTCATTCGAAGGACTATAAGAAAGGTTCAACATTGCATGAAAATATATTAGTTCGTATATAATCATTAATTTATGACAGATATTTCACGCTATTCAAGTGCAGCGGAAAGTTTGTGATAATTTTGTAAAACAAATCCTCGATCTGCTGTTTCATCAAGAGTTGAGATAGGTACTACGGATTTTGTACAAAAATGTCATAGTCTTGTTCGTGGGCCGCTTTGCGTCTTTGCACCGGCGTTTGTTTAAACCTGTTTTGTAGTTATTGAATCACTCTGCTGTCAAAGACTCGGCCAAACACACCAACATACCATCAGACGCTGTCTAAAACATACCGTCCCTGGTGGTGGTGGCAAACACTGTGAAGAAAGTGGGGCATGGGAGATAACCGTACCTGACACCAAACTAGGAAAACACACTTTCACCCGAATGACAAAACACACATGACACCGTGACACAATGACATACAGCTAAGTGACACTCGACACATAAATACCGGTTCGAGAATAGGACGCAGCCTCTGCGCGCCTTACCTATTCCCTGTACAGATGAAAATTGTGTCCCTTACAGGAGAGTGTTCTTATTTGCTCGGCGAACAGTTTTTTTTCTCTCTCTCTCTCTTTTCTAGGGGCATGACGACAGTTGTAACCATGTAGACATCCACCCTGAATCACTATGGAGATAGGAACTCTTCAAATAAGCCTAATTTGTGAAAATCTCTCTTGCGGACAGTCCGATAGGGAGATGATACTGATACCATCACCCCAACCTCCCCTCTTACGTCCCATACACATACATGAACACAAATACACATATACAGACAAGCGCGGGCGTGCGCTCACACACACACACACACACACACACACACACACACACACACACACACACACACACACACATACACACAGCGCGCGCGCATACGCACACACACACACACACACACAGCGCGCGCGCGCACGCACGCACGCACGTACGCACGCACACACACACACACACACACACACACACACACACACACACACACACACACACACACACACACACACGGGCGCGCACGCGCGGGCGCGCGCATACCTGGGCATACGCCGGTGTCGGAGTTCCAAGACCTGTAAAGTTCAATCCCTGTATTGTCCATAGAAACACACACAATCACACCGACACGTTCTGATCGATTGCACTGCATTCTATTATACAGTGGAAAATCGCACTGACCGCTCAGGTCCCGTTTTCTGACAGCTTACAAACAGAATCGAGACTAGGGTAATGACCGATCTTGGCATTTTCTTTCTTTTCTTTTTTTTTTTTTTCGCGCGCGTGTGTGTGTGTGGTGTGTGTGTGTGTGTGTGTGTGTGTGTGTGCGTGCGTGCGTGCGTGCGTGTGTGCGTTTGTGTGTGTGTGTGTGTGTAACTGTGTGCGTGCGCGCACGTGCATGTCTGTGCAGGCGCGCTCGGGCGCGCTTGTAAGATAAAAAAAAAAAAATCAGAATGAGCAAAAACCGCCCATTTGTCACTATCTTCTTAAAAACGACAGGAAAAACAGACAGAAAGAAGAAAGGAAGACAGAAAAAAGACCCCAATCCCCAAAGCCGATTTCCACATCGCCTCCGACACCGGCAGCAGCGCGTCCGCCATTCCAGGCCAGTTCACCGCAACAACTTCCGGAGACAAAGTTGTCACGCTACAGCAGACATGACAGTCGGATTCTGCTGTATTACTGCTACAGCCAAAGCTACGTCGCTTGATTGCCTCGCTGAAACACCGGCGAGAATTATCGCCCAGAGCAGGCTTAATATCGAAAAAAAAGAAAAAAGGATTTTCATAAGATTGTCAGAGAACCATTCCACCATTTGGTTTGGAGTCTCTCGTGAGAATATTCTTTCACGGTGATCTTGCAGCGTATACGTCAGGTCAGAATCATTCAGCATTTTCGTTTCTTGTGATCTGACTCTAGTCGCGCCCAGCTGAACTCTTACAGGAGAATTATGCTCGTCTTGGACTAAATTCATAAAAAAAATTATATTGATAAGTACAAAGGCACTTTTTTAAAGTATTGTTTTTCTTCTTTTTTTCCAGGTTGTTGTCTTTAACTGTCTTTGTGTTTATTTCAAACCAGTTTTTACGAGCGCGTTGAAGCGATGGTTTCGCGCACATTGTGATAGCTGAACAACGTGAACAACAACAACAACAATAACAACAACACCGGTAACTGAATCATTCATGTTGAAGTTTTCGTGTACCTGTATTGAGTATTTGTCTTAAAACACGTCATCTTTTTATCATTTAATAGAAAGTCTTTTCATGATAAAGGTTTGGGTAATTTGCACTTTCTGGTTTTAAAACGAACGTTCACACACACACACACACACAACACACACACACACACACACACACACACACACACAGAGCAAACATACGCTGATTATGCACGAATTATTATACCGTGATGGATTTTTCTACGGAAGATAGTCGCAACGGATACAACCTTTCGCACTGTGTGTTCTTTTCACAACTTCCTACATCAACGAAATCCGAAAAAGTTCAGGGGAAAACCGAAGGGACTTTTCTTCAGGGTTTGAAACGTACGAGTCTCACTGCTCCTTTTGAAAAAGGAACTACTGAATGAAAAAAAAAAATTGATATACTATTTGTTCTATAAATGAAGATCCGTAGAGGATTTTCATGTAATTCAAAACTGGAGACAAAATTTCATGACCACATTCACCTCAGCCTCCCGTTTTGGCGGAGATGAGACAGACATTCATTGCTGAAGAAACTTGCTTCAAGTTCCTATGCATACTTTCACAAATCTGGGTGGTCAACAGGAAAGACTGTCTGTTTGTTTGTTTGTCTTAAATGTTCACGTCGGTCTTATTTTTGGCCTTGGTATGCTTGAATCTGATCAACTTGCCGGAAAATCTCTCCTGTTTTGTTCACGACATCACGTCCTCGACGTCCTTTCGGAGACAGTATCAAAGATGTGAATGTTTCTCTCTTTGCCACTTAAGTATGCTAAACACACACGCATAAGCACATGAACACACACACACACACACACACACACACACACACACACACACACACACACACCACACACACACACACACACACACACACACTCACTCACTCCTCTCTCTCTCTCTCTCTCTCTCTCTCTCTCTCACTAACACACCCTCACTTTCTACACACGCATGGACACACACCCACATAGACTACACACACACACACACACACACACACTCTCTCTCTCTCTCTCTCTCTCTCACTAACACACCCTCACTCTCTACACACGCATGCACATACCCACATAGACTACACACACACTCTCTCTCACTAACACACCCTCACTCTCTACACACATATACACACACGCATGCACATACATCCACATAGATTACACACACCACACACACACACACACACACACACACACACACACAGAGCAGAAGAGAGAGAGAGAGAGAGAGAGAGAGAGAGAGCGAGAGAGAGAGAGAGAACGAAAGAACGAACGAACGAACGAATTTTATTTTAAGAGGGTAGTGGACTACGCATGAATACTTTTTTACATCCAGAGAGAGAGAGAGAGAGAGAGAGAGAGAGAGAGAGAGAGAGAGAGAGAGTAACAACATCACACTTCTTCATGTATTTCAGATCATTCAAAAAGCCTCGGCAAGCACCGGCATTACAGCTTCTCTTCAGAAAGCTGTCGACACAGCCGGAGTTGGACCCAGCCTCACTTTGCCCTCCGCTAGCATGGAACTCCCATTCAGCACCACGTGGTAAAAGCTCGTGCGTTCCATTTCCGCCGGATGCATATATTTCTCTCTCTCTCTCTCTCTCTCTCTCTCTCTCTCTCTCTCTCTCTAGCGCCGGATAGCAACCATTGCGGGTACATGTACCCCCTACCAGGATGTATTCGACCAATTGCAAGACCGCTGGGGGCAAGGTCTTTGGTTGAGCTGTTTGAACACAGGGTGATCTGGAGTCACCTCCCTGTCTGTCTGTCTGGCTCTTTCTCTCTGTCTGTCTGCCTGTCTCTCTTTCTCTCTCTCTGTCCCTGACTGTCTGTCTGTCTGTCTGTCTGTCTGTCTGTCTGTCTGTCTGTCTCTCTCTCTCTCCCCGACACGCAGAGAAACAACATGAAGAGGATCAAGGAGAGATACTGTCACTCATGTTGCCATAAATCGCTTTGTGGAACGATCAAAGAGACGGTAAAGCAGTGTTCTGGGCAATCTGTGATCGATCACTGGCCTGTGTGTTATCAGTCCTGTCCAACGACTGTACCTAATCTGGCTTCATACAGACTGCAGGAACGAAGTGAGAACGGTACAGAACACATGCTGAAAATTGAGTGTAATTGAACTTGGCAAAATTGTCCACGCCGCCAGAAAGATATACCGGACAAATCTCCATAGGACAAATGAAATGACATGATCAAAGACGACAAACCTGAACTCGTTTAAAAGATCTGTTTCTGTTTATAGCTCTCTCTCTCTCTCTCTCCTCTCTCTCTCTCTCTCTCTCTCTCTCTCTCTCTCTCTCTCTCTCTATTAACATGTGTCTCTCTGTGTATATTAAATCCAAGCATTCGCGTATTTTGAAGAACACAAATAGTTGGTTGACTGCAGGACCTGGATCGATAAGACAACTTGCCTGGGGTATGGTAGCAGGTCCTTGAGGAAGAGGTGGATGAGGGCGCTTCGGTTTAAAACCTTCTTTGCTCAGAGGGACAAGTGGGAATGGGTGACAGTGGGCAGGGAGAAATGGGGAAGTGAGGAAGTGAGCACTGCCAAAAAGCTAAAAAGTGAATACTGCTTGAAGATGAAAAGTGTTCAGCAAGGATTGAGGGGGAAGGAAGGAGAGAGTTGGAAGGGATGAGGGGGGGGGGTATAGAAGGAGGGTGGGGAAGAAGAGAGAAATGGGCCAAGAGCAGAAGGACTGGGGGGGGGGGGGATAAAGTAAATAAAAATAGTAATAATAATGTTAAGAGACAAAATCAAGATAAGTAAGAACAAAGGGCTGTTATAGAGGAAAGTCAGTGTTTGATATTGATTCCATTTGGGTGGATAGTGCCAAGTTTGTGAATAAGGAGGGACTCTTGTTCTTTACGTCTTATAGAGGAAGATGAATTTTGCCAGACTGCAGCAATCTGCATGTGGGAGAGGTTGTGGCCGGAAGAACAGAAATGGTTTGCAATTGGTGTATTGTAACCGAGACGGACTGCTCGTAGGTGTTCTGTGAAACGGTCGTTGAGGGTTCTGTAGGTTTCTCCAACATACAGGAGGCCACAGAAGGAGCAAGAAAGAATGTAAACTACATTGCGGGACTGACAAGTGAAAGGATTGCGTATGGAAATTTTGCCTGAGGGGCCACAGATGGTTGTAGAAGAGTTTAGGTGAGGACAGGTTTTGCATTTGGGTTGCTTGCATGGAGAATTGCCAGGTGGTGAGACTGTGTTTGTGGACAATTTTGAATGCACAAGAAGATCTCTGAGGTTGGTGTCACGTTTGTAGGCAACTAGTGGAGGCTGGGTGAAAATGTGTTTCAGGGAAGGATCAGTCTGCAGAATGTGGTAGTTCTTCATAAGGATGTTTTTGATGGCGAGGTTGTGAGGATGGAAGGTGATAGCAAGAACAGGCCTGTCGTCTGATGAAGGAGTGATCTTTTGCTTAAGAGCAGTGTTTCTGGGAATTCTAGAGGCCCTTTGTAGGGCTTCTTGGCAAATGGGTTCAGGGTATCCACGTTCAAGGAAAAATGAGATCATCAGGGTAGATTGTTTGGCGAAATCGTCATCATCGCTGCAGATGCGTCGCAAACGAAGTAGTTGAGAGAAAGGAATGCTTGTTTTGGTGGAAGCAGGGTGACTGGAGGAGTACAGAAGGTATGAATGCGAGTCGGTGGGTTTGTAATGAACAGATGTGGTGAGGTAGGGTGAGTTGGGACAGATAGAGATTTTGATGTCAAGGAAGGAAATGGTAGTCTGAGTGATTTCAAAAGTGAATCTAAGAGCTGGATGAAATCCACTGACGAAGTCAATGAAGTTTTTCAGATCTTGGATTGGACAGGAGGCTGCACCGAGGCAATCGTCAATGAAGCGACGGAAAAAGTCTGGGCAAGTGCCTGTGTATTGTGAGAAGATCTTTTCTTCAATGTAGCCAACAAACAGGCAAGCGTAGCCAGGACCCATCCTGGTGCCCATGGCAACGCCGCAATTCTGTTGGAAATGGTCAGCACCAAACTGAAAGTTGTTGAGTGTGAGAACAAGCTCAGCAAGACGGAGAAGAGTGGTGGTGGGTAGATTTCTGCTGTCTTTTGACAAGAAGTGTTTGAGGGCTGAAAGCCCTTCATGATGGGGAATGCTTGTGTAAAGTGCACAGACGTCCATGGTGAAGAGGTGACGGTGTTGGGAGCCAGGATGGAAGGAGAAATTTTGCAGAAGATCAAGAGTATGGTTTGTGTCCTTAAGAAAGGTGGGGAGGTTGGAAACGATAGGCTGGAGGATTTTGTCGAGAAACTGAGAGATCTGGACAGTGGGGCAGGAACAGGCAGAGACAATGGGGCGGCCTGGGTTATTTGGTTTATGTATTTTGGGAAGCAAGTAGAATTGGGAATCTTTGGGTTCAGAAACGACCAGGGAATGGGCTTCATTTGGGAGGTTTCCAGCGCTAATGCACTCGCGAATGAATTTTCTGATCAGGGTGTTATTGGTTTTGGTTTGACTGGGCTGTGAAGAGGTGTAGAATCTGGTGTCTGAGAGCTGGGAGAGTGCCTCGGCGATGTACAGGTCCCGCCGCCAGACAACAATAGCGCCACCCTTGTCAGCTGGTTTGACTACAATGTCTTTACGCTGGCGTAGTTCTCTGAGAGCTTGAGCTTCTGCTGAGGAAATGTTGGAGTGTCTGCGGGGTTTGGGTTTTAGAGCAGCGATTTGATGAGAACAGGTTTGGATGTAAAATTCTAGAGAGGAAAACTGGTTTGTGGGAGGGGTCCAGGAGCTGGGGAGGGAAGGAAAGGGAGGGAGGTCACTGTCAGGATCAGGTATAGATGGGGTGGTGTTGGTAGTGTTTTCAAAATGTGCCATGAGGCGTAGTCGCCTGAAGAAACGCTGACACTGAAAACAAGCGTCAGAACCATTGGCCTTGGGTTTGGTGGGTACGAAGTTCAGCCCACGATTGAGGACTTGACTCTTCTTCCCCACCCTCCTTCTATACCCCCTCCCCCCCTCATCCCTTCCAACTCTCTCCTTCCTTCCCCCTCAATCCTTGCTGAACACTTTTCATCTTCAAGCAGTATTCACTTTTCAGCTTTTTGGCAGTGCTCACTTCCTCACTTCCCCATTTCTCCCTGCCCACTGTCACCCATTCCCACTTGTCCCTCTGAGCAAAGAAGGTTTTAAACCGAAGCGCCCTCATCCACCTCTTCCTCAAGGACCTGCTACCATACCCCAGGCAAGTTGTCTCATTCGCGTATTTTGTTTTCACAGAACATTAGACCGACCGCAAAAAAAGTGTATTAAACTACTAAAGCTTGAAAGTGATGCAGACAACATACAGAAGAGCAGATAGAAAGATCTGGAACATGTAAACGCATACCAGTACATGATAGTGGTTGTTCACTGTGTTGATCAACACACACACACACACACACACACACACACACAACACACACATATATATATACACACCACGGTGTTTGCAGCCGAAACGCGCTGTCCAACATAACGCCACAAAATGAGGATAATGACTCGTTCGAGGTTAATTTTGTTTGTTTGTTTGTTTGTTTGTTTGTTTGTTTGTTTGTTTGGTTCTAACTCGCACTTGTCATAAAAAGTGTCTATGTAGTCATCCTGTTTCGGTTGTCCTTGTGTGTGTGTTTGTGTTGTGTTGTGTTATGTTGTTGTTGTGGTGTGTGTGTGTGTGTGTGTGTGTGTGTGTGTGTGTGTGTGTGTGTGTTGTGTTTGTGTTGTGTTGTGTTATGTTGTTGTTGTGGTGTGTGTGTGTGTGTGTGTGTGTGTGTGTGTGTGTGTGTGTGTGTGTTTGTGAAACGTGGCTATTTATTGGCAAGTACAAGCAGCGGCAGAACCAAACTTAATAAAGCAATAAACAAAAAGCAAGCAAACAAACAAATAAACAAACAAAAAGCCCAGCCAGCCCGTGCGTGAAGGTATCGAATTATATGCCTAAGGTTCATAAATCTGCGAAGAACGTTAGCATTTTCTATATAACAATTTGGACATTTTCTTATAACCTATTATCAGTAAAAATAAATTGTTTATGCACTGATGAATGATATGCTAATATTGCAATACATATATATATATATATAACATTTCATCAAGATAAGGAAATGTCATGCAACTCTGCCAAGCAGGGTATCAGATATAGATATACATCCAGAACAAAGATTCGTCCCGTATAGTAATATTTTGCCAAGAGTCGCTTGCAAAATGAGTTTATTTGTTTTAAATTGGCTTTTGTAAATGAATTAGACAAAATCTAATAGACCAATAAAAGTGGTAACAATCTGAAACTGAAGTGTCAAATAAGATGAATATTATCCATGACCTAAGTATGATACAGCGGCGAATATTTGGAAAAAGTCGGGGTCAAACGCATTCGTAACGAACGGCAGGCAGCTTTACTTAGAACTAAGCCTTGCCCGCTGAATACACAAGGTTTCCACCGGGAACCGAAAATAAGCAAGAGAAAGCTTTCGCTCCGTTCTCTCTAGATATGAAATAATCGCAGTGGTGGCTACGCTTCTAGACACTTTAACCCCGTTTTATTTTGCCATTGAGGGTGAGATTGACGTCCTAACGGCCCGTTTGAGATTGGCATCCTGATAAGACCATGACACGCGTGGCACGTGAGTGGAATGTACCAATCGCTTCCCTTGTTTTTCGGAAATTAGGTCAGAGCCAAGAGTTCCTCTTAAAGTTCGACTGGTGCGCATAACTTATCGTCAGTGAGACCAAACGAACTGATTTCTTAAAAAAAAAAAAAATCTCTTTCATTTGCACTGTATTTTGTGCGCACAGACAAAGGGCTTTGCAATGGAACGTTCTAAAGATAAATTTTTGCCAAGTGGTTTTGAAGTAGACCTGTTTTCTTGTCGGCCAGTTTAGATTTATGCTATGCAGGCGAAATCACATGTCAGCCAGAAGCGCCGTTAACTGACTGCCCCACGATCCCAGCTTCACAAAACAAGTTTCAAACAATAAAACGCGGTGCAAAAATGAAAACACCGAGCAATCTTCAAAACCTGTTTGTTTCGGACAAAAGTACAATATCAAATGGGAAATACCGAGAAAATGAATTCTTGCAGTCTGATTTCAATACAGAACACTGTTTGATGACTCCTAACTGACACAGTTCAGAAAAATCGTTTTGTGACAAGGAGACTAATTTAGCAACTGCCTTCCAAGTCATAAGAGTCAACATGTATTGAAAGTTTGGAGCAGGGTTTAGCTTTCTTTAAACTGCGGGAAGATGATGATGAATCGAATG
>CM065732.1:22131965-22141965 GCA_033310375.1 Conus canariensis
CTATAACGAGGTAAACTAAAACATCGGGCATCATCCGTGACCCCTAATGAACGTACCTGCTTATTTTTACAAAGATCGGCCAAGTACTTTCTGAGATATTCCGTAAAGAAGAAAAACCGTTACAGGCCGTAACAGCCGTTAGTAACGGCTATAGCGGTAAACTAAAACATCAGGCATCATCCGTGGCCCATAATGAACATACCTACAAATTTTCAGAAAGATCGGCCCAGTAGTTTTGTCTGGAGCGAGTGGAACACATTTTGACCACGGACACACACACACACACACACAACACACACACACACACACACACACACACACACACACAGAACATTTCTTCGTTCCCATTCTAAAGTACTCCCTGTTCTATAAGAACTGGGAGTACAAAAAGTTGGAAGAAGCAGGGAAACATCAGAGGAGAGAGAGAGAGAGAGAGAGAGAGAGAGAGAGAGAGAGAAGGAGAGGAGAGAGACAGACAGACAGACGAGACAGACAGACAGACAGACAGAGACAGAGAACAGAGAGAGAGAGAGAGAGAGAGAGAGAGAGAGAGAGAGAGAGAAGAGAGAGAGAGAGAGAGAGAAGAGAGAGAGAGAGAAGAGAGAGAGAGAGAGAGAGAGGAGAGAGAGAGAGAGAGAGAGAGAGGAGGTTGAGAAATATGTGAAAAAGTTGGAAAAAGACGGGAAAGCTAGAAAGGGACAGGGTGAAGTTGGAAGACATAGGTAAAACTTGGAAGAAAAAGGTAAAATTAGGTAGAGAAAAAAACGGCAGTAAAAAGTTAGTCAAAACTGGGGAGAGGTAGGGAAAATAGTAAGAGTTAGGGTAAAATGGGAAGAGGCAGGAAAGGTAAAAAAGAAAAAAAAAATGGGAAAGGGCAAAAGAAAGGCTGGCTGGGTTTGGACGGAGAAAAAACCTCGCCCACATGCCCACCCTACGCCCCTCAAATGCCCCCACATTCCCCGTAAAGGAGGAACATATCACACCTTGCTTCTAAGCTGAAGGAGTAATAAAACAAGGTGAAAGATCGGACAAGTTGAGACAAGGACTGAATTTGTCAGCCGTTTCAGCCTTTGAACGTTCCTGACGGTACAGCTCAACCGGTCAGATCACCACGCACCTGCAAATCACAGGCGCCCGAAGGACTGGGGGGGGGGGGGGGGGGGAACAGCAACTGGCTGCTAAGCTGAGGAGGGATTAACAGGAACAGTAATATTGACTATAGTACCCAGATCATGTTACTGCTGGAAGTGGGTGGGTCACCTGAAGTCTTGACAACACACTGAGATTTGTGTTTTGCTTTCGTCTGTGTGTGTGTGTGTGTGTGTGTGTGTGTGTGGTGTGGTGTGTGTGTGTGTGTGTGTGTGTGTGTGTGTGTGTGTGTGTGTGTGTGTGTGTGTAGAGAGAGAGAGAGAGAGAGAGAGAGAGAGAGAGAGAGAGATGTGTTTGGCCGTGCTGCTTTTAGGACACATGTCTCCGCGCAACCTACAATCAAATGATGGAGGTGAGGGTTGCGAGTTCTGGGACGAAAATGGGGGTGGTACGGTTGAAGAGGGAGTGGCAGGCTGGGGACTGGGGTGGGGGTCGGAGAGGCACAATCGATAAGGTGGACAGATGGGCGGCACCGTAAAGGCCAGTGTCAATGTACCAGAAACAACACAAAACACACATTACCACTGGTTCGCGATTGTAAAGGTGGTGCTTGCTGTTCTATAGCCAACTATTAAATCCAAGGGCTCTCTTTCTCTCCACATTTCTTTAGTAATTCAGGGTAACACACCTGAGGGATTGAGAGTTGGGAGATAGGGAAACGGGCGGTTTGTGGTGGTGGTGGTGGTGGTGGTGGTGTGTGAGACAGTGGAGTAGGATGGAATGGGCTTCCTTCCTATTCAGTTTAAGGACAGAGTATACTTCCACCCCACTGTATTGATAAGGAAGCAAACCATTCTGATTCGAGTTTGCTTACGCTTAAGAACGGTTTTCAGATTCAGTACAGCCCAACTGACCCATACAGGATCCTTGTGGAGCTGAAGTTTGAAGACGTGGTCTATGTCCCGTTCATTTACTTTCAAAACGCAATCTTGCTCCAGGTCATTACACTTCAAGGGTGAAGGCTGGTCCTTGGTCATTGTGTGAGAGGCCCCTTTTTTCTGCAGCAAACTAGTCCTGACAGATTTGCCACTCGTTTCATGGCCATGATTCCTCCGGCCCTAATCCCCTGCCCCGTTTCCCATTTGCACTACCTCCACCCCTCTCCCTAGTTCTTCTCCTAATATGAAAGAAAGGAACGACTATTGACCCTCATGTGGGTGTTTGGGATTCTTTTCTCTTGTGGAATGGCGACACTGGTGTGAGAATCATTCGATCGCCGAGAAGACTGACATTCTGCCATTGTTCCTGTCTGTCCGTCGGTATGTCTGTCGGTCTACTTCCTCCTCCTTCCCTCTGCTCCCCTCGAATCCTGGGTCTTGTCTCTCTCCCCAGCATTTACCATTTGACCCTTGTTTGGGACATGGAAGACGCATTACAGTGAACATAGTTTAACAGACTTAATACAAGAAGTGAACCTATGAAACAAGAAAATCAACGACATTAATGATCTCGACACTTTTTCCAAGCTCGATAAATTTAGCCGGATTGAGCAGTATCGTATTCTCTTCAGATGATGAAATATGAAAATTAACGACAGACGAAATTTTCCTGTGAGCAACAGGTACACTTTTCTTTCGTAATGCAACATATTTTGTACATTCCATGGTGGAATACAATTCATATCCATAAAGTCTACGTCACAGTTTTTACATTGTCTATTGTCTCTCGGGGCGCCATATATATTTATTTTTTTTGCTTAATCCAATTTGCAGTTGATTACTGCATCGGAATTTCGTAATAAAATTGGCAAACATATTTGAAAAGATGTTTTATACTTTTTTCGATGATAAATTGCTTTAAATTTCAGTCTCACTCATTACACTCTTCAACACATTCCTTCCTAGATTGAGAACAGCTTGAAAATCTCAAGCAAGAAACATTTCAATACAAAGTATTTGCTTAACAATGATTGAGACTCCCAAACACAAGCATACCCAGTTAAGGTAAAAACAAACAAACGAACAAAAACAGTGCAACCATGGAAACATACGAAACATACAAGGAGATAATACAAAACTGACTATAATTTGAATATTTTTCTGCCTGCGTGGTTTCATCTTCCCAGTATCTTATCAAAAGCATTTTTCACGCACCCAAATCCAGTTGAGGCCAGTTTCGGCATAAATCATTTGAGGCATAGTATTGCAATTAAAAGCAAACACATACTTTCAACATTCTAAACTTAATTTGCCCTTGTCTCCTCCCTTTCTCTCACCAAACGTACTCTGGTCTCAGACCTCATGTGTAAGTAGCCACTCTTTTGGTGATAAAACCACTTTACATCCAATATTAGTTCAGTGTCCTTTGTCTGGTCTCAAAGAATAGAGAGAATAACAAACTTCAGGTAAGCAACAGACTTCAGTTTGGAGTTCTTTGAATTGTTGGTAATACTGCCGTGTGAATGGTGGTACAAGTCGACGGACACATTATGCCAGTCTCTTTCTGTCTAAATGCCTTTGTGTCTGGAGATTTATTCCCTCCCTCTCTCTCTGTGTTTCATTCTCTTTTGGACAACCCACCCAACCCTTTCTTTCTCTCTGAAGCCAGTGGCCCACAACAGTATTTCCATGTGAAACATGTGATTCAAAGAATGGCCAACAATTTGGGGCAGTAAGTATTCAGGCTGATTTCATTTGCGGCGTGTCACACGCTAAACTGTCCCATGGCGATATACCACAGCTGTGAACAGTTGCACAGCACTGCTAATTGCCTGAGTGGTGCAGAGAACTGATTGTGTGTATAATCCAGCTGCCTCGTTTGTAGTGCCTGTGTGTTGACTGTTTGGTGCCTGTGTGGTGCCCGTTTGTGCCTGTTTGTACCTATTTGGTGTCTGGTTGTGCCTGTGTGGTGCCAGTATGGTGCCTGTGTGGTGCCCGTTTGTGCCTGTTTGTACCTATTTGGTGTCTATTTGTGCCTATGTGGTGCCTGCATGGTGTCTGTGTGGTGCCCGTTTGTGCATGTTTGGTGCTTGTATGGTGCCTGTTTATGCCTGTCTGGTTACGTGACGTTAAGTGCTGATCTGCTGCCTGTTTGTTGAATGTTTAGAGCCTGTTCGGTCCAGCCATTAACACTGCAGCCAGAAGGTCGTGCGGTCCTAGGAGAAATCGATTCCCCAAAAAGCTTTTACCACAGACAGAATTCAAAGCGGTCTGTCCAGTTCTCGTATGTTGTTTGGGTTTCAAGCAAAGCACAATCATCTGTCTCGCCATTCATTTGCTGATCATGCGCAGGTTGAGAAACGGGATTTTCGGCACGATGCATTGTCTCATGTCTCCCTTTGTCAAAGTGACATTCTCGTCTGGAATCAATGACCGGGAATCCGTTTGTTGGGCCGTGTTCTGGACACAACAGCGGCTGTTTTTATGGTCATGAATTCTTTTCTTGATCTCTCTTCACTGCCCTTTGTTGGGCGGTAAAGTATGGAAAGACTGGTCTGCTGTAGGTGTCAGATTACAGTTCTTTTGATTGAAGGGGAGCAACAGCACCGTGTGAAGGGTTTTTATAGATGAAGACGGCTTAAACATTCAGTCACTGTTTCTGTCTGTGCTTGCTATGTTTTCACGGTACTTAGTTCCTTTCAGTGGGGCGGGAAGGGTGTGATTGCCCTCTATCCTCAAACACCTAGCAATGCGGGTATGTTTGGTGATTTAGTGGTCCAGCAGTTCAGATTTTACATTGGTGTTCCGGTACATGTGACAGCAGGTTTGTGTGATTTAATGGTGTGGCTGTAGAAATTTTAGCCTATCGAGGAGAAAGAAATCTCTGAATTAATTTCCCCTCCTCATTCTCCCTTCCCAGTTCCCCGCTTAAACATATCCCAGCGGTTTGAGAACATTTCTTTCGAGTCACCTTTTTGAGGAGATCCTGCAGTGTTCACTGACCACAGGGCAGAGCTAGAACTCTTGGTCCTTGGCTGGAAATCTTCCTAGGAGACAGAAATAAAACTGCGCTACGCGCAGTATCTGCACCTGCGAAATTTCAAGCCATAGTTTGCGAGAAGGTGGGGAAGAGTCTGCATACTCTCTCTTAGGTGCTGGTCAGACAAACAGATTTGCAGGCACCGCTGCCAGCTCTGTCTCTGAGTCCTGCAGCAGAAGTGCGGACAGGAACATGCAGAGGACGCTGCTGAAAGTTCTTATCCATAACTCTGCACATAAACGGCTGTGGTATGATGGTCGTCCACAGTACACTGGAGTAAATGCGATGCCCGTATCTCACAGAGCAACTCATTCTGGGAACATAAGTGCTCTCTTCGTACAGGGTGTGGGAGATAAAAGATTTCTTAACCAAAGCGTACGTGGTAGTAACAACATTAAGAAGAGAGAGAAGACGCCCCTGACTTTTGGGACGTAGAATGTGCGAACACTGCAAGGCAGAGGCGACAGACCAGAGCGGGCGTAAATGTTCTCTTTGTGCAGATGCTCCGTCGTGACCAGATAATGACACGGCAGTCATGTGCGAGACGAGGTTTGCAGGTGAAAGGCACATGAAGGCGATCGGAGGAGGCTATCCCTTTAACGCACTGGTGAAACCCAACGACGCCCCATGAACATCTGTTGTTGCTTTTGTCCTATGCAACAGGCTTTCCAGAAATCTGGATAGCCTGCCGTGGTCTTGCGCTTTAAGTTAGCCTATGACTGCTCTGCCACTGTTATCCGTGCCTACGCTCCAGTGAGAACAAAAATCTGATGTCAAAGAAGCCTGCTATGAGGACCTGAACCATCTCCTGTTATAAGTCAAACACAAAGACAAGCTCATCGTTCTTAGGGATTTCAGTATGTCAGGAGGCACGAACAGTTTTCTCCTGGCTAAGCATCTTTGGGAGTCATGGCACTGGACAACGCAACCCCAACAGATCGATGCTGCTGACCCTGTGTGATCAGCATGGATTCTCTGTTACAATTCCCTCTTCCAGCGAGCAGACAAGCTCAAAAATACATGGATGAAGCCACGCTCAAAGCAGTGGCATATATTGGACTATATCGTGGTTTGCAGGAGAAACAGATGTGATCTGTTTTATGACACGCTGTACGAAGGCGGGAGATGGTCCGGAGCGTGGATACTGGTCTGATCACTGCCCTCTCCGGAGACGAACATTCAGCTTGCTCAAAGAAAGAAATCAGTCAGAGGAACGCCCTCGAAGAAGCTGAACATCGCTCGAGTGTGCTTCTGCAAGGTGTCGTTACAAGACTGAGAAGATTAGGAAGTTTCTGGCGTCTAATGAACCAGGGGGGAGGGGGCTGGGGACGATAAGTCTTGCGGAATCTGTGTACGGTGCTACGGCAGACGCCCTTGACTTTGCGCAATGTAAACACAGGGACTGCTTCAATGAAAATGTTGAGGAGGTCAACAAAGTCATCGACAAGCTTCAACAGACCCAAGGGAACCGTCTCAGTGACAGACCTGCAAGAAGAAGAAGCACAGCTACCAGCAAGCAATGCAGTGCCTAAAATAGAAACTCATGCGGTCGTAGGATATTTGGTGGGAGAAGAAAGATCGAGTATTACATCTGCAGCTGATGTCGGTGAAATGAAACCTTTCACGACGACCTTCACGCCATACCAAAGCTTCAATCCTTTAATGTCAGCACTGACATCCCCTGATCACTTTATCCCTGCTTCCTATAATCTGTTTTGACTCTGTCGTTTAAGTGTTGGTATGGTGGTTTGTATATAAGAAAGTTCTGGACAAACTGGTGAATGTAAGAAGAAAGACTGTTGGTGAAAGACAGAAGAGCCTTAGTGCGTAGTGTGAATGTCATATGACACACAAAGCCAGAAAGATCACATAAGATGAAAATATCAGCATATTTGTTTCAACATCTACCTTCTGGGGGACGATATTGGGTGTTGAAATGGACAACAATCCGATCTGGAAAATGTTTCATCCCCATTTCAATTCAGTTACTGAAGTCCAGCGCTTGTCACAGATGATCATTTATAAGAGAGAGAGAGAGAGAGAGAGAGAGAGAGAGAGAGAGAGAGAGAGAGAGAGAGACAGAGACAGAGAGACAGAGACAGAGACAGAGACACATACAGAGACACAGACAGACACAGAGACAGACAGACAGACATACAGAGAGAGAGAGAGAGAGAGAGAGAGAGAGAGAGATACGGGGAGGGGGAGGAGGGAAGAGTGTGGTAGGGGGTGAGGGAATGCGGGTGTGTGTGTTCGTATGCCTGTGCGCACGTTATGTGTCTGCGAGCGCACTCAGTGTGTTCTGGTTTGGTTTCATGCCTGGGTGTGTGCCTGCAGAATGACAGAAGAGGAGAGGAAGCGGGGAAGGGCGGAGGGAGGGGAAGAAGACCACCATCCATTTCATCTTAATACACGAATGTACACCACTCTTACATTTGTTTGCTTTTAACATAAATTATGTGTATTTAGCATACACGTTATCTGCTTTCGTCGATTTAATTATTTGTTTGTAAATGGATATGTGTCCGACCACATCATAATTCTTCTGCTTGATATGATAAGGTTGATTTGATTTGATCTGATATATGGACCCAAGATATCTAGGTCTGCTCTCAATTCGTTCGTTTGGCCAGTCTACACTGTTGACAAAAGAGACTGACTTTGTCGCACGCTAGGCAGTGCACGTACAGATTTCATGTTCACCTTTACGTGCTCGAGTCTGTAGGGTTGTGTGGGTTTAATGGCAGGCTGTACAGACTTCACAGTGAGTGCAGCCCCCCCCCCCTCCCCCGCCCCGCCCGTGTGTGTGTGTGTGTGTGTGTGTGTGTGTGTGTGTGTGTGTGTGTGTGTGTGTGAGAGAGAGAGAGAGAGAGAGAGAGAGAGAGATAGACCGTGCGTCCGTGCGTGCGTGCGTGTGTGTGTGTGTGTGTGTGTGTGTGTGTGTGAGAGAGAGAGAGAGAGAGAGAGAGAGAGAGAGAGAGAGAGTGCGTCGTGCGTCCGTGCGTGTGTGTGTGTGTGTGTGTGTGTGTGTGTGTGTGTGTGTGTGTGTGTGTGTGTGTGTGTGATTCCTATTTCTTCTTCTTCTTCTTTTCTTCTTCTTCTTCTTCTTCTTTTCTTCTTCTTGGGGGTGGGGGTGGGGGTGGGGGGGGGGGCTCTTTTTGAAATACAAACAAATCAAGTTTTGACATATACGACAGAATTGTAGGGACTTACGACTGACAACCACAAGGAAAATGTGCATAGTTTTAGAGTTAAGCATGAATTTTCTTTTGTGTTCCATGGCATTCGTCACATCCCGTTATGTATGGTGTGCACGCCGTCAGATGCCGTTATATATGTGTATGGCATGCAGATGTTCATAGTGTTTGAACTCATCAGTAAGGTGTACACCATAATGGACAAAAATAACTGGATTAGCGATGTTGAGACAGGTATACAAAACGCTGTTGCTGCAAGAGGAGGGTGAAAGTGAAAGACAGAACAAAGTATATCAAATCCAGAAAACTTTACCACAGCGAGGATTCAGAATAGTCTGGATGTGCTGAGGAACAGCACATGAGCATTGACTGATATTGGAATTGAAAGACAGTTATAACACTGTATAAAAAACTGACATGGAGAAATATAAATTAGTAGTATGTACAGCTAGTTCTTAGTTTTAAATCATTATTTCAGCCAGATATATACATTTCGATCGTGACAAAGTGATGGTACAGAATTTATCCCACCAGGTTCAGATTAAAAATCAAGTCGGGTGCGGGTGTGGTTTGGTGCGACTGAATTTTTGCTCTCTCTCTCTCTCTCTCTCTCTCTCTCTCTCTCTCTCTCTCTCTCTCTCTCTCTCTCTCTCTCTCTCTTATGCGTAGGCATGATCATCTTATTTTCACTTACGAAAGCTATGAAAAACTGCTGAAAATTATACCTAGTTTGGTACACTGGAAAAGAGAGAAGAGATCTGATTAATTTCTTTACGTAGCCAACACAGATGTAATGTCATCGCTTGCAAACAAAAGATGTATCCGAGGCAGATTCGATGCGAACCAGAGCCTGCTACGGTTTGATGCTGGTTATTTGCATATTGTGCACAAACAATCAAAATAGATATGCTGCCAAATGTATACTTGGATGTTCGAGATAATAAGGAAGAATACAGCATGATTTATGTTACATTTACATTTTTGTTATGTGTGTGTAATTTTTGATGACTTTCGTGGCTGAGACCAATTGAGTTTAAAAAAATTCTCGTTACAGGGGCTGCTTTGCTCACTTCAGCCAAGTTTTGAAGTGTTAAGACCTTCTGTCTGTCTGTCTGTCTGTCTGTCTGTCTCTCTCTCTCTCTCTCTCTCTCTCTCTCTCTCTCTCTCTCCTCTCTCTCAAGTACATGCACGTGCACGCTTTGTATGTGTATTCTGACATAAATCCTTTGTAGTTCCCCGGAGTCAAAATGTGACAAGCCTAATTATTCAATGCCATTAAGTCACCGTGCCCATAAGCTACACGCCACTTCATCTCAACTCGGGCTCTGTGGTAACTGACTGTCAGATTAATTAATGAACAATGCAATGACCCGTAACTATCAAGCCCTTAGGGATTAGACGTCTCGTTGAAGCCATGCAACACTCATTTGTGGCACTAGCTTATCGTCTCCTAAAGGCACGAAACAGACCCCATACAGAACGATGCTTGGGCCTCTGTTGATAGGGGTATAATGAAATATAGATTCTGAACACAAGTTGTATTTATGGGGTGGGGAGAGAGAAAGAGAGAAGAGAGAGAGGAGAGAGAGAGAGAGAGAGAGAGAGAGAGAGAGAGATAGAGAGACAGACAGACAGACAGACAGACAGACAGACAGACACAGAAAGAGAGAGAGAGACAGAGAAAGAGAAAGACAGAGAGACAGAGAGAGAGGCATATTAACGCATTGACGCCATTT
>CM065732.1:22159465-22161965 GCA_033310375.1 Conus canariensis
CTTCTCCCTAGAGACGTAATTTGGCGTTTACCAACATCTTTAACAGATGATGAACGTCTGCAAGTCTTTCTGAATAAGCTATTTCCAGTCATTCCTCTATGTCACTTGTGAACCATATGCTCAGTATCCGAAATGTTTGTGTATTCCAGATAAATTTTAACCGGTTTATGATTTTTTTTTTTTTTTTTTTTTTTTTTTGTGTGCTTCCTAACCAAACTGCGCTCGTTTTGATCCAACTCATAAGACCTGAGACACAGTCAAATCTAAAGAGAACTTCAGTTTAAAATTCAAACGTATTTTGATCCCAAGCGAGTACGAACTCTGTGTCATCAGCAAGCTGCGAAAGCTTTTTATTCAGTTTCATTCATTTTATTTCCCCGAACATTTCATTTTCTCCTGATCGTAATGGCTAACATTTCGACATAAATCACGAACAGATATAGTAACAGCTGGATCTTCTTGTTGAAAACCTTTTTGACATCGAACCAGTTTGAAAGCTGGCCGTTAACGACAACGTAATACATTTATTAAACGTAATGTCCTTTCGGAAATCAAACGCTTTTGGAAGTTTTGAAAATAAATTCCCGATTAATCAAACCAACGGCTTTTGCAAAGTCTATATTTAACAGTTACCCAGTTGGTTTATTCTCATCTAAATGGGGAATAGTGTCATATACCAATTTACAGTTGTCGCTGATATATGTATTTCTAATAAATCCAATTTGATCATCGTTCATAAGTTTAGGCATTAGACATGTTCACTTCAACTCTTCTAATGAAGTCTCCTTTTCAATCCTTCGTCAGTTGTAGTTACACCCCACCCACCCCAACCCATCCCCTCTCCTCCCTTTAAGACAGTCAAATCCTTAAGACAATCAAAATCAAGTAGCACTGACATGCTCTGTTTGGATCAAAGCGCTGAAAGGAGGACATTTTGACCGTGTTTGTCTCCTGTGTAACGTATCGGTTGGTTTGTTTTGTGCAGCGCACATAAGACCCCCCCCCCCCTCTCTCTCTCTCTCTCTCTCTCTCTCTCCACTCCCTTTCTTCTCCCTCCCCCCCCCTCCCCCATCCCACCCTCTATTCACTCTGTCTCTCGAGATTTCTCGTGAACGCACTTATTGCGACATAATTCCTTCTTGTAGCGGAAGCTGTGAAACAAACTACTTGATCCAGAAACTCTTGCCAGCGTGCACGCTGTTTCAGCTTTCCTGTCGCTGTCAAAGACAGCAGTCTCGTGAAACAGTAAATCAGAGCTAAGTGCCGGTGACACGGGGCTCTCCGATCAAGCGATCTGTACTCTGAATGACAGCGTCTGTTGGCGACTGATCTACGCAGCAGCATTCCAGTCCGTCTTAAAACTAAAATATTTCTGTCGGTGAAGATCGTGCTTGTCCCACCCTCCTACAACCCTCAGCGCCTCCAACCTCTCCCCTTTACCCCTTTCTTTTCGGTTTTACTGTTGTTCGGTTTTTACAGTGTGCATTGTTCTTAGTCTTTTACAGTTTTTGAACACTTCCAAGCTCCTCCCCCCTCCCCCGTTGTATCTCTCCGAGGCACTCACTCCTGGTTTCCTATATCGATGTACAGCTGTTTTCTCTGAGTATATGTTTCCTCCCTGAAATCTTAGAATGAACTTCACACAAAGGGGAGAACTCTCTCTCTCTCTCCTCTCTCTCTCTCTCTCTCTAAGAGAAACAACACAGCTTTGAACCAATAGCAGCAGCAGCAACAAGAAGAAACAATACCTCACCCACCATCGTCAAAAGGAATCATTATTAGAAGGTCATTGGGGAGAGCGCTGTCTTCTGCCACGCAATTGTTTACCTCCAAGGGAAGGCATAGCAGATTCGGATTAAAAGAGTTACTTTCCAGGTATTATTTTGTAATGCGATGGGGAAAATTCAAAATACCAGTATGTGCATTGTTAGAAACTTTTATCATTCTACACAGATATATCATTTTCTTTTATCATTCCAGGAAAATGAATTACTTCACATATAGGTATCAGTTAATAAACAGTAATTCACGTTGGTCGTGTTCAGTGGAAAATTTGTAATGATCTTGATGACTGATCACGGATCCGCCTTCAGATCCGACCTCACTTCACAGATACACAGCAAAATTTAATGGAACCAACCGTCTGGGGCCACATTTAATCTTTTTACCCAAATTTGATTCGAATCGAGTCTACTTCTTGCACGTGCTGACAAACAAAATGACTCGGGTGAGAACAAAACCTCTTGGGTCTACTAACAGCGGCAGTAACGCTATCGTAAGAAGAAATCTATCGCCGTCACTCCTTGTTGACTGTGCTCAATGCACCGTCTCCTACAGGTCGTATCCGCCATGGCTGACTGACGTCAACAAGGATCCCAGACACCCTCCGTCTCCTCACCCAATGCCATTTAGACTCGATCGACTGTATATGTTATCTTGTCCCTTCAAGTTTCGCAATGCTTTCAAAACGCCTGTCTGTCATTCTGCTGCCCCCCCCCCC
>CM065732.1:22166965-22174465 GCA_033310375.1 Conus canariensis
AGATATGTGAGCTTGTTCGATAATCCATTTAAAGGCACCTAAGGTCTCAACACATTCATAAACTAAACTTAAAGAGTAAATGATTATCCCTAATTGTCAGAACAAAAACACAAACATAATAGAGTCTAAAAGCTAATACAAGCCAAATCGCAGAACAGACAGTTTCAGTTGTCTCTTCAGGAAATGTTGAACTTTTCAGAAAGTTGACAAGCGCGAAGTACTCGCCGGGTTGCATTCCACTGTATTCATAAGCAGTAGCCATCGTGGAAAACAAAATGGTACAGACGAAATTATTGTCTTACAGCATTTACAGCATATCGATGATTCTGACAGCTTGTCAGTCATTAAGCTCAAATATCCAATCACATTTCTTTTCCCCACACGTTTTTAAGCCTGCCACCTTCTCCCCAGCAACTCCTTTTATTTGATAAATTATTGTATCTAACTAGCCGCAATTCTTAAACATTCAGAGATTTTGGTCAAAAGAAGCGACTATTGTCTCCAATTTCAAAGCAAGGAAAGATCAGATGTTGCAGAGTCACTGTCTTTGACGCCTTTCAACAGTCACAGAATATACAAACAAGTTCAAAAGTTCCGAATCGTTTGAAATTCACTGACGTCATATTTTCATTTTTATTGTATTAATTTGATGCTCTCTCTCTCTCTCTCTCTCTCTCTCTCTCTCTCTCTCTCTCTCTCTCTCTCTTCTTTATGTGTGTATGTGTGCGTGCGTGTGTATTCCCGTATTTGTAAAAGCCATATAAACATACGCCGAGAAAGTGACGGCCGTTAGAGATTTATGCTCTACTTTTCTACTACATGGCGCGCGGCGCGCGCGCGCGCGCGCACACACACACACACACACACACACACACACACACACACACACACACACACACACACACTGCCGACAAAGCTGGATCTTGAACCTCTCAAGTCTTGCGGTAGAAGACAGAACCGAAATTTTCAACAGATGAAGTTCCTTTTGACCAAGATCAAAGACACGTGTTCGTTTTGTGGTGCCGCGAAGTTAAGAAGTAAAACGGTCACATAGTCCAATAAGATCGAAGCGGTTAAATAGCTAATAACGCAAATTTCTCAAATATCATTTTCATAATTATTTCTCTTTGTTCGTCGTACACTATTTAGGCCATTAATAATGAGCAGTCCAAAAGCTGCAACTTGTAATAAGTATACTATAATGCCATGGAACTACTACACATCATTTTCTTTTTTTTCTTTTTTGTTTCTTCTTTAAAGTAAGATCCAAATCAGAAATTCGGAGACATTTGAGGTAGAAGGAAAGGAGTTTTAAGAGTTGGGTGTAGCATGTAATGAATTAGGATATCCATCATATAAGACTGCGGCTATTATACGATTTCTTGTCTCTCGTTGTCTTCCCATGACTATCCATATGTTTTCCCATGACTATCCATATTGACATTCACATAGCCCTGTCACCCTATTATGTAATATTATGGGGCTAATTATATGATTTGTTACCTCGGCTTTGACCTTTCTTCCCCATCCATCTCTGACCTATCATACCTCCTTCAACGGTTTGTGTCCCTCCTGTACTGTAAGGGAGTGCATGAGTGAGGAAATGTGTGTGAGTTTGTGCGCGTGTACATGCGTGTGTGCGTAGTCTCTCTCTCTCTCTCTTATACACACACACGCACGCGCGCGCGCGCGCGCGCGCGCGTGGAACGCGTAAACGCGCATGCGCGGGCATACACAAACAAACTCAAAATACGCATATACACTTCTACACAAAGAGATTATTGTGTAACTTGCAGGGTTTGTGGGGAGAAGTCTTAAGGGTTCTATTAAATTGTTTAGGGGAAAGAGTATCGTCCCACGAGAAGATGTTCAGAGTGGGTGGGGTATGTAAAATGATAGCTGACACGGGGGTATCCTAGGAGAGAGAGAGAGAGAGAGAGAGAGAGAGAGAGAGAGAGAGAGAGAGAGAGAAGAGAGAGAGAGAGATTATGGACAAATGAATCACAAATATATTTGAGCATGAATGCAGTTGTTTCAGGGTCCACACACACACACACACACCACACACACACACACACACACACACACACACACACACCGTCGCGCTCTCTCCACATACACGCACACATGCTTGCACGTCCAGAGAGAGAGAGAGAGAGAGAGAGAGAGAGAGAGAGAGAGAGAGAGAGAGAGAGGAGGTGGGTCGGGAAAGGCAGAGACCAACCGACAGACAGTTTGATGGACAGAGTGAAACCAAAGAGAGTCAAACAGATAGAGGAAGGGCGATACATAGCGAGAATGAGCGAGAAAAACAAATAGAGACAGAAAGATAGACCGACAGTCAAGCAGACACAAATAAGATCATAGACAGAAAGACAATGGGGCAACTGAGACGTAAAACCATGAGAGAGAGAGGTGGGGGTAGAGTTGGGGCAGAGACCGATCATGTCTTCGACGTCGTATTTTTACGGGAAATGCTGTCTCAGAGCGACAACTTTTCTACGGCTGCAATTTTTTACATGAAATGCTGTCGCTGCGACATGATTTTATTTTTAGGCAACGACACGATTTTATGGACATTTCTCGTGAAATCCTGTCGCGCTACCAATTTTTATGAAATTAAGTCGCTCAGCGATAATTTTTCATGAACCAGCTGCAGTATTTCCCGGGAAATACCGTCGCTGCGACACGATTTTATGAGCGACAGTATTATATACGACACCGGTCCTACAATTACGTCCTGTCTATAACGAAACGTCCCATACGTACAGATACGGTATATCGCTGTGACTAAATGTGCTGCAGTGACAAAACTAGCTGCAGGCCTACCTACAAGCCCTGCAATCCCCCCCCCCCCCCCCCCCCCCCACACACACACACACACACCTTCATTCCAGCCCCTTGTCATACAGCAATGTTAACGTCTCTCACAAAAAGTGCCGTAGTGGCAAACGTGCCGCAGCTACAAGCCCTGATTTGGCCCCTGCGGTCGGCGGACGATAAACAACAGGAATCTAAATCTGCCGTATCTTCCACTGTGACAAAATGTGCTGGAGCGACAATACGCGCCGCACCTACAAAACACTTTGGGTCACTGCGACAAAACGAACCGTAGTGACAAATCGCGCCGTTACTTAACGGCCACGTTTTGTCACTGTGACATTATGTGTCGGGGTGACAAAACGTGCCACCACACACAGTGTAATCTGCAGCAGTCTTGGAAATGTCAGGACATTACAGGAAGCATTAGCGAAAGGAATACAACGCTGACGGGACAGGTCTGGGAACGTGGACGGAGCGTAATCCACTAATCGGTTGTTGATAGTTGGGGAAACACTCCAGGGGATTAGCACTACATGTAAGCGAGAACTAGCTCTCTCTCTCTCTCTCTCTCTCTCTCTCTCTCTCCTCTCTCTCTCTCTCTCTCTCTGACCAGTGCGGTGTACATAAACAAGCTACTGAACTGAAGCAGCAACCAGCAATAGCCTATGGTGCGCTCAGTGACAAAAACTTTTACAACAATAAACACATCGGCAGAATTGCATTATCAACATTAATAAAAAAAAAATAAAATAAAAAAAAAAAAGAGAGAGAGAGAGAGAGAGAGAGAGAGAGAGAGAGAGAGAGAGAGAGAGAGAAATGCTAAATATAATATGAAAATTGTAGAAAACCCTAAATCAATTTGAAATGAAATGAAAGAAGACTGACCGGAACAGAAGAATCTAACAAGAATGCAATCAGGCAATCTAGAGGTGTAAAAATTTGTATTGAGAGAGAGACAGACAGAGAGAGAGAGAGAGATGAATCCCGTCTCCAAAGACACCACAGAACCCAGCCCCGTGTCGCAGAGGGTCTAATGGAAAACGAAATCTGACATTGAAAAAGGGAGAACTAACCAACCACACACAGCCATCCATGGGCCACCCCGACAGCAACAATATGAATAGTCACAACCACAAAAGCGACAATATCAACAGCAACAAGAACAATTACGGCAAGGAAAAGAAGAAGAAGAACAAGAACAAGAACAGGACGACGAAGAAGAAGAGAAACAAGAAGATGGGCAAGAACAAGAAGATGAACAAGATCAAGAAGAACAAGTACCTGAGGAAGAACAAGATGGTGAAGAAGAAAAACTGAATCACTATAATGTTACAAACGTTTGCGTAGGGCGATAAACTGGTGCACAGTTTATGAAAGATGATTCGCTTTCTGTCCTGTTTAATGTTTGGTCACCAACAAGAATTGTGTGAGTATCAATACAGTTAGGATTGAGAGTGAATATCGTATTCATTCTTATCTGTATGTTGTTTGTACAGTCTAACTGGTAGTGCTCTGCGTTGTCTGTGTGATGGTCACGCACACATTTCGGATCAGCTTGTAAATAAATGTCTGTTGTGCAAGTCGTGATTAATAATCACTCATTTCTAAAAGTAATCTACAATGGTTTATTTGATCCTGCCTCGATCCAGTGTAATAGGAGGAGGGAACAATGGTGTCTCAAGTAGAAGATAACGGTTAAATTGGCTAGTAGAGTTTGTTGACTTGATATCGCCTGGAAGGTTGTTCCACATGATGACTGTACCAGGTAAAAAAGATTTTTTGTATAATTCAGTTCTGCATCGCAGCACTGTTCGTTCGAGTGGCCGACGCCTATGGTAACGATTTTTGTCAGAGACAAGAGAAGGGAGAAGATCAGCTAAATAGTTTGGACAGGCGCCATTAACCATTTTTTTGAAATTGTATCAGCTTCTGTTTTTTCCGTCTTTCTTGTAACGGACAAAAACCAGACTGTTCGAATGTTTTCTGATAACTTGTTCTCTTAACTCCGCCAATAACAATACCAACTACTTCTAGATGTAGTTTTTCTAACATGATTGACTATCTGTGCAATCGTCCCACAAAATGTCTGCGTAGTCAAAATGAGATAAAATAAAGGATTTGCACACACACACACACACACACACACACACACACACACACACACTGACCTCGATCTGTGCAATCATGGAGTCTGTCAACAGGTTCTGGGACTTGAGGCTAGCGGCCAGAGCCGAACTCCACACAATGTTCCGGGACAGCAACGACCGCTGGACCTGCAGAATCTCCTTCTGCTTGGCGTTCATCTTGCTCACCCTCTGTTCCTCTCCTCTCACTAACAATTACCACAGGTCTCTGTTCACTTTAATCAGTGTTCTAGATATCCTGTCTTTCAACAGCGTGTCACGTGCTTTGACGAGGTCAAGACAGCGGGAAGGCAGGAGTGTAGCTTGTTGTTCACAGTTTTAGTACAAAGAAGCGTCCGCCACGAAGTTTTTCCAGTTTTGTATGAAACGATCAGTCGGATGTTTATGTCCACTGGGACACACCTCAGGACGGAATTAAAAACACTGTGTCCACTCAGCTTCAAGGGTGGGAGGTGTCAGTCGTGATATGAAGCTTGCTGGGTCTGGTTTGGTTCATACACGTTCTCCTTGTTTACGATCAGCGTCCCGTTTCTTTTGTTTGATGCATAGAATTTGTGCCTATCAACGATGTTCTGTCAGGAATTTGTCCGATCTGAAATCAGAGAAGGGCAGGGGACAAATATACCATAACATGGACAAATAGGATTATAACACATGTAGAAAGCCCTATCACATGGACAAATCGAACTGTGAGAGAGAATACATTATAATATAAACATGTAGGGCTATGAAAAGGACAGAAAGCTCTATCACGTGGACATATTGACTATAGCAAGAACTGAAAGCACTATACATGGACAAATAGGAATATACATAGAAAAAAACACGCTATAATATGAACAGATATGACTAAAACAAGGACAGAAAGCAATAAAAAATGGACAAATAGGACTATAACAAGAACAGACAGCACTATAACATGGACAGACAGGACTACATATGGATAGAAAGCACCATAACATGGACAAACAGAACTAAAATAAGGACGAAAAGCACTATAGCATGGACAAGTATGATACAAATAGAGAGAAAGCACCATAACGTAGACAAATAGGACTATAACAAGAGCAGAAAACACAATAACATGGACAAAGACGAGGTTGAAAAAGTTCGTTCCATTAGAGTGCTTGGCCCGAACAGAATGACGGCTGGCTGCAACAGCCAGTTGCAGGAGAAGACACGACAGCAAAAAGTGACTACACCGGGCTGCAGTGTGTTCCTGTGCCAACAGCGGAGATGTCGTGCTTAGTATCCCGCATCGGCTGAGTTCCTGCAATGTGTAGAACTCGTCATAGAGCTCGCAACCGGAAAGACGGATTTCAAGACCATGTCAGCCGCTAGACTGGCCCTCTGAGGTGGTGCACCATGTCGAACCTTCAAAGAAATCGTTGAGGCAACCAAGATCGCCTTGATGATCCTCGGCCAACAAGAGGGAGTAGGCCTCCGACGTGATCCCCTATGTGGACAAGATGAGCACTGCTACAAGTGTCGTTAAATCGGCCAAATCACGAGAGGATGCAAGAGTTTGCAGGAGGCATGTTGAACTTGCGGTCCAGAACGGCAAAAAAAAAAAAAAAAAAAAAAAAAAAAGAAAGAAAGAAGAAGAAAAACACAACACGTACGTCAAGCATTCGACGCTGCACAAACTGCAGAGATAAACATACCGCCGCCAACTGCGACCACCTGGTTTGAAGAACATAGTCCCTGGCAACCATACAAACAAATACGGTAGCTGGCTGTCGTTGTTTGTTTTTTTTTTTTTCGCCTTTCATATTTCCTTTTTACACTTTCCAGATAAGCATCTTCGTAATCAATGTTTGTACTCTCGGCAGAACAGACAGTATGTATTGCTACCTACAGCGCACTTGCAATCTGCCGTGGGGACTGGTGTTTGGTTTCTCCTACCCCTCCCCTTTTTCTTTACTATATTTTTTTTTAGGTAGACTTCAACATCTGATACAGTTGGGTTTTTTTCTGTTGGAATCGCGTTCGATTGCCTATTTCCCGAGTGGAGCACAGTTTTGTCACTTATCATCATTATTGTTGTTATTCTTCTTGTTTTATTATTAGTAGTAGTAGCAGCAGTATTACTATTATCATTACTATCATTATTGTTATCATTATTATTGTTGTTGGTATCATTATTCTTATAGCTATTACTATTATTATCATTATCATTATCATTACAGTTCTTGTTGCTGTTCTTGTTGTTCTTGTTCTTAATTAGATTTTCTCTCCATATTACATTGATATTAAGCAGATACCTTTTGAATTGGTTGAAAGATACTTCACATACCTACCTCAGCATATGATGAACTGTTTTTATGCAAAGGCACTGATTTTTTCACACACACAAATCCTTCAATGGCAGCGGAAATATCTCGCAGATATCTTTTTTTTTTTTTTTGGAAAGCTTTTCAAAACTTCAAATTTTGTGAGAGGGTGAAAGGATATTTTCAATCAAGATGTATTTTGCACTGTTTCATTGTTCAGAACTGACTGTTTGGGGAGGATCGTTCTTTATGCAAGGTGG
>CM065732.1:22176965-22216965 GCA_033310375.1 Conus canariensis
TTAAACAGCTGATCGTTTCATTTTCACAACAGAGACACACCAGTGTCTGTTTACAGAGTTAATAATTCACTGTCACTTCATGGACATATCACTGTTGATTTTTGTTGTTGTTAATTATCCTTTCACCGTCACCTCCGAGATACACCAATATCCACTGAAATAGTTTATCTTTTCACTGTCTCTTCCAAGACGCATAATTATCCTTTTCAGTATTTAGCCCATTTTTTTCTCCACTTCTCAGAGATACATCAATGTCTGTTTAAATGGCTGACCTGTTTAATATCTCATCAAACCCTTTAATAAAAGGACTTTAGATAGCTGATCTTTTCATTTCATCTCTGAGGCACATCAAAATCCGTTTAAAACACCTGATAGTTTTACCTCATAGCTGACACATCACGACCTTCTGAGGCCGCTGTTTCTTTTCGCTTTCACCTTTTAGATACACCAGCATCCGTTAAGCTCACTAATTCTTTCGTTTTCACCTTAGAGATACACCGGAGTCCGTTAAGCTCGCTGATTCTTTCGCTTTCACCTTATAGATACACCAGAGTCCGTTGAGCTCGCTGATTCTTTCGCTTTCACCTTATAGATACACCAGAGTCCGTTGAGCTCGCTGATTCTTTCGCTTTCACCTTATAGATACACCAGAGTCCGTTGAGCTCGCTGATTCTTTCGCTTTCACCTTATAGATACACCAGAGTCCGTTGAGCTCGCTGATTCTTTCGCTTTCACCTTATAGATACACCAGAGTCCGTTGAGATCGCTGATTCTTTGGGTTTCACCTTTTAGATACACCAGAGTCCGTTATGTTCGCTGATTCTTTCACTTTTACCAAGTAGATACAGCAGAATCAGATGGATGATTTTGAGGGAAATTAATAAAACAAAACAAAACAAAACAAACACAAATCTGTGACAATCCTGCTCGATTAATGTTGTTGTGCATTCATTTTTCAGATCTCTTTGAAACCTGGCCCTTATTCATTCATTATGAGTTTCTTTCTCAGAATCTTCGCAAAGAATATCTTATCTGATTAAAGTTATCATGTATCTCTTTTTATGTTATCTCTGCAAAAAGGCTTTAAAATAATCTTATCTGACAATTGCTTTTCTCTAAAGTTATGCAAAGAAGTTTGCAAAAATTATTCCCGTGTGTCATTTAAATTTTTTTTTTATACCAATTATGTCAACAGAAAACTCACCACAACAGCAATAATATCCTTATTTGTTGGCTGTCGGTGGTGTCAATAGAGAATACTTTGAAAGACAGACGAACCACTCATCTCACGAATCAAACACCATTCTAGACAGAGCTTTGTATATAGTTGTACACCTCACTTCACGTGTCAAACACCATTCTATACAGAGCTTTGCATGTAGGTGCACACTTCACCTCACGTGTCAAACTCCATCCTAGATAGACGCTTTGTATGTATGTGAATGCTGCACCTCACGTGTCAAACACCAATCTTAACATATGCTATGTAGGTAGGTGAACATCTTACTTCACCTGCTAAACGCTTGCATTCTAGACAGAGGTTATACAGGTAAGTGAACAACACAACTCATTTTTCAAAACACTATCATGTCAGACAAAGGCTATACATGTAGGCGAACATCTCAACTCACCTGTCAAATACCTACCACTCTTGATAGATGCTATGTAGGTAGGTGAACATGTCACCTCTCTGATCAAGCGATTAGCATTTTTGACAGTCTCTGTATGCAGGTGAACATCACACCTCACGACTCAAACAGTCTACATATGCAGGTGAACACTACACCTCACGACTCAAACACCTACCGGTCGCGACAGAGATTATACAGGTAGGTGAATACCTCACTTCGCGAGTCAAAGACCTCCCACTCGCACGCGCTTCTCCTGCATTGGAACCGAATCGTAATCTGGCAACCAGTAAAGCCGCGAGGTGGAAGGGTGAGATGGATGTGGGGGGACGGGAGCGAGGGGTGTAGAGGGGGCGGTTTTCTCCCGTCAATCATAAATCCAAGTCCTCTGCCCTCTCTTCGTTTAGTGCGGGCGATAGCGTAAGACAAAACCACACACACGCGCACGCGCGCGCGCGCGCACACACACACACACGCACGCACACACACACACACACACACACACACACACACACACAGAGGCACGCACGCACGCAATCACACACACACACACACACACACACACACACACACACACACACACACACACCGGCGCATTCATACCTTGCACACAGAGACATTAAACGGCATGGTCTCGTCACACCAGGACAGGCTAAGCTTTGGCATCCCCCACCCGCCCCCTCTCTCTCTCTCACCCCCCAACCCCCCCCCCCCTCTCTCTCTCTCTCTCTCTCTCTCTTTGGATAGTAACTGCCAAGTATGTCTAAGTGGTCGAGGCACGAGTACGCGGCCAACCTGGCTGGAAGTAGTGGCAATGGTGTGTGATAAAAGGGTGTAGGGTTTCACACATCAGCCCCAAGTGTCGATCATCGAGGTCAGGCCCTCGACTGGCACTACTCACGTGCGTCCATGCGTGCCTGGCCACCACCACGCCGGTATGGTTTTGTTATGAAGCAACGGCTGAAAATATACCTTGGCTACTTCATACTAAGTTTCCTGCTGTTGAAAGGGGTGCAGAAGGGATGTAGAGAGAGTGTGTGTGTGAATGGGTGGGGAAATTCTATGTTAAAGGGGGAGGGCGGGGGGGGGGGGGGGGGGGGGTCGTTCAAGACAAACGATCAACTTTTGAAACAAACAAATAAATCCAAAACCAAACGACCAACGAAAACAAAAACTGAAAACAAACAATAGGAACAGGTTTATCGCGCCACAAACAGGGTATCCTAAACCCACATATAGTTTGGCTGAAAAAAAAAGTAATAACTGCTGCCATTCAATGTATTCAAACATACCTTTCAATATTTACTTGTTAACCGATGTCAGTTGAATCATTTGGGTTTATTTTAAAATTTTTCGCCGACAGCTAATCACTGAACATATTTAATAAAAAATCGATGCCCAGATGAACAATCCAGTCGTTAGAATTTTACGCTGCGAATGTGCAAAAATGACTAAAAATATTTTTCGCACACACACATAATTTTGTTGACAAGTACTACCGTCTGCGTCACAAAACAACTTTTCAATTAAGCACTTGGTTCCTTTGCGGCTAAGATACTCTAAACTATATGATCCCAGTCAGACACACGCGCACAAGCCTTTTTTCCGGAGAAGCAGACGACACAAACGCGATTGGGAGGAAATTCCTTGCCTCTTTCTCCAGCGCGGGATTCGCTGGCCTGTTGTTTGTGATTCGGGTGGAGTTTCCAGAGATCAACGACCCACGGAAGCCGACGTCTGCGCTGTCGTCTGCTTTAATCCGGGCCTGCGACCTAAGCTCTCGGATCAGACGAAGACATGAGTAACGAGCAACCCTTATCGACTTGCGCAGTGGCCGCTGAATGAAATGGACAAACCGTGTTAACATTCTCTCTTTGATGCAGTGCGTCCCATAGTGTCCCAAGAGAACGACGTAATAGAAGTGAAGTCAGGGGAGCCGTTCTACATTTTCAAACCTTGTTACTGGGGTTTCGTAACCTGACAGATGTGGCGTAGCGTTTATGGACAACTCAACATGCAATGACGTCTCCTTGACGAAACTGTAAGCTATTCCCATTAGGGTTCCAAAGTCAGCCGGTTGTCAGTTTGAGTGTTCTTTGTTATTACACGCTACATTTTATATGGGCTGATTTTATGCTCACATTGGGCTCATATATGTGTATAATCGCCCCCTCCCCCCCCCCCCCCCCCATATGATTTTATGAAAAGTGTGTGTGTGTGTGTGTGTGTGTGTGTGTGTGTGTGTGTGTGTGTGTGTGTGTTGGGGTGCGCGCGCGAGTGTGTGTGTGTGTGTGTGTGTGTGTGTGTGTGTGTGTGTGTGTGTGTGTGTGTGAAAGAAATAGACAGACAGACACATAGACAGACGACAGACACATAAACAGAGACAGACAGACACACACACACACACACACACACACACACACACACACACACACGCACACGCACACGCACACAGAGAATCCTTTCACTAGACACATCTTGACGGAAAGAAGACAAAATATCAAGAGCCTCCACATATAAGTCCATTGAAAACCTCTTCAGTCTGAGAACGAGTTTTTCCACGCAAAACAAGACGTAATTCTCACAATCCACTACTACTCAACGCCAAATCCAAACACCCATTGTGTTCTCTTTGCTTTCTATGCCAAATTCAAACATCGATTTTCCCAAAAGAGCACGTAGATCGTTCTGCACAGTTTTCTGGTGACATGTCCGTTAATGTCTCCCAGGACGCTATAAAAAGTAGGAGGTGGACTGGAGGAAGAAGAGATCGCAGTCGCCAGATAGTGTCATGCCGAATGTCATAAACATCGCTCCCTGGTCATCGATGTGTCAGTACTTCAAAGCTGCGCTGTCGCGAGGGTGAAGAAGATAAGAAGGGCGATGTTTGGGGGGGGGGGGGGGGGGGGGGGGGGGGAGAAAAGAGAAAGGGACTACGTGCGTCCACTTCTTTTTGGTGTAAAATCCTGTCATGGGCACCGAATCGCAGAGAAGGAAAGGACAGGGACAGGTTTTTATTAGTAAGATGCTTACACGAGAAAATCATGATTATAGTGAAAACGACTATAACAACAAATCGTAAAAACAAAGAAACAACAGGTTTCTAGCGAAATTCTTTTCAGTAGCATAGAACACCAATGTCATAAAAGATAACCGATCATTCCGATCTACAGCATTGCATTGACTTGAGATGTATTGAACTGGGTGGCACTAAGTCGTAGTGAACGGCACCGAAAGGTACATAATTATCTTTACTGTTTGAATTTGTAGTGCTTTGGGTGAGTTTGTAGTGTATGTTGTATTGCAGCTGTTATTAATCTGGAGTGTATTGAATAAGCTTGCAGTTTATTGCTGGAGTGTGTATTTTTTTTAAATCAGGTTTTAGTAAAGGGTATGAGCTCAAAATAAACAGCGTTAGCTTGGAGTATATTCCATAAGCTTGTTGCGCGTTGTGTTAGCTTGTATCGTGTTGTGTTAGCTCTTAGTGTATGAAATTAGCCTGTGCGAGCATCGTATCTGCTTGCAGTGTATTGAATTAGCTTGCAGTGTACTGTATTAGTCTGTGGTATATTCCATTAGCTTGTGATGTAATACTTTGGGCTGAGCTGCGTTGTCTTTCCGTGTATTGTTTTAGTTTGCAGTGTATTCTATTAGCTTACAGAATATCATAACAAGTCGTGATGAAATGTATTGCCTCATAGTGTATTGTACCAACTTGAAGTGTAATGTATTAGCTTGTAGTTTATTAGATTGGGTTGCAGTTAAATGTATATCAACTTGTGGTATATTGTATTAGCTTGCAGTATGTACCTTGTGGCTTAGTATGATAGCTTGTCGTGAATTGTATTCGTTCGCAGTTAGCCTACATGCATTATCTTGTAATAGCTCGCACTCCATTTGTTTAGATTAATATGTGGTTTACATCAGCTTCTGGGAAGTTGTTTTACCTGATGGTATTTAGATTGTAGTGCATCGTACTGTAGCTTGTAGTGTAGTGTATTAGTTTGTATTGTAATGTATTGCTGGGTCTTACCTCGGATCAGAATATGTTAGTTTGGAAATATTGTATTATGCCTTACCACATGCTGTTTGTTGGGCTAGATTGTATCTGCGCTGTATCATACGTTGCGTTGAATGTATGTATAATGCAGGACTGTTTTGATGTATTACTTTGCACAGAGTGATATTATACAGCCTTGTAATTTTTCTTGTTTTGTGTTAATTGTATGGTATAATTTTATATCGCGTTATTTTGCTTTGTGTTATTTTGTACCAAGTTGTTTTGTATTGTGCTATCTTGCATTGCGTTATGTTGTATTATTTTTTCCCCCCTATAGCATTGTGTTATAATGATTCGAATTATTTTGTATTCTGTTATTTTGCTTCATAACATTTTGTAATCTCCGCCCCCCTCCCCTACACCCCCCAAAGCATCTTCATGTCATAAGATAATTTCCACACTAATAGACAAGGAAAGATAAAGACAAAAATAACAATAAAAATGAACTTTAAAAAAAGGTCGTAATAACAACACTGGCTTACATTCTGAAGTACATGACAGGCGGACAGAGAGTTAAGAATTATTCTGTGTAGTGTCGTTTCTATCCTGCAGTTTTGTACTACTTCAATTTTTCATCACACGGATTTAACGAAGATGTATGGGACCAAGTGGAAAACGCACTCACCTAGAAAGGGAGAGAATCTCTGGCTTAATGTTCGTCTTATACAAGATGAGGCCACTTCTCCCCCCTCTATGGTCGAGTATAAAGGGGCTGCCAGATCTGAGTCAAATCTTTTGCTCTCACACCAAGCACAACTCTTTAGTGTGGTGCAGATAAAAATCTAGAACAAAGAGTAATGTATGGGGTGCCCAGTGTGATTTCATTCTTGAGTGGCTGGCTTTCTGCTAGGCTGATTTGTAATTTAAAAAAAAAAATCAAACTGGTCGACAAACGAAGCCAAGCTCAATATATAGAATTACTGGAGATTGAAGGATAGTGTATGTGTTGTTGCTGCTAATGTAATCACCTGTCAGTTACAGATAAACAGGCAGGCGAGGCGTTTTTGCCGAAAGGACAGGGCATCCAAATCTTTTTCTCTTCTTTCTTTCTTTTTCTTTCTTTTTTTTCTTTTTTCTTTTTTCTTTTCCTATTCCCCCCTTTTTTTTGGGGGGGGGTGGGAAGGGGGGGGGGTCAATATCTTTCTTCCTTTCTTTGTTGTTGTTGTTGTTGCTGTTGCTGTTTGTGTTCAGTTTAGACGACAAATGAACGTTACTGCGCATTGTTGCTGACACTGTGTGTGTGTGTGTGTGTGTGTGTGTGTGTGTGTGTGTGTGTGTGTGTGTGTGTGTGTGTGTGTACACGCTCCCAAAACATTTTTCATTTCTTTTTGCGTTTCATTTCTTTTTGCGTCGATAAATTTCCGGAAAGGGATGAGAGTATGCAAGGAGATCATTTCATGTATGTAAAATACCTTGATTATGTTTGATATGTGCAAAAATCTCAAAGTACATTTTGAAGGATATTCGGCGTGAACACACTTGATTTACACTCCTACACTGTCATGTGACTTGGCCATCAAGTTATGGATGTGAACGTTTTCCCCACACCCAGACCACCCAACAATTTTTTAAACAAAAATTAAGTCCTCCATTCCTCACCCACCTAATGGAACATGCAACACAAAGCAATCTACAAACAAGTTTTTGTTCATTATGGCCAAAAATTATTTTTTTCACAGGCGTAATTAGCGAGGTAGGCCTATCAGCGTGGCTGAACCTATCAAAAATATTTTCCAAGTTTGTTGACTTTTTCTTCCAGATTTGATTATCATTTTGTTTTATCCAGATATGTACATAAGCGTGTGATGTTTCATGCATTGGAAGCTTCAAGGATGGCAGCCATTATCTGATGCGGTTGATCATTCACTGAGTGACCTGCTTCTCAAAGCAGTCGTTGGATGACTGTCATTACCATATGCTACTGAGAAGAAGAAGAAGAAGAAGAAGAAGAAGAAGAAGAAGAAGAAGAAGAAAACTTGTTATCAATTTTATGCTCTTTATTTGTTGAAGATATAGACTTACCTCAATTGAATGCTTGTGTGTGCAACACTACACATGTCGGCTATGCGAAGTGCGTGTGTGCGTGCGTGCGTGCGTGCGTGCGTGGTGTGTGTGTGTTTGTGTGTGTGTGTGTGTGTGTGTGTGTGTGTGTGTGTGTGTGTGCGCGCGCGCGCGCGCGTGCGTGCATGCGCATCAATTTGTGTATGCATATGTGTGATAATAATCATGATGCATACTAATGGTGCTTAAAGGAAGATAACCTCAAGTGCTAATACTTGAAAATTCTTAGCGCGCACACACACACACACATGCGCGCGCGCGGTTGAGGATGCCCACACCTGCACTTACAACAAGGACACAGACACAGACACAGACACAGACACACACACCACACACACACAACAAGTTCGTGCATTCTTCAATTTAACGTCTTTTCACTAAAAGCGATTTTAGAATGTGAAAGAAATAACGCTTCTAGTGCCTGCACACACACACACACACACACACACACACACACACACACACACACAAGTTCGTTCGTCCGTTCGTGCATTCTTTAATTTAACGTCTTTTCACTAAAAGCGATTTTAGAATGTGAAAAGAAATAACGCTTCAGTGCCTGCACACACCACACATACACGTGCGTGCAGTTCTGCACGCACGTATACGTACGCGTGCGCACACGCACAAGCACGGAAAATGTGCTATGTGCCCAGTATTTCCTAAGCCGCTTCTTCAGCATGGAACATGCTCCTGCTTCTCTCTTTCAGAGTTATCACCCTTATACTCAATTGGTTAATTCTTAATTGTACAATATTTTTCGTGAATGTCAAAATTTTTACTCCGGTTTTAGTATGGCGAACAATATACTTTTGTGTTAAAACGGAGTTAAATAAATCCGATAGTTGAGGTTTACTGATAAGATTTACGTTTCTGACTGGTTCATTCAATCTTTAATAATTGTTTATGCCTGTTTTGTCCCTTTTGAGAATTCAACAAAATAGACCATGATGGCGGACAAATAGCCGAATAGAACGAGTAAAAAATGTTTCAACTCTCAGTTTTCAGAGAAAGATATGTACACCTATCTAATCATCTAAACCCCCTTTAATGTTTTTGTTCCTTCTAAAGTTTGGGCTGTATTTGTGATTTTTTTCTCCTTGGGAAATTAAATTAAAAAGGAACTGATTCAAAGGTGTCCACTCTGAGCGATTTAATGTGAACGAGAATATTGTTTCACGATCATCAGTTGTGGTCTATTTAGTAATAGTAATACTTGAAAAGAAAAAAAATCAGCATGTTGGGTGAAGGAAGACGGATTGTGAATTTGATTGAATTTGCTAAAAACCTGCACTGCAAGCAGTGTAAAGGGCTCTTGGACTTGAACCAGACGGAGAAAGAGACTGTTGTGGGTCTAGCCAGTGTGTTATTCATAACCTGTAAGTGTGGGACGACAAACGATGTTCATACAGAGACCAGACTGGAGCGAGCCACAAACGGCGGTACTACATACTTGAGCAACTTGGTTGCTTCAGCTAGTAAGTGAGGGGAAAAAAATTTTGCAACTGTTTGGCTTGTCCACATCCAAATCCAATAAAGTGCTGTTCAGCTTCTCCATATCTTAGTCTCAAAAAGATGTGCTGTAAAACAGTGTTTCAGCTGTCTTTTTTCATTCATTTATTTTTATTAGCATTGCCAATTTGCATGAAAAAAAGTTCTGCTGCTGTAAATGCCATGTCCCATGACTGTAAGGTCAAGATTGTCATGTTCTAAATTGTGCCTCCCATATTCATGTTAATTAAAAATAGTATTATTTTAGGATGAAATGAAGTTGATTAATTCTGCATGAACTATTTAGCCTACTGCTGTGTCCTGGAACCACATGGACTGTAGTTAAATTAGTTCATTTCACATAAAATATATACAGACTCTATAGCCCTCTCTCTCCCTCTCTCTCTCTCTCTCTCTCTCTCTCTCTCTCTCTCTCTTTCACACACACACACATAATTTGACACATACACAGTGACACAGGGATGCTCACACTTCTGCACCACAGAACACAAATACACACACACACACACACACACACACACACACACACACACACATCCACACACGCAGACACACAGACACACACACACGCACACACACATGCACACACACACACACACACACACACACACACACACACCACACACACACACACTATTGTAAGACAAGAATATCTAAAGCAAGTTGCAGAAAAGTGTTCAGACTTGAGAGATTACCCAAAAGAAGAGAGAGAATCAAGGCCAGGGATTGTAAAAGGAAGCCAGCACTATGCAGAGAGCTCATGACAAAGGGCTTGTCAGGTTTGCACAGTGGAAGAACATTGGGAAAACATCGAGCCGAACTGCCCAGAAAGCTGAAGGCAAGCAAAGACAGTCTACCATCAGTTCACTTCCAAACAGGAAGCCAGTGATGAGAAAGGAGAGGAACCACATGAGTGTATCCAGAACATGTGAAAAACAGTCCAACAGCGTCAGTCTGAACCCTCTTCCACCATTGAGTAAGATGCCTTGGACAGCCACTAAGGAATGAATCACTACAAGCCAGCCTCAAAAGAACAGCGCATTTTGTTGGGCCCTGGTCACATCCTCCAAAAGAAGATTCTGTACAGATCTACCTGTGTGGCTGAGCCCCAAGGTTAACTTAATCTTTTAGTTTTATTATTGTGAAATCAAATTCAGTAAATGTCTTCACGTAGCATCATGACACACTGTTTCAACTTCATAAATCAAATCGTCAGTTTTCTTTTAGATTCCTAAGTTCTTTCACCAGGAACAAACAACTGTTCAGTATCATCATTTGTTCCGGTGGCAGGCTTGTAACCCACTCATTATGTTTTTCAGATGAACAGTATGACATGTACCCCTGTAATTCTGTTACAAATTATGTGTAATGCATACACAAATTATTCTCATTTTGGAGAAGAAATTGATTAAGAACATACAGTGAAGAAAAGTGATTAAGAACATAAAACTTGACGTAGGCGGGGCATGAGCAATCAAGCTGTAGTGCACTTAATGTATTTGTCTTTCAGATCTCCTGGGATGTGGAATGATGGGCTATGTGATACAGAGTTTCTTTGCTGCTCTAAAAATCCCTCTACCTCCAGTGCCATTCGATGATCTGTCTTTGGATTCCTGCTCTGTGTGTGAGACTCCATCAGTGACAGGCGACCACCTCACATTTGGCAAAGTGACCCAGTCACAGGTATAGTTAAGCCTTTGAAATAATTAAGTCTAGTCTAAACATATATTGATCTGAGGATTTTGAGAGTGTAAAGTTGTTACAATGGCGATGCAATGATTGTTCACATTCTGATTGATCAACAAAGAACTTTGAAACTAGTGCTCAATGAAACAAATACTTTTCAAATCAGAATTACTGCTGCAAGCATGATGTACAAATTTAACCCTTTTGATAACGTATCAGTCATATCTGCCTGTCTACAGCTGGTCTTCAGTCTTTTAACCACTAATAGTACTTATGTATCTGCCCACGTGGCATTGATCTCTAGTTTTGAAACACAGGTGTGGATGTAGAAGTGACTTTGATAGTAGTGATACTTTAAAACTCAACACAGGTGTGGATGTACAAGTGACTTTGATACTAATTTAACACAGATATGAATGTGGAAGTGACTTTGATACTAACTCACCACAGGTGTGGATTACAAGTGACTGTGATACTAACTCACCACAGGTGTGGATTACAAGTGACTGTGATACTAACTCACCACAGGTGTGGATTACAAGTGACTGTGATACTAACTCACCACAGGTGTGGATTACAAGTGACTGTGATACTAATTCACCACAGGTGTGGATTACAAGTGACTTTGATACTAACTCACCACAGGTGTGGATTACAAGTGACTGTGATACTAACTCAACGCAGGTGTGGATGTAGAAGTGACTCTGATACAAACTCAAAACATGAGTGGATGCTCAGATGACTTTAATACAAACTAATCACAAGTGTGGATGTAGAGAGGACCTAGGACCTGAGCTCAGTAGAACTAGAAGAGCAGGGCATGATGAGCCACAGTATTTGAGTCATCTCTCCTACTTCTCACATCTTAGCACCTCAGCAGAAGACTGAGGAGATACAGGCACATGCTGTGTTAGTCAAGAACTGTCAGAGATGCATCCTATGTGGATGAAACTCAAGTGTGTGGTTCCACTTCCAGTCTTCCCATTGGAGTCCATCGCACAGTCAACAAGTGTGACATCGAGTGTTCACATTATCCTGAAGGTGGAGTGTGGGTACCAAAGAGGTGGGGTGAAAAATGGCCACATACCCCAGAATGTTGCCAGTATGATTCTCAAGAGTTGTAACCTAGGTACACAGAAGAAGAAGGAAGAAGAAATGTGTCATTACATCTTCTTTCTTTGTTTATCTTCCAGGGTGATGATGTGCCACCTGTGGCTGGCAGTGTCTCTGTGCCGGTGAGTCAGGCAGTGGACCAGGGAGCAGAGGTGTGGCACCGCTTGGATGCAGATGAGACAGGTCCATTCTCTGTCTCCCCTTCTCTCAGTCTGTCACTATCAAATGGCCTGGTCGGTTCATCCTGTCAGCTCGTCTGTCTCCCCTTTTCTCTGTTTATTTTTTTCTGTCTCAACCTTTCTCTCTCTGTGTCTCTCTCTCTGCCGTCTCTCTGTCTCTGTCTCTGTCTCTCGCTCTCTGTCTTATTTCTTATATCTCTTATGGTTTCCCCTTCTCATTCTCTCTGTCTCTGTCTCTGTCTCTCTCTCTCCCCTCTTCCTCTCTCTGTCTCTCTCTCTCTCTCAATTTTTTGCCCATTGCTTTTTCCACTGCAAGCAGTTTAATCCCTGTTTAACCTGTTACAGACGAAACGAACACCCGTCAGACCCTTTCCAATCCAAACTCCAACATCGTCATTGACCACGACCACCAAGAAAATGTTGATAACAGAAACAGTTTTGAAGAGAATAATGATGAAAATGTTGATGATGAGGAAGAGAACGATGTGGAGGAAGAAGAGGATGATGACGACAATGAGGACAATGATTTCTCTGTTCTGGTGAAGTTTGAGGAGTCAGAGAACTTGGCTCCGCTGAGTGATGTGTTGGGCTCGACAGGGGGTGGGGGTTCAGATTCTGTGGCATCGTTGCCTGTGAAGAACCATTCGAACAACACTGTCAATCGACGCACTGTTGTGAGTGAAAGGACAGATTGATATGTGTGTGTGTGTGTGTGTGTTTGCTCGCTTGTGAGAAAGGAAGAGTGTGTGTGAGAGAGAGAAAGAACGAAACTGTGTGTGCATGTGTGTGCTTAAACAAATGTTTAAATCTTTGTTTATGTATGTTTAAGCTTGAGGGTGTTGGTACATTGTATGTGCTAGAAAGACAGAATCAAGACTTAATGGCATAAGAATATTTTATGAAGTAAATATTGTTAAAAAGAACTGGGTCAGGAGATGATGTCCTGGGTACATTAAATCAGAACTGCTTTCATGGATCTCCCTATGGGAATGCTGAAAGATCTTTCAGTAGAAACTGCATCCTCAGCTTTTGGAAACTATACACTCGTAATGTCCCTTCTTTTAATGAGATTTGTCTGACTCTGTGTGTGTGTGTGTGTGTGTGTGTGTGTGTGTGTGTGTGTGTGTGTGTGATTTCTCTTTCTTTACTGTCGTTCATTGTTTTTCTGCATTTGTGACATGTTTACTTTTGCTTGAGATGCAAAGTCTTCACATTGTTATCTTGTTCTGCAACATCTACACACTGTTCCTTTCGTTCTGCAAAGTCTTCACACTGTTTCGTTTGTTTCACAACATATTCACACTGTTGCCTTTGTTCTGCAAAGTCTTCACACTGTTTTCTTTGTTCTGCGAGGTCTTCACACCGCTTTGTTCTGCAAAGTATTCACTCTGTGCCCTTTGTTCTGCAAAGTCTTCATACTGTTTCCTTTGTTATGCAAAGTCTTCACACTGTTTCCTTTGTTATGCAAAGTCTTCACACTGTTTCCTTTGTTCTGCAAAGTCTTCACACTGCTTTCTTTGTTTTGCATATCTTCAAACTGTGCTTTGTTCTGCCAAAGCCTTAACACTGTTTACTTTGTTCTGCCAAGTTTTCATTCTGTTTTCTTGGTTTTGCAAAGTCTTAACACTGTTTCCTTTGTTCTGCACACTTTTCGCAATGCTTTCTTTGATCTTCAAAGTCTTCACATTGTTTTCTGTGTTCCGAGCTAATTATCACAGTTTTTCTGTATGTATGTGGTGGATTAGTGGAAGCCGCACTCACTGCCGGGAGTGCACGCTTGCTGTCCATTCCACAGTGTCTGTTTGCCCCAGTGGTCTTTTACGTACATCTTTCTCTTGTTCAAATTTGTCGCATGCTGTGTGTGTGTAATCTGGTGATTAGGTAGACTGAGGGGCCTGTAGTCAGATGGTGAGACCTTTTGCCTGCTTAGCTGATGGTCATGAGTTCAGTCAGTCGTGGGGTTGAATTTTTCGGCTTGAAAACCATCTCAGCCCAGCTAGTAGTAAACGGGGTTTTTGATTCAGTTTAGGGCTGGTCGAAGTTTGCGGGAGGAGAGGGATGGGCTTTGCCATCAGTCATACTGCACTCAGACATGGTGAACCTCTGACTGTTCACTGCCCCTAAAGCTACTAAGCTGTGGAACTTTAACCTTTTAATCTTTATTAACTGACTTGGTAATAAGATTATGAACACTGCTAATAGCAAACACCACCTCCATTCTGCAGTGTGGGTTAGTCTGTATGGCTTTTTTAAAAATGTATTTTGTGAATACGTTATGAATATTATTGTTTGCGTAATCTAGGGAGAACAATCAAGTGTAATGGCAGACTCTTGACATGAAAGGAAAAAAGAAAGAGTGACATGAGAGAGCCCCACAGAGTCAGATCATGTTTATAACGGCGGAGGCATAGAAGGGGTGTAAACAAAGTTAAGATTGTACCTGTGTGTGAATGAATTTCACAAAATTCAAATCCAAAATGATGTAACATTCATGAAACTGACAGACTAAATCCAAACACAATTGTAGTCATGATTCATGTCTTGAATCACTTAAAGAGCACTTGAAATGATCACAGCAACAAAAACAACAAAAAACTAAAATAAAATAAAATAAAATAAAATGAAGCAAAGAAAAAAAAAAGGAAAAAGAAAAGAAAATGCACTTTTTTTTTTAGTCCTTTAGGTAGAACCCAAAGGCAAGATGAAATATATATGGGGATGGATGATGTATATTGTAAAGTTCCAGAATTTGACTTGTTTTCTCTCTCTCTTTCTTTTTTCTTTCTTTTTTCTTTTGCTTGGTAATTGCTAGGTTTCCGTTAGTGAGATTTTGGGGTAGGTGACCATGTGAAAGAAAAAGAAAAAAAAGAATATGACCATTAAAGTGCCCACATTTCATCTTCAAGGATGTACAAAGTTCAGCCAGAATTCGCTGCCTTTCTGCTCGGATGCAGGTTCAGAGCATGGCCATGATACTGAACACATCATCCACAGACAAGCCCTATGGGTGCGGCGTGTGCTTCAAGGCGTATGACAGTGAGGACCTGTGCCACGCCCACATTCAGACCCACCTCAGTGACAAGCCTTTCCTGTGCGAGGACTGTGGGCGAGGCTTTGTGTGCCAGTACAACCTCAAGCTGCACAGACGCCAGCACACTGGTGAGTCCATGGATGAGATGTCTTGCAGAAACCGCTGAATGCTGTTGATTCTGATAATAATCGTAATGAAAATTCATATACACTCTTAACCTCTTATGTAACTGCAGAACTCAGGCGAGAAAAGTAATGGAAAAGAGACATGACGAAACTTTAAATACAAACAAGTAGTCCTCAAATTTATTGAATTCCCAACTTCAGGCCCTCAGTGGCAGTTACTGGGAGGCAGTCCACTAAAGGAAACACAACACAAACACAACACAGCTGCCAAGTCACTTCTGTGGAGTCTAGTCGTAATAGTGCCTGTTCTGTTCCATCCATTTGCAAAGTGCTTTGATGTGAGCCAGAAGTGATGAACCTTTTTTTCTGGTCCACTTCTGTGAAGTTTTAGTGGGACAGTGAGTGACAGTGGGAGAGGCCTGTCAGTTCGACACGATAGTGGACAGTTTAACCCTTACACTGGTTACCTAACAACGTACTGTTAAGTATGCTGTTTGGTGAATTAACAGAAGGAAAGTTTGAAAAAAAAAAAAAACAGTTATGTTTGTATAATATGCAAAGCTTTTCAATGGTTAGTATTTGAACATTACATGCAGAATAGAAATTGTTAGTAATTGAGTAAAGAATAATGTAAAATAGAACTGGTGTGCTTGTGGGTGTTTGATTAGGTGCTTACCTGTCTAGAATGTGAAAATAACAGTTGAAAACAAGTGGCACATCCTGCTTGTCAGGTGCTTACCTGTCTAGAATGTGAAAATAACAGTTGAAAACAAGTGGCACATCCTGCTTGTCATTCTCAAGAGCTTTTTCACAAATAATCCTGTCAGTGATGTTCCACAGTATCCAGAAATAAGTTACAGCCTTTTTCAAAGGAAAGTCAGTGTGGATTATACCCGTCATCCATGCAGGTAATCCAGGTAAGAATGAATAAGGTACAATTCAGTTTTTACATTCAAATCACGTGCTGATAAACCCCCCCCACCACCAAAAAAAAAAGGTCATTATCAACAAATGTAATAGTTAGCCCACACTGTCGTTGTTTAGGTTTGAAAGGTTTTGGGATCATCTGGAAGTGTACACTGAGTTTTTCTTCCCCATGGAATGGCATCGTGAGATTCCCCTCATCCTTAGGCACTCATCCAGTCATTGTCCGTGTCAATCTCAAAATCACGATTACATGGTGCTTGATCTAAATCAAAGCTATCACCCACCACACCCAGTTCATTCAAAATGTCCGTAACTTCTTCACCTTTTTTTTTTTTTTAACAAGAAATTCAGCTAAAACATCTTCAAACAAGTTCCGAATTCTATCATGTTCTCCCTCGGGTGCCGCCATTTTTGTTTGCCAGACAAGTCAAGTCGTGCTATGCATTACAAGCTGCTACTAACCATAAACTAAGCTAAAATGCTGAAAATCCATGTTCCGGGGCTCGCTCAGTCATTCAGGCAAATTAGTTTGTCACTGAGCCATAGTTTTGTATCTGTGTGTGTCAGTAAAACAAGGCTCGCAAGGCTCACCTACAGCGCGACATATGTCGTGACAAACCAGTGACGGCCATGACATAATGGCGTGACACGTCGCGACAACCAGCGTAAGGGTTAAGATCTCGGGTGTTGCTGAATGGATAGAACAGCTCAGAAAGCAGTGAAAGACTGTCAAGTCAAGTCAAGAACACTGTATTATCTCCAAAGAGAAATGAATAAATGTATGGTCATGTTTGCTATCACTTTAAATTTCAGTGACATCTGTCACCCCAAAGCAGGAAGTCTGCTGTGATGTAGAGGTCAGTGCTGTATTTTCAGACAGAGTTTGACATATGGATCAATTCTATATTTTCAGGCAGAAGGTGGCATACCACACAATGGACAGTGGCAAACAGGGACAGACTCATGCTCAGCAGGTTGTCTCCACTGCAGAAGATTTTTATCCACACTTCGGTGTCATGAACACAAAGTTTTGCATTTCTTTTTGTTGTGTAAATTTAGATACTGCTTTTCATGAGTTCATTTGGTGCTTTAGTGTAGCATAAAAAGTTGCGCACATGATATCTAAAGAGTTCAGTCATTCATTCATTTATTCATTCATTCATTCACTCACTCACTCATTCATTCATTCATTCATACATACTCTGAGTCTCTCAAATAAAAAAACAACAAACACCCAAAGCATTTTACAGAAGCGCTTTCGGTTTTTGCAAACCTTCCTCAGCTGACCATGGAAGTCGGCGTCAAAACTAGTTGACGTAATGTGTGTTTTTTACGTCATTAATCCCCCCACCCCCCTCATTACTGTAATAATAGTATGATAAATAGTGATGCCTGGGTGAAGTCTTGATTCAATGAAGGGCAAAGTTCACAGGGCAGATTGTTCATGTGGAACCAACTCTGAGTCTTTACAGGAGTGAAGTCATTTTAGTTGAGCAGGGCTTCATCCAAAAGTTCACATAGAAGTGTCATCAGCATAAACATCAGAAGGTGGTCCACATAATTAATTTACTGGTAGATTAATTAATTCAGTTATTCATTCATTCCAGGAGAGAGGCCCTTTCGTTGTGAGGTCTGCGGACGGGGTTTCATCCGATGGTTCACACTGAAGAATCATCAGCATAAACGTCAGAGGCTGGTCCACTTAGTCAAATTACTGATAAAATTTTTCATGTTTCAGGAGAGAGGCCCTTTCGGTGTGAGGTCTGTGGGCGGGGCTTCATCCGGTGGTTCACACTGAAGCGCCACCAGCAGAAACATCAGGGGGTCATCCATTTCCTGTGTCAGCAGTGTGGCGACTCTTTCTCCTCCCGTGAAAGTCTGAAGCGACACCGCAGAGTGCACACTGGTAAGTACCTTCCTATCCCTTGTGCAGATAAAGTACCACTGAGCAGGGTATTGCTTTCCATCCTGTCTGTCTTTCTGTCCACTGTAAACTCTGAAATGCAGACCACTGTGGTACAGTGATTAGCAACGCAAGTGATTGCCTAAGAGGTCCTAGTTTCATCAAAGGGAGTGTGAGTTGGGGTGAAATGGGAAGACTGGAAGCATACTTTTGAGTTTCATCCACCTGGGATGGGTTTCTGAAGGGGTTGATTAAGTTTCTAGACCAGCAGTACAGGTGTCCAAATATCTCAAGCCAAGATATATTGAGAAAGGAAGTGTAGATTACTGCTCTGTGACATAGTCCCAGACCAAAGTGAAACTATAACATTATGGGGAACTTCCGGTGCTCACGTCGGAGGCGGGCGCCAAGTTTGTGGGGTCCGCTATTAATTGGCGTTTGGAGTTGGTTATCGACCGGAGTGGACACCAGGATGGTCCGAAAGTGACACCGTGACTGCCGTCACACCAACGCCAGGTTTGAGCCACTCAACGGGACCGAGGCACTGTGAAATTTGGGATAATGTGTGTGTTTGACTATGAACTCAGACATGGAAGGAAAACATGGCGTCAGCACACCTGTCAAACGTAAACATCAACGTGGTTCAGATTCGCCTCAGTCAGTGTTCAGTGCGTCAGATGACTCAATAATTAAGTCTAAGGAAAAGAAAAAGAAAAAGATTGAGACAATAACTAGCTCTCCTGTTTCTTCAAGTGAAAAAGTGTTGCCTAAATTTGATTCAGTTTCTGGCGGAGAAATGGCTGATGGGGAGAGGGAAGGGAACTCCGACATGATTGAAGCTACTGTTGCAGAGGAAGTTTTTCCCATTGAGGAGGGATGTGATCGTGAAGTCAGCAACTCTGACATCATGAACAAACTGTGCAAACTCTGTGACACTGTGAACGAACTCCGAGCAAGCATCTATACTGTTCAGTTGGAGAATGATAAGCTGAAAAGAGAGGTCTCGGAGGCAAAGGAGAGAGAAGAGGACCTACGACAGCAGCTTGCGGAAGCCCGACATCTGGCAGAAATTGCAGATCGCCGATCTGAAGAAGTGTCTGCCTACGTACGTAGAAATAACATGCGGATATATGGGGTTAAAGAGGGCAAAACTGAGACCCAGGAAGAGTGTGAAACCAAGGTGCTGTCTCTGCTTAACACCAAGCTGAAGCTGAAAGTCACGAGCGAGCAGATCGAGGCCGTGCACCGAGTCGGGCCACATCGACCTGTTGGATCTACCAACTCCGCCAAGGATACCAACAAACCGAGAGGTATTGTGGTACGATTCGTGTCGCGACGCGTTCGAGATACTGTGCTCTATGCCCGGAAAGGTCTTAAAGGTACGAAGACAGTATTTGTAGAAGATCTCACTCCCAGAGCGTACACACTACTATGCACTGTGAAAAGTGATACCAGTGTTTGTGCACAAGCTTGGACCAGAAACGGCTCAGTCATTATGAAAACGCAAAACGGTAAAATTGTTAACGTTCGATCTTCAGCAGAGTTCAAACATTCTGCTGATCGTGCCACATGGGCAAAGAAGTAAATGCTTGGGCAAGATTAGACCTACGCCTAGTGATAAAGTGACCCTGGTTAAAGTATTATCTGTCTTAAAATTGATATTTTTTTTTTTTTTTTTTTTTTTTTTTTTTTTTTTTTTGTCTGACATGTAGTAAGTGATAGCCATAGTTTTCAGATGCTGTTTTGAACATTCATTTTCAAGTTTAAGAAGTAATTTGGTTATTCAAAATTATTTAAAAGGTTTAAATTTGCTTGTTTCTTTTCAACTAAGTTTTTTTTTTTTTTTTTTTTTTTTGTATCAAGTGCATTGTAAATTCTAGATCAAGGTGTTGTGTCATCTGGAAGCTCAGATCGAGGGTCAAGGGTCAAGGCTGATGCAGAGTGGCCACGTGACACGTTTGTTTTGATCTGTTAGGGGGGAAAATGGAATTATCACCCAGATTAGAATCATCAGTTTCATTTCATGCCTCAGGAGTTTAATGGCCAAAATTAAAAGAATACTATAGATTATGTAGTAACGTTTGGTTGTTCTGTCATCACATTGTGATTGTTAAGAAACTTTTTCAGTGTTCAAAACTTAAAGTATATTTATTAGTGTCCAACTGTAGGCTGTTGTCAGTCTGGAGTTGGCTACTTAAAGTACTAATAGTTCCTTCTCTGACAGGGTTTTTTTTTTTTTTTTTTTTTTTAAATTTTTTTTTCTTTTAAATTTTATTTTATTTTATTTTTTATTTGTGCCTCATGACTGTAGGATAGTCTAGAAGTGATACTGTCTTTGGTTTATGTGGTGCCGGTATGTCCTGCTTAAAGACTCTTTGATTACACTGGCTGTTTGAGCCTTTTCCCTGTGTGCCAATTAACACAGCTGAACAGGAGTTTCGTTTGTTGTTGTTTGTGGGTTTTTTCTTTTTTTGTTTGTTTGTTTGTTTTTTTTGTTGTTGTTTTTTTCTGTGACTTCAAGGACAGGATACGCCTTTTTTTTTTTTTTTTTTTTTTTTTTTTCCCCCCTGACAGAGACAATGTACTGATGTTGTCTTATTCATAGTTCTCTTTCAATGGTGAAACAAAAGAAAGAACAAGGTATTAACATTCTTTCATCGTTCTGTTGCCTGGCAATGAATTATGATAGAAATATACATTATGATAGATAAAATGGTGTTGTGTATGGATGGTGAACCCAAGATAAGTATGATTACGTGTTTTTTGTGGTTTTCTTTTTTGTGTTTAGTTCTTATGTTTAAGTGTATGATTGTGAGCGGTGGTATGAATGCAGAATGCAAGGGAGTGGGGAAAGGGGCAAATATAAAAGATATTTACAACTTCGAACAAACTGATGTACTTCTTGAACAATGGACAAGATCATTCACATTCCTGGTTATTAGATGCATATTTTTCCCAAAGGGGGATACAATGATGTGTACAATGTTGAATGGTGATACACTTGAACTGGTGGATGTTTATTTTATATCAAAGAATCAATGTGTATTGTTTTTTGCATTTTGAAAGTTGGATTAGTGGAGCTAAGTGCAGTGTGTTAGTTGGAACATGTGTTTTTTCATCACAGGCACTGAAATATGACTTTGACAAAAGGCTTACTAAAACTAAAAACTTTAATTTTTACAATTATATACAGTGTGAAAACATTATACAAATAAATAAAGTGTGGACTTTTAAAATGCATAATGAATAATAGAACAGACAACACCAGCGCCTTGACAATATCATCTCTAAATTGTCAAGGTCTGGGAAATAGCAAAAAAAGAAGAGATGTGTTTCATTACCTTAGAAAAAAGAGCTTTTCAATATACTGTTTGCAGGACACACATTTTCAAAGAGAAATGCACAAATATATAGAATCAGAATGGGGCTATAAATGCTTCTTCGCATCTCATTGTTCATCTTCTAGGGGGGTTGCGGTCCTTTTTAATAATAGTTTTGAATTTGAAATAAACAAAGTTGAAACAGATCCAAATGGAAATTATATTATTATAGCTTTTACAGCTATGGAGAAAGAGCTGCTGTTAGCAAATATATATGGACCCAATAAGGACAATCCAGCCTTCTATGATGAAATTACGCAGAAATTAAAAGCATACAATAATAACAATATCATAGTTGTAGGAGATTTTAATGTTACACTTGAACAAGAAATTGACTGTTTCAATTACAAACATGTTAATAATCCTAAGGCGAAGAAAGCTGTTGAAGATATGATGACTGAACTAATATTAACAGATATCTGGAGGGAAAATAATCCAAGCAGCAGAAGATATACGTGGAAACGGCCTTCACCTTTACAACAAAGTAGATTAGACTTCTTTCTCTTATCAGACTATTTAATTTGGTATTTTGAGGATACAAATATCTTACCGGGGTATAGGTCGGATCATTCACTGATCACCCTGAAACTGAAATTTGGGAATGACACTAAACACAGTACTTTTTGGAAATTCAATACCTCCTTGTTAAAAGATAAAAAATACTTAGACGAAATAAACACAGAAATCCAAAACGTAATAAAAGAATACACCAAAAATAATGAAGATTACAATAATCATCAAGATGCGAAAGACTCAGATATAAAATTGACGGTGTCTGACAGGACGTTTCTTGATTTTCTACTTATGAAAATAAGAGCTAAGACTATTTCCTATGCAACAATGAAAAAGAAAGAATCAACCCAAAAAGAAAAAAACGTTATACAAAAGATAAAGAAAATTGAAGAAAAGGAACAAAAAACACAAGAAGATTTGAAAGAACTTGAAGTGTATAATCAAGAATTAACAACTCTGAGAGAAAAGACAATGAATGGAGTATTGTTAAGATCAAAGGCAAGATGGGTTGCAGATGGGGAAAAAATAACTAAATATTTTTGTAGCTTAGAAAAGCGCAACTTTATTAGCAAGCAGATAACAAAACTTGTGAACACTCAGGGAACAGATATAGAAGAGACAAGTGAGATTAAAAGGGAAGTTCAACATTTTTATGAAGAACTATACAAAAAAAGAGATCTAGAAAAATGTGAAATAAATGATTTAGTTAACGAAATTCCGAATTTAACAGAGGAAGACAGTGAATCTTTAGAGGGGGAAATAACATTGGAGGAAGCAAGCGCTGCATTAAAAAACATGAAGAATGGGAAAAGTCCAGGAACAGATGGATTCGGAGCAGAGTTTTTCAAGTGTTTCTGGAAGCAGTTGGGCTATCTAGTGGTTAGGGCTTTGAATGAAAGCTACAGAGAGGGAGAGCTCTCCATAACGCAGAGAGAGGGTATAATTACATGCATCCCCAAACCAGGTAAACCAAAACAGTATATGAAAAACTGGAGGCCTATTACATTACTAAATGTTATATATAAAATAGGATCAACATGTATAGCTAACAGAATAAAAAAGGTACTTCCAACATTAGTTAGTGATGATCAGACTGGTTTTGTCCCAAATAGATATATGGGATGCAATATTAGACTAATATATGATCTAATAAGCCATCTCAGTTCAAAGAATACTCCAGGTATGTTAATTAATGTTGACTTTGAGAAGGCGTTCGACTCTGTAGATTGGAATTTTATGTTCAAAGTTCTAAAAGCCTTTGGATTTGGAAAGAGTATATGTCAATGGATATATATTTTATATAAAAATATTAAATCGACTGTTATTGTAAATGGTCAGATATCAGATTGGTTTTCAATTGAGAGAGGCTGTCGGCAAGGGGACCCGATGTCACCGTATATCTTTGTGCTTTGCGCGGAGATATTATCCATTATGATGAAAGAAGAAAAAAACATAAAAGGGATTTGGATTGGGAAACATGAATACAAGATATCACAATTTGCCGATGACACACAACTGATGATCAAAGGAGATAAAATATCATTTGAAAAATCTATCCACCTTGTCGAGAAGTTTGGAAAGACATCAGGACTGTTTTTAAATAAAGAAAAAACACAGGTTATTTGGCTTGGAAGTAAAAAAAAACTGTAATGTGAAATATATGGAACATTTAAAAATGATGTGGGATCCAGATGAATTTAAGATACTTGGAGTATGGTTTACTAAAGACCTTACAGAAATGGAACAAAGAAATTACAAAGAAAAAATGACTGAAGTGAAAGCACTATTCAAAACCTGGCTGAAAAGAGTAATTACACCTTTAGGAAGAATAGCAGTTTTAAAAGCTCTAATCTTGTCAAAACTTACTCATCTTTGGCTACTGCTACCAAACCCCCCAGATTCTTTTGTTAAAGAGCTACAGAGATTATGTTTTTGGTTTATATGGGGAAGAAAACGAGACAAAATATGCCGTAAGACGGCTATTCAAGATATGAAAGAGGGTGGACTGAATGTACCAAATATACAAGCAAAGATCGCAGCATTAAAATTAACATGGTTAAAAAGACTTAAAAACACAAGCCATAAATGGAAAGATTTTATGATTTCTTGCTATCCATTTATTGAACAAATAGAAGAATATTCTCCAAATTATTTATGCATGAAAAGCAAAGATAATATATTCTGGCAGCATGTGTTCTCCTCATATAAACGAATATATTATGAAATAAGGCCAGAAAACGCTGAAGAAGTATTAGCAGAACCTATTTTATACAATGAAAACATTAAGGTTGGTAATAAAATGATAAAATTGAACAGCTGGATTGAAAAGAACGTTAATAGAATATTCCAGTTGATGAAAGACAATGGTGAGTTTTTAACACTGGAAGAATTCAGAGCAAAATACAGAATACAAATAGACTTTCTATCATATGCCGGCTGTATAGCATCAATAAAAAACTATATAAGAAAACAAGGAGTCGATATTGAGAATAATATCCCATTAGAATACAATGCAGCACTCAAAAAGATATACAATGTAGCTGAAAAAGGCTCCCAAGTATACTATAAAATATTAAACAAAGACTGTGGGAGACCAAACTGTTGCACCAAATGGGCTGACAAGTTAAACAGAGATATACCTTGGAATGTGTGCTTCCAGAAAATTCACTTTACAAAAGATATCAAACTGAAATGGTTGCAGATAAGAATTGTTCACAGAATTATAGCTACTAATGTAGTACTAAAAGAAATGGGAATAACTAACAATGAAAAGTGTAGTTTTTGTAACCAAGAGAAAGACAGTATTGAACACATGTTCTGGAGGTGCAAACATGTTAAAGAGTTTTGGAAAGCATTAGAAAATGTATTTAGGGAAAAATGTTCAGTGGTGTGTAATCTACAATTTTCAGAAAATTTAGTCATATTTGGAACTGAGGTCGACTTAAAAACTGATGCAGTATTTGATTTGATAATCTTAATAGCAAAGAACTACATATATAGATGTAAAATAAATAAAAGTCATCCAATAGTTTCAGTGTTCAAAAAAATACTCAAAGAAAGATTCAGCCTTGAAAGACTAATAGCATCAGCTAATAATGACCTATACAAGTGTGAAATGAAATGGACAAACTTTAAACCTCTATTTGAAGACCCCAATGAATAAGCCAGAATAATTCATTCATTCTCTCCTTTAGCAAGATTCAAATTACCAAGTTTACTTCAGTGTGTGCATATGAGTCAATGACTGCGAGACGAAATGCATTGAAGTGTTTGTGAATAAGTGTGTATGAGTCTTGTTGAATTGCAGTCCAGCGGGTTTTTCATTGTTGTTAGTACACATGTATAAAATGGCATTGTTACAATTGAAATTGCAACTTAAAACTAGAATGCATACATAAACTTTGGTATTGCTGTTATGACTACTGAATTTTTGATATTCTTGATAACACTGATACTGATGTTATTATTGCTAATATATTGGTCACTGCTACTGTGATAGCTATTATCTATAGCTATTATCATAATCATTATAATCATTATTATTACTATAATTACCATCATTACTAGTATATCAATATTATTATTACCAGTATTCTTTATCAGTGTTAATACTATGATAGTATTGTTACTATTGTGATCACTGATATTGTGATATTATCTTGTATTGGATTATATTGTGAAAAATAACTGTGGGAGAGAATGGATAACTTCAGCTTAAAAGAAAATATGCATACATATAGAGATTACTGTGAATGCTGATTGCAAAAATATGTCTTTTGTTTGTTATATATCCACTGTATGAAGGAATGAACAACAATATAACTAAATCTAAATGAATGTAAGCGTTCATTTTGCCTCAAAAGGAAGGGTTGGGGGGGGGGGGGGGGGGGGGGGAAACCAGTGTGTATGGTTAGTGATATGTTTGTTCAGTTATTAATGTAATTTTGATCCTTTCAAATTATCGGATTTATTTGATCATGCGTCTTTGTTCAGGATCTTGATTTGCGATTCCACTTTTCATTTTTTTTTTTTTTTTTTTTTTTTTTCTTCAGATATTCAGTTCCGTGAAAAAATCTTCAAACCAATGGCATAATTATTATGATCAAAATATGTTGCATGATTGTTGATGGTTGTTGGAATGAAGAAATAAAGATGTTTAAAACAAAACAAAAAAAAAAAAAAAGAAAAGGGGAGAAAAAAAAAAAAAATAAAAAAAAAAAAAAATAAAAAAAATAAAAAAAAAGAAAAAAGAAACTATAACATTATCATCCTCGTTCTCTTTAATTATCATTAAAAAGAAAGGACCAGTCAGAGAGAGCATTTCCATTTTTCTGTCAGAAGATTTAACGGCCCTGGACAATCAGACTGTAGGATAGCCCTGTCTGCTAATGAGGTTTCATTTGCACCTGTGTCTGTCTGTCAGCAAGATTCCATAAAAACTACATGTTGGTACAGATTCTTGGTGCAAGTCTACTTCAAAGGGCAGATCAAGGATTCATTCAGCATAGTGAGGCAAAACCTGAGGAACTGATTTTAAATGAATTTGGTCAAAAGAATGGATGGATCCACAGAATATGACTCTGGGCTAAACACTTTTAACTTTGGTACGGATTTCAATGTGCACATCCACAGTGCATATGGGTATGAAGGAGAGATCTGACTTTAGCAAAAACTCTGTGCCATCCAAGTGCCCCACTAATTTAGTTACGTGTGCTCTTCTGGCAGGTGAGATGCCGTTTTCATGTGACCAGTGTGACAAGAAGTTCCGTGGGGAGAGCAACCTGTACGCCCACCGGCGGCGCCACCTGGGCATCAAACCCTACAAGTGCTCCCAGTGTGACGCTGCCTTCGTGGAGTCCACCCACCTCGCCCGCCACCGCCGCACCCACACCAAAGAGCAGCCCTACATTTGCGAGACCTGCGGCGCCCGCTACACGCAGTCCGGGTCCCTGGCAATGCACCGCAGGAAGCACACAGGGGAGGCCAAGAAGGTGAAGGTGCTGCAGTGTGTGGACTGTGGGAAGATGTTCAACAGCTACACACAGCTGAAGCGGCATAAGAGGACGCACACAGGAGAGAAACCGTATGTGTGCGAGTTCTGCCAGGCCTGCTTCAGCCAGTCGTCCAGCTTGAAGGCGCACAGGAGGATTCACACGGGGGAGCGGCCGTTCCAGTGCGGACAGTGCGGGGAGAGCTTCGTCTACCCCAGGACCTTGAAGAGGCACATGAAGAAACATGTGGAGGATGGGGGAGGAGGTGGGGGCAAGGAGATGGCGGAGGAGGGGATCCGGGACTGACCGGAGAGGAGGATGGCTGGAGGTCAGTGTTGGGTTAGAACAGGGGACAGATCAGTGATGCCGTATGTGTGGATTAATGTGTGTGCGTGCAGAATGAGTCTGTGAGAGAGACTGTATGCATGTGTGTGTGTGTGTGTGAAAGAATGGATGTTGGGGGAGAGAGAGTTTGTGTGTGGGTGTGTGCACCCGAGTCTGTGTATGTATGTGTGTGTGAGTGTGCTGTGACCACTCTTTTATAGCCAAAGCGGGTCGCTAGGTTATTACTAATATTAGCAACATGATTTGAGTGAGTGTGTGCGTGTGTGTGCATATATGTGTTTGTGTGTGTACATGCCTCTGTCCCATATATTTAGCGAGTTAAGTATTCCATTTTCACGAGAAAAAAAATACATGAAATAATCCATAAACATGGTGCCAGAAAATTCTCCCACAGGAGATGCATAGTGTAATGGTTTATATCAAAACCAGCTTCTCTGGTTTCTTGTTATTTTGCCATAGGTGATTGGTATCCTCTCAGCATTGCAAAGTGAGATCAACAAGTATGGTTCAAGACTGATAACATGCATTTTGGTATATATGTATTTTTATTTGTAAACTACTCGAGTTCTGTTATATACTGTTCTCAAGTAACAACTAATGTTTGTTTGTTTTACTGCCTCATCTTCCATGCCAGCGGCTTTCACGTTGCTTATTCTGACCAGGTAAAAAACTGATACAGGCCACACTTCTGTGCTCCCATGCAGTATTCAGAATGTGCTTTGTGTGTGTGTGTGTGTGTGTGTGTGTGTGTGTGTGTGTGTGTGTGTGTGTGTGTGTGCTGTCTCAAGATGTGATCTCATTGTGAATCATGTATTAATAAATCTCAGCGAATTGTCTTAATTACACATGAGCGAAAAAAGGAAAAGAAAAAGCAAGATAGTATTTTCATTGTGATGGGCAAGTCTTTCAGAGGTGAGTGTGCCTGAGAGTGGGAGTGGCTGACCAAACATTCCATTGACAAGGATCTCAGGGTCATGTGACAGAACATTTTTTGGTAATAATGCGTTTATTATGAAAATAAAAATCGAAATAAAACTTGAAGAAACAAACAAATCCCGTATTTGTGTGTGTAATTATGCCCAATGATATTTTACATTAGTCAGTGTGGAAGATAATGTAGGAGGTGGGGTTGTATCTTCATTTGGGCTGTATTCTTCTTTCTTTTAACCTTTACTGTGTCACACATGGCCCGGAGACACAAAAACACCACAATGTCTCCTGAACTTTTCAAAAGAGACTTGTGAAAACTTAAACATTTTTCAAAACCAAAATAGCAAAAGATCTATGTGTCATCCAGTTTTTGTATTTTTGGAGTGAAAAAGTAACAAATTAATTAGCAACGTAATTTGAATAGGACACATGTTACTACACAGGTCACGTAAGACCAGTGGGTTATCTTAATTGGATGTAGCATTTGACCGTGCACTTGCCACCAAGTGTGCCTCTCACGACCCTTACATTTCACAGGGGCTGTACCGTGTCTCTCTCTCTGCCAGTGATACGGATCTTTCGTGACCCACACTCAAGAGGCCGTCATAATTTGTTTGAGTTGTGATTTACCAAGTACGTTGTCGAAAGTGACTTCTGGTGAAGTTCAAGTCCGCCATCGTGTTGCCGATAATTGTGACGTTGCAGCAAACAACAGTGCAGGTTCGTCCGCCATCGTGTTGCTGATAATTGTGACGTTGCAGCAAACAACAGTGCAGGTTCGTCCGCCACCGTGGGGCTGATAATTGTGACGTTGCAGCAAACAACAGTGCAGGTTCGCCGCCATCGTGGGGCTGATAATTGTGACGTTGCAGCAAACAACAGTGCAGGTTCGTCCGCCATCATGGGGCTGATAATTGTGACGTTGCAGCAAACAACAGTGCAGGTTCGTCTGCCATCATGGGGCTGATAATTGTGACGTTGCAGCAAACAACAGTGCAGGTTCTGGTGGTGATTCAGGAAACAACAGTGGCCTGGAGAAACAACGTCCGGCTCATGGGGTTAGAGAGGAGGAGTCGGATAAAGAGGGATGAGCAGTCATGGACTGGACATCTAAAGGACAGGAAATGAAGGGAGTGGGAGTGGGGGGGGGGGGGGGGATGTCTGGTAGAAGCTATGAATCTAGGACCTGATACCTTCCCCTGAGGAGGATGTTGTCACTCCCTCAGGTGGAAGGCAGGGCCACTCAGCAGATGTCTATCCATGATGCAGAAAGAAGACGACTCCACCCTCATACTGCAAAGCATGATTCATCAATGAAGGTTTTTTTCGTAAGACTTTATACAGTTTGGTTAGGGTAAGATTAGGTCTGGGTCGGGTTCATGCATTCTGATGCTGGGGAGTCTTCCATTTTCTTCTCTGTGTCTAATACATAAACACAGTGGTGTTCTGCTCGGTGATGGGTGTGTGGGGGAAAAAGGTACTTCTGATTTAGCATTGCACAAAGGAAGACAGTAGGTCATTTAATGGGTGCGGAGAGTGGACCTTACAGGTGGAAGAGATACTGGCCTGTATTGCGTGTCGATGATGACCTCCCTGTGGAAGATTGTGTGTGTGTATGTGTGTGTGTGTGCTCGCGCGGGTGTGTGTGTAGGTGTATGTGTGTGTGTGTAGGTGTGTGTGTGTATGTGTGTGTGTGTGTGTAGTGTTTTCTCATATGATATCATAATATTATGAAAACAGGTTTCTGAAAATTCTAGAGGCTACAAAGTATTTGTTTGGGGTGGATGGAGCAAAACACTGTGATCACACCGTATACAAAATAAAAGAAATGGCATGAAATGCTAGATCAGGGTACTGACACGAAACTCGGCATCCCCACCACCACCACCTCTTTCTCTCTCTCTCACACACACACACACACACACACACACACACACACACACACACTCACCATCACACAGACCCATACAGACACATTATTTCTTTCACTCTCTCTCTCTCTCTCTCTCTCTCTCTCCACACACACACACACACACACACACACACACACACACACACACACACACACACACACGTTATATACACACACAGTTTTCAACTTCCATTGTTTATTTCTTATAATGGAGATGATAACAACAGACCGTCTGTCAACACAGAACTGGAAATTCACAGAGTTCTGTCATGGAAGTAAACAACAATAGGAAATGACTCATGCATTTTTTTCACACAAATGTAATAAATCTCAGTCTTTTGCGTAGCAATGGACATCCTGGAGGTGGATTTAGACTGGACATGTAGGCCATACTGGGTACCCCAGCCATTTTTTTTTTCATTCAGACAACACACACACACACACACACACACACACACACACACACACACACACACACACATGTATATTAACCTGTACAAAGTAGTGTCATGTAAGAAGTACTTATCAAAACAAAATCACACATTGCAAAAAAATACAATCATTTTGATGACCTAATTGGCAAAAAAAGTTAAATGAAGTGATATTGATTGGTTAGCTTAGGGCGGGAATGATTTTCACAAAAGCAACTGAAACATAGTGTGTATTTTATACACACACACACACACACACACACACACACACAGACTCGCATGCATATGCACGCACACGCACACACACACACACACACACACACATGTACACATACACACACACCTCTAATATCATTATTTTTGCTATAGGTAATTGGCATTCTCTCAGCAGTGCAAAGTGAGATCAACAAGTATGGTTGAATACTGATGATAGTCGTTTTGGTATACTGCATTTCTTTTTATAAACCACTCATTGCCTGTCATATACCATGTCATCCATTCTCAAGTAACACTTATTTTTGTTTGTTTGTTTACATTACTTTCATCTGCTCATTCTGGCAAGAAAAGAAAAAAACTTTTATGGGCTCTGACACATTCAGGATTGAGAGAGAGAGAGAGTGTGTGTGTTTGAGGGTCTGCGGGCTTTGAACTAGGCCTTTGCACACAACCGACAGAATTGGAGGGACGTAGTGAACTGTTCTACAGTGGGGCGGAGGTAAGGGAGAAAAATGATTTATGTTGTCATGTACCAAACATAGTAACGTCTTCTGATTGGTAGGAAGGGCTGTCAGTGTTTTTACCCTGCCATCCAACACATCCCAAACCTGGAACATGAAAACGGCCCCCGTGAAAATATCAACATAGAAATTGATGCGGTCACACACACACACACACACACACACACACACACACACACACAACACACATGCACGTACATGTGCGCAAGTACACACCCACGCACACACACACATGCGCGCGCCCACACACACATACACGTACACGTGCGCGCGTGCACACACACACACAGTTGACAGAACTAGCCACATAAAATATAAGATTTTTCGGCCTTACGCCTTCTTCAGTAATTTCTCCGTTTCAGGTACATACTTAAACACACATAGCATTAAATGGGCACATGGTCAAACAGGCCTCACGTTTGGCTCAAGTTCCCTGGATCTGAACAACACATAGGTCTGACATGACTGAGTTGTGGAATCTACAAATAAACAAGGTGTGGAGAACTGACAGGTAATTTTTTGTTTAAATCATAAGAACATATCAATATGGCACTCTGAGTACAGGAAGGAAGAGACCTCAGAAAGAACGCATGCACACACACGCACACACACACACACACACACACACACACACACACACACAGAGTCAAAGACACAGTCTGAGACAGGAACAAAGAGATCGAAAACGAGAAACATATGTGGAGACGGAAACAGAATTAAAAAGGTATCGAAACAAAGACGGAGACACAGACACTGAAGAACAACGAAGAAACTGAGACAAAACAGAGATACAGAAACGGATAGAACAGTAAAACAACAACAACAAACAAACAACCTGCAACAGATTTCTGTCGAAGGTGCGGTTTCTGCCTCCAGCTGAAAGAGACACACCAACATTCCCAGGGAACAAACCTCTCAAACAGAACACGAAACATTCACGTCGCGTGCCTCATCACAGACTCCTCATACCCAATACGTTCAGGACAAATTCTTCAAGACAAAAGCTTTGCAGTCATTGCGTGCCCAGCTCAGAGATTCTTCAGAATCGAATTCTTTTGGTCCAGCTTAGATTCTTCAGGACAGAAGCCTTGCATCTGGTACGTCCTGTTTCTCAGGACAGAAACGTCTTGACGTCAGCCAGAATCGTCTTCCTGCAGGCCGGACACTCCTCAAAGGACGACCCGCAGGCCTGGCAGTAGATAAAATGCCCGCAGGGCAGGAAGGTGAGGTCGACAGGCTTCTGACGGCACTGACGACACATCTGTCTGGCCTTCAACCGTCGGTTCTCCTCCCTCAGGGCCCGCAACCTTGTCAGGAGACGCCTTCTCTCCCTTGTTCTGTCTTCAGCTGGAGTGCTTCGACTTTCTGCGACTCCAACAGCAGCTGGTGCCGAGTGAGTGGAGGATGCTCCGGTGAGGATCTGAGGTGGTGAAGACTGGTGTGGAGGCGTGGAGCCACTGGCGGGGGTGGGTGCAGCCAGGGGGACAGGCGAGTTGCTGCTCGCTGAGACAGAGACCGCTTCATTCCTGACCCATGTAGCACTGGACGTGGTGCTCGTTACAGTTGAAGTTTCGTCTCCAGCAGTAACGTTGGTGTTTGCTGCAGCGGAACCTAAAGACAAGCTCTGGGCAGTGGGAGGGTAAGATGTCGTTGTGGTTCCTTGTGCTGTATTTCTGTCTTGGGCGGCAGGGTGTGAATGCTCGGGGTTGTGGTCAGGAGCTGCAGACTGCGTTGCTGATGACGAAGACGTCCCAGGCTGATCTCCTGGCCCATCCTCGGACACGTCACTGTCCGCCCGCTTCCCACCGGTCACCATCTCACTAAAGAAGACAGACTTCTGACACTGCAAACCCGAACCATCACCACCTGACGCTTGTGGCTGTGCCAGAAAGGCGTCCAGTGACGTCATCAGCAGTGCGGCAGTGACCACGGGTTTGCGGGCTCCTCCCGCCGCACCTTGTGGGTCTTCATGCCCAGGTTGTGCCGAGGGGTTGAGAGACCCCGTGAACAACTGCTGGTAAATGGACAGCACCACGTCTTTAGGGTAGCCGAACTCCAGCACCGCTTGTACAGACGGGGGCACCTGCTGCCCAGATGCCCGAGAGGCTTGTGTGGATCGGTGAGTAGAGTTCTTAGAGTCCATCTTCGTGTATGTCTACACACACAGAGAGATAAACACAGCCTTTTAATGCAAACCATCCTGTTCATCATGGCAAAAGGAAGCGATCATGTTTCTAAGAGCCTGTTTATTGAAAGGATGTTATATTCTGCCTCGTCCTATCCTCTGTCTGGTATGTTTCAGAACATGTATGGAGAAGTTTCTCTAACATTCCACACTGTCCTATCAACCTCGCACTAGCTCACTGTCAGCCTCGTATCTCTGACTGAATGACTCTCTCTCTCTCTCTCTCTCTCTCTCTCTCTCTTTCTCTCTCTCTCTCTAACAATAACGGTACTTAGAAATCTTAGTCATTAGTCAGCCGCAGTGTTGATTTATTAACATCACACAATTACTTGAGTAAGATCCCCAACATCCCCAAATCTTCTAGTCACATCCCCTAACGCACCTGAGCTCAATTCCTTACGACCCTCACAGCACACAATTCCTTTCGTGTGCTAGTCAGCACAGGCCCCGTGAGCAGTGTTCAATCCACGCACCAGACACGGCCGTGTTGTGACGCTTTGTCCACATCGTTGTTCAGTGTCCACACAGACGTCAGCAGGGAGCCGGTGGGTCCATTGTACACGTGGGAACTGACTGAGAGATCCTGAAGTAAAACCTGAAACAGATCTCTCCGCTCCCCCACCCCATCCCACCCCCACACCTTCCCTTTCTACCCCTCTCGTCTGTTTTTTTTTTTTTCCCCTTGTTCACCGCGAATTTTTTCGATCGCTGGTCATCAGGACGAGTTCATTCAAAGCATGTGGTAAAACATTCCTAAAATTTTTCGGAGACTTTAGCAGTCCCAAACATTCAGGACGGCCAACATTCATGTCATTACAATGATGATCACTGGATTGCATCAGCATCTGACGAAGAAGATCAGACACGGCATCAGTCACACAGTATACACAGGTGTCAGCCATTCTATGACTAAGACAGGTGTCAACCATTCTATGGTTAACACAGGTGTCAGCCATTCTATGGCTAAGACAGGTGTCAACCATTCTATAAGACAGGTGTCAACCATTCTATAAGACAGGTGTCAGCCATTCTATAAGACAGGTGTCAACCATTCTATAAGACAGGTGTCAACCATTCTATAAGACAGGTGTCAGCCATTCTGTGGCTAAGACAGGTGTCGACCTTCTACTGTCATCAAAACACCACAGATGTCCACCATTCTAGTGTCATTAAAACAAGACAAGTGTCGACCATTCTACGGTCATCAAAACAGTTTTGATGCCGGACCTGCTGACCTGCTGACCGACATACTGGCCAACGCATGGCGCTAACAATCCACTTCAGACTGACCAATGCTCCCAGTAGTTCCATCCCAGTCTTCAAACTGGCCTTGTCTGGTGCGTGGGAAGGACGATGGAGATTTCTTTTTATGTCTTCTGGAACTGTTTATCCAGAGCCGGCTGGTTTTGCACGAGTAGATGCCTGCTCTGACTTTCAGGAGAGTTTACAGATCGTGAAGGCTTACAGGGCGATGTGCGTATGTGTGTCATCACTAGTGTTCAGTGAAAATACATACACGTGCCAGGTCTGCATATTCGCATCATTTTGCTTGTGCGGACGTCATACACCAACCTATCTGCTTTTTGTTTTGATTTTTACTTTTTACCCACTCTGATGCAACACGTTTGATATTTTCATGGACTGCTGTGTCAGAAGTGGATTAAACAAGATGCAAAGCATATAAACGTACTCCCAGTTTATCTTGAATACGCGCGAGATATTCCATAAAGAGGAAAAACCGTTTTGGGCCGTTATAGCCGTCAGTAACGGCTATTCTGGTAAACATCGGCCATCATCTGTGACCCATAATGAACATACCTACAAATTTTCAGAAAGATCGGCCAAGTACTTTCTGAGATATTCCATAAAGAAGAAAACTGTTATGGGCCGGTATAGCTGTTAGTATCGACTATAACGGTCAAACATCGGGCATGATCCGTGACCCATAATGAACATACCTACAAATTTTCAGAAAGATCGGCCAAGTATTTTATAAGATATTCCTTAAAGAAGAAAAACCGTTATGGGCCTTTATAGCAGTTAGTAACGGCTATAACAGTTGAAACAACACATCGGGCATCATCCATGACCCATAATGAACATACCTACAAATTTTCAGAAAGATCGGCCAAGTACTTTCTGAGATATTCTATAAAGAAGAAAACTGTTATGGGCCAGTATAGCCGTTAGTAACGGCTATAACGGTAAAACATCGGGCATGGCCCGTGACTCATAATGAACATACCTACACATTTTCAGAAAGATCGGCCAAGTACTTTCTGAGATATTCCATAAAGAAGAAAAACCGTTATGGGCCGTTATAGCCGTTAGTAACGGCTATAACGGTTCAAATAGCACATCGGGCATGATCCGTGACCCATAATGAACATGACTACAAATTTTCAGAAAGATCGGTCATGTACTTTCTGAGATATTCCATAAAGAAGGAAAACATCGGGCATCATTTCGTGACCCATAATGAACATGCCTACACATTTTCAGAAAGATCGGTCATGTACTTTCTGAAATATTCCATAGAGAAGGAAAACCGTTATGGGCCGTAACGGTCTTTAGTAACGGCTGTAACGGTAAAATAACACATCGGGCATGATTCGTAACCCATAATGAACGTACCTACACATTTTCAGAAAGATCGACCAGGTTCTTTCTAAGACATTCCATAAAAAAAGAAAAACCGTTATGGGCCGTTATAGCCGTTAGTAACAGATATAACGGTAAAATAACACCTCGGGCATCATCCATGACCCATAATGAACTTGCCTACAGATTTTCAGAGAGATCGGCCACGTACTTTCTAAGATATTCCATAAAGAATGAAAACCGTTATTGGCCGTTATGGCCGTTATTAACGGCCATAATGGTAAAATAACACATCGGGCATTATCTGTGACCCATAATGAACATACCTACAAATTTTCAGAAAGATCGGCCCAGTAGTTTTGTCTGGAGCGAGTGGAACACATTTTGACCACGGACGGACGGACGGACGGACACACACACACACACACACACACACACACACACACACACACACACACACATACACACACACACACACACACACACACACACAGAGCATTTCTTCGTTCCCATTCTAAAGTACTCCCTGTTCTATAAGAACTGGGAGTAAAAAAAAAAAAAAAGAAGGTTGGGGGGTGGGGTGGGGTGGGGGTGGGGTGCAAGGAGATGGTTGAAGTGAGGTTAGGAGAGGAGGAGGGGCAGTTCTGCCCACCTAGCTCACGGATCCGGCCCCGGACATTACGGCTGGGATTGTACGGGTCTAGAAAGATATGCGAGGCAGTGTGTGTGTGTGTGTGCGCGCGCGCGCGCGCGCGCGCGTTCATCTCATTTCAAAATCTTAATAACCCTCGCAATGTACAAGCATAATTAGTGCGTTGTCAGCTGTGCCTAAAACAAAACGATTTCTAAACGTTCGTCATAACATCCTGGTAGAGTAGCTCGGACGAGGGAAGAATGTCAGCAACTGTGGCGTCTGAAGCCACAAAACTGTGACGCCGTGCTAGTTGCTACCAGGATGAGTTTCGAGTTGAGGTCAACACGTTAAATATTTGCTGCATGGGTTGCGAACTGACATTGTGTGGCTGTTCTTGTCACTGAATCGTATCGGTAGGCCGGTTCTTCGCCTCTCTTCAATACACTTCCTACTTCGCCATCTAAAGTCAAGTGCGGGTCAACACACACACACACACACACACACACACACACACACACACACACTCACACACACACAGGCCTTCATCCCGAGAATTCACTACGACGGATTCAGGTTTGGGTATAAAAAGGGTCGCAACTTTTCGACCGCATGTGTCGATGTTAAGAATATAGTGACTTGCATACTTATCTCCCTTTATATCAAGCTGGTGGCAAGTTCTGTTAGGGCTCACTATCAGTTTGGCTGTCATTATAGCACCTAAGTGAACTGGGTTCGCTGTTATCCTGAAATTCAACACACGAGAATGACATTGTGGCTAGTCCAGTTTTTCGTTGCCGGTTTGTTTTTTTTAGCAGGTCGGGGTGATAGTTTGGGAAATTTCCGGGGGCGGACGGATGTCAAGCGACTAACTTCTGAAACGTTACAAGTATGTCAAGCGACTAACTTCTATCTTCTGAAAATTAGTCAAGCGACTAACTTCTGAAACGTTACTAGTACTACTATCTTCTGAAAACACTACTATAATTTTCATAAGATAGTAGTATTACTACTAACTTATGAAAATTACAGTAGTGTTTTCAGAAGGTAGTAGTACTAGCAACGTTTCAGAAGTTAGTAGCTTGGCGTTGCGACTATCTAGTGAAATGATCCCTGTGTGAAATAATGTCCTCTTTCTTAGTATTATTACTATCCAGGGTCACTGATCGATGGTCATTTGGCCTATTTTCACCGCTTGACTTCTAATCAGTATAGTACGGGTTCATGTGAACAATTTATGACGTTGCTGGCCAATGGTCAGTGTCATTGACCAGTGGTCATTTTTGCCCAATTTCCACTGTTTGACAGCTAGTTAGTGTAGAACGAGTTCATGTGAACAATTCATGTTGTGGTTGACCGGTGGTCATTTTGGCACAATTTTACTGTTTGACAGCTAATTAGTGTAGAACGAGTTTATGTGAACAATTTATGACGTTTCTGACCAGTGGTCAATATCATTGACCAGTGGTCATTTTGGCACAATTTTACTGTTTGACAGCTAATTAGTGTAGAATGAGTTCATGTGAACAATTCATGACTTTTCTGACCAGTGGTCAGTGTCATTGACCAGTGGTCATTTTGACCCAATTTCGACGTCATAAATTGTTCACATGAACTCGTTCTTCACTAATTGGCAGTCAAACAGTGAAATAAGGCAAAGATTACCACTGGCCAAGGACACTGACCACTGGTCAGCAACGTCATAAATTGTTCACCTGAACTCGTTCTACACTAGCTGTCAAACAGTGAATTTGGGCCAAAATGACCACTGGTCAATGATACTGACCACTGGTCAGCAACGTCATAAATTGTTCACATAAACTCATTCTACACGAACAGGCCAAATGACCATCGATCAGTGACCCTGGATAGTAACAATACTAAGAAAGAGGACATAATTTCACACAGGGATCATTTCACTAGATAGTCGCAACGCCAAGCTACTAACTTCTGAAACGTTACTAGTACTACTATCTTCTGAAAATTATAGTAGTGTTTTCAGAAGATAGTAGTACTAGTAACGTTTCAGAAGTTAGTCGCTTGACAGACGGAAGCTAGACGTAGGAGGAGGTTGGTCATGGAAGTATCACTCAGGCTTGTACTCTCAACACATTCGACGTGTCGCGAGTAGTGGCCCGCACAACTTTTGTCGACAGTGTCCATCTTGACTGAGCGAGGCAGAACTGCTGGTCGTGTCCTCAATGCTGTCGACAGGGGAGTGGAACACATCAGGTCTGCTTGCAAGCTCGGGCAGTGAATCAGGCCGGTGTGGATCCTCTGGGCAACATGGAGCACCTGCTTCGCCATCTGCTCCCCACAGCTGGCCAGTCCAGAGACTTGAGCTTGCAGCCGACACTTGACGGGTTCCTTTGACGGCTGAGGACAACACCCACCACGCTGCGCTGCCTCCGCTCTGTGTGCAGGGATCTCAGACGGAAGACGTGTAGGTCTATTCCAGCCAGGAGTGCACAAAGGCTATGTAAGCTTACTCCTGTATGCTGGTGCTGCTGCAGGTTCCGTCTGAAAATCCCCAGGGTCTTGTTTACCTTGGCACAGATGGCACATGTACGTATGCATGTGGTCTGATGCATGCGTGTGTGGGTGCGTGCGTGCGTGCGTGCGTGCGTGAGTGAGTGAGTGGGTGGATGAGTGAGTGAGTGAGCGAGGGGTGTGTGTGTGTGTGTGTGTGTGTGTGTGTGTGTGTGTGCGCGCGCGCGCGCGCGCGTGCGTGTGTGTGCGTGAGGTGTATTGTGTGTGTGTGTGTGTGTGTGTGTGTGTGTGTGTGTGAGAGAGAGAGAGAGAGAGAGAGGGAGAGATTAATCAAAATCAATGAATAGTGCTCAAAGATGAAGGTTTCAGGCCTTATCCTAGTCTGACAATCAGTCTCCTTATCATATACATGTAACTGATTTCACTACACTGGCCTATCATCCATGCTGACCTGACACCTGGCTGTAAACATAACTTAATACCACTGCATCAGTGACACGATGAAGTGTCGCCGGACCTGGCTGTCAAGTCACATAACTACCAACAGACAATCTCTTCATCAATGAAAAGGATGACGTGTTGAGTAGGCACTGGGAGAAAAAGAGAATCGAAATACAAGAGCAGCGATG
>CM065732.1:22224465-22261965 GCA_033310375.1 Conus canariensis
ATTCCTCTTTAGTTTTATTAAATGATGGTCTAATCACAAGAATTCCAGATGTTTCAACTCACAAACCTAGCGCGATAGATTTATCCTTAGTTTCACCTAGCATTGCAGTAAACTGTAATTGGTCTATAGGAGAAGATTGTTTGGGAAGTGATCACCTCCCCATTACTATAATCTTTAATGATGACATAAATAATGATGTAACAGACATCGAAGACAAAATTCCAAAGTTTAATTATAAACTTGCCAACTGGGATGCCTACCAGATTTTTCTTGCATCGTATAACACAACATTTATTGAGAATGATGATGTTAATTTATTTTATTCTAATTTCAGCAAAGTCATACTGTTAGCAGCCGAACATTCTATCCCTAAATGTAAATTTAAAAAGATTGGTAAATATATGGGTAATGTATGGTGGACGGAAGAATGTAGACTAGCTGTTAAATCAAAACGAATAAGTTTCAAGGCTTGGTTACGAAATATGACAGAAGAAAATTTTGTCTTTATGAAGCAAGAAAAGAACAAATGTAATAAAATTATTGCTCAAGCTAAAAAGAAATACTGGCAGAATTTTGTGAGACCGAAGTAAAAGAATCGAAGGATATGTTTAAAGTTTGGAAAAAAAGTAAAACAAATGAAAAATTGTTACAAAACACAAGCTTACCCTGTAAAACTAACAAAAGAATTTCCAAGCACAATGGATAAGGCGGAAGCTTTCTCCCATTTCTTTTCGGAAAATAGTCGAGCTGTAAATCTTCCAGCAGAAATCAAGTACCATAGACAAAAAGACGAACAAAAAGAACAATATAAGAATCCCATACCAGACAATAATAACTACTTAAATTCTCCATTACAGTCATCAGAACTTCTTGAAGCGATAGAATCCATTACATCTTATGATTCAGCAGTGGGCCTAGATGGTATTTCTTACGAGCTTCTTCGTCACTTGCCTTCTTCGTGGAAAATATTACTACATTCGTTGTTACAAAAATGTTGGACGTACGGCACTATTCCTACAATCTGGAAAAGTTCAGTGGTAGTACCAGTACCAAAAGAAGGTAAAACGAGAACATCTGTAAATAGCTATAGACCCATTGCTTTAACATCCCATGTTGGTAAACTTCTTGAAAAAGTTGTACAAACACGTTTATTATATTATTGTGAAAAAAATGACATTATTCCAGTCCAGCAAGCTGGATTCAGAATAGGGCGTTGCACAACTGATCATTTAGTGAAACTAACTTCTCATATAAAAAAGCAATTTTCACGCAGAAAAAGTACATTAGCTACATTCTTTGATGTAAAGAAAGCATATGACCGTGTTTGGCATGCTCGATTATTGTATAAACTGAAAAATATTGGTATTTCTGGGAATATGTATGATTATATAAAAAAAAAACTTTTTAGAAGGAAGAAATATATGTACACGAATTGGAAAAATATATTCATCATTCAGGAAAATAGATATGGGCATTCCTCAGGGATCTGTTATTGCACCTTTATTATTTACGATCCTTTACATGATCTCCCAAAGGCATTATCAAAATCCACCAATGTAGTGCAGTATGCAGATGATATTGCCATTTGGATTAATACTTCATTAAGGAAGCACTCGAATAAAAGGGCAGTAAAATTTGTACAGACAATGTATCAAGGAGAATTGGACAGATTATCTGCTTACATGAAAGAGAACGGTCTTGAATTATCTGGTGAGAAAACTTGTTTAATGCTTTTTAATAATGGCGAAAACCCAAAAGCTCTGCCCAACCTTATTCTTGACGACAATGTTCTACAATATAAGCAAACAGTCAAATTCTTAGGAGTGTTTTTAACACCTAAGCTGAACTGGAAAAAACATATTGAAAATTTGATAGATAAAGCTAGGAAAAGATTAAATTTGCTCAAAATTATATGTTGTCAACCATGGGGTCAAGTCTGTACTGCACTTTTACATTTGTATACATCGTTAGTCCGATCAAAATTAATATATGGACAGGAAGTATACTTCTCTGCATCTAACTACCTTTTAAAGAAACTGCAAAGCTTAGATAGTAAAGCTTTAAAATTAGCTTTGGGTGTTCCAGTGCACACAAACACAATGAAATGCTATAAGGAGACAAACATTTTACCTCTTAATGAACAACGAACGTTGGATGTGTCCAAATGCGTTGTAAGAGGCCTGTCTGTAAAAAACTCTGCAACTGATGAAATTCTTATGGATTCCAACAAGGAATACCCCAAAAGGTCTAAAAATATATCATACATAGAGCCAATTAGAAATTTCACTTGTGAGCTTATGTCAGAATGTAGTATTGATATCGCAATGTTCCCATTTTTCCTCAAATGCCCCCATGGGAGCATCTCAACGCAAAAATTGATGATGAATATACTACTTTGAAGAAAGATGACAATGTAAATATTCTAGTAAATGAAGTTCGAGAACATATCGAAAAGACTTATCCAAATCATTTAAAAATATTTACAGATGGTTCAACAATGGAAACGTCTGACAGTGGTGCTGGATTCACTATACCATCCTTAAATGTGCAAAAGTCTTTCTATCTAGGCAGAGAATTTTCAATTTATACATCAGAGCTATATGCAATTATGAAAGCTCTGAATTATATCTTATATGACACGCCAGTATCATTTTATAGTGTACTATTTTGTGTTGATTCAAAATCAGTTTTACAATCATTAAAGCACTGGAACTCTAAGATTAGAACTGATATTCTTTTTGAAATTAAGCATCTATTACATTGTTTACTTTCCCGAGGTATAGCAGTTGATTTTTGCTGGGTTCCTTCACATTGTGGCTTAAAAGGGAATGAATTAGCAGACAAACTGGCAAAACAGGGAGCCTGTACAATTTTTGAAACACCCTTCAACAAAGTCTTAAATTTTTCTCCGCATGAATTGATCCAGCGATTGGAAAAGAATATGCGGAAGAAACATCTTAATGAGAATTTATTCGTCCTGCCATCATGTCCCAGGTATCTAGCCAGATTAATTCATAAATTACGGTTAAATACATGGAATACAAAATATTCACGAGGTATAGCGTGTATATGTCAGGAGAATATCTCAATTCGTCACCTTTTATTTGAATGCCCTATACTAACCACAGCTTATAAGGAGAAGAATATTTTTATAAATAATTCTGACCATGTTGATAGTGTGGTAAATAACCCTTGCTTTTTTGATATTGTTTTGGTTATTGCTCAGTCCCCAGTTGCAAAACTATTGTGAAAAAAGCCATTTGAGATATGTGTGTTAATAGTGTTTTTTTTTTTTTTTTTTTTTTTGGGGGGGGGGGGGGGGGGGGGGAGGGTGCTGGTAGTACAATGGAATGTACATTGCAGTTTAAAGGTCTAAGATCATCTTGCGATGAAAAGACGTTAAATAAAACTACTAACTGAACTGAACTGAACTGAACACACACACACAAGCACACACACACACAAAACAAGCAAGCAAACAAACACACGTACACACACTCACAAGGCTCACTCATTCACTCAGACTAGTACACACACTGACACACGCGCGCGCACGCACGCGAGCACACACACACACACACACACACACACACACACACACACACACACACACACACACACACACACACACAACCCCCATGGTTACAAGATCGCAAAGCGCAGAGCATATCATCCCCCCCCCCCCCTCCCCCCGCTTCAAACAACCGTGGCTAATTATATAGGGATCCATAGCGGCTCTTAGCGGGAACCAGCTACATTAATTTGACCTCAGCATTTAAAGATCAATGGTCGTGGCATTCAAAGGCAACACGCCATAATGTGCTGAGCGAATGGTTTCGACCATAGATCACCATGGACGATAAAATTGTCTTCAGAATGTTTATTACATCTGAACATCCCATCCACCCCCTCCCATCCACTCTCACCCCCCGACACACCCCTTCACGCGTGCAGATCAAGATGCATGCTAGGTGATGCCGCGCGGAAAGAATAACCTGAATTGAGTGGGACTATACGGGAAATCCCAGCCGGCGCTAAGATGAGGCCATAGGTGAATTATAAGGCCAGGAATTATTTTGACTTTAGGTAGGGAACGGTTCATTTATTCATAAATTGTTAGTGAACTGATTGTCCAACCCCCACCCACCCCACCCAAAAAAAAAAAAGAAAAAAAAAAAAGAAAGAAAAGAAAAAGAAAAAGAAAAAAAGGAAAGAAACAAAAAGAAAAGAAAAGAAAAAAGGAAAAAAAAAAATGCTGTGCACAAAAAGAAACGCATATTTTTATTTCAGTCATTTCATGCGTCATTTAGCATTCAAAATATTACAACCACAGAAGAAATAAGACATCAATCTAATGTTATGTCTATTCATTATGTCTGACTATTCACACTGGACAGAGCCCCCTGCTATACGGGGCATGTTTCTGTCAGAATGTTCCTTAATATTTTCAGCGAAAAAAATATGCGTTTCTTTTTGTGCACAGTATAGTTGAATCATCGGTGAGGGTAAGATTGGGGATGGGGAAGAAGGGGTGTTATGTAAGCGCTGCTATGTAGTCTAATTTGAGGTTCATTTGAAGACCATGTTATGCATGCTCTTCATTGCGGCGTCTGACCGTATTAGCGGCAGGCAGATATTCTTCTTCCTCCAACTGAGGAAAGAAAGAAAGGAAGAAAGAGAGACCAAGACCCGAGCTACATTAAAGAGCTGTGCCCGTGTCGCTCGTGATTTAGCCTCCGACAGCGCTCCACTGGCCGTTCCAGCCTGGTTATGGTGGGATTAAGGAACTTGATGTTTTTCTTCAGAGTCTGGTATTCTCAGCAGCCATCGACTCCATCTTGAATTCCAGCTGTCGTCTTAAAAGAAACCATGGAAAAGGGAACAACAAGAAACTTCACTTTGAACTTGAATTCAATTTAACCCTTCCCATACATCGACAAAAAAACTCACACGCCGAACATCGTAGGTGCGCACACACCCATGGTCGTTATATAGGCAATTCAGTGAATAGACCTCGCCATATATCGTGGGTGCACACACACACCCATGGTCGTTATATAGGCAATTCAGTGAATAGACCTCGCCATATATCGTGGGTGCACACACACCCATGGTCGTTATATAGGCAACTCAGTGAATAGTCCTCGCCATACATCATGGGTGCACACACACCCATGGTCGTTATAAAGGCAATTCAGTGAATAGTTCTCGCTATACATCGTGGGTGCACTCACACATCCATGATTATATTAAGATTTGTATTTGTATTTTTGCATTGTTTGTATCCATGCACATGTTATACGTGTGTGTGTGTGTGTGTGTGTGTGTGTGCGTGCGTGTAAAACTCCCCCCCCCCCCCCCCGTCTCTCTCTCTCCACACACACACACACCACACACACACACACACACACATGCGCGTGCGAGTGCGCAAGAAGAAAAGAAAAGAAGAAGACAAATCCTACTGCTGAAAGTGTTGTTAAACTAGCTTAAGATCAGTTCATGTATAACCTGTCAGCGCATAACAAAAGCAAGAACAGCAATAACATTGTCATTGTCATTTCATAACAAGTGGGTGAAAAAAATGCGAGCTGATAAAACAGCCATGTAATTTTCATTTGTTGAAATAGAAAATCAAGTTCTTCCAGACGAGTGGAAGACGACCAAGTTGCAGGCATCTCATTAGAGTGCATCAGTGATAGAATCAGCACACTGTTTGCAAACAAACATGGTGTGCTCTTTGCAGAGCCAAGGGGAACAGCAGAAGCAAGATTTCCAAGCTTTTCTATCAAGCTTCCAGCTGCATAATCCACAGTCACCTTGTCTCTGCTTTGGCTCTTTGTGGCTGCTCTGTTTGCTAGGGGATGGTCCCTGGGTCGATGCTGGTCTTATTCTTTTGCCACCTGCACGAGCACTTTGTCTTCCATCCTGTGAAGCTGTCATCTTCTGTTGAAAGTGTTGTACACGAAGCTCCACTGTGTTTCTCGGGGGCTTTGGAAGTTTTTTTTTGTTGCATTTTTGCACAAAGCCTCCTCTCCATAAGTTCTAAAGACAGTTACTCAGTGACCCGAAGAATGAACAGAGGCCTGGCATCCTTTTTGGAAAGAACATGGTCTGGAAGTTTGATGCTCCAGACAACACGGGCAGCAATGGTGCTGAGATCCACAGTGTTTTAACACAGCACCATTGGCCATCGTTTGGTGATATGTTTGGTGGAATATGCATGAGCCATCTGATCAAGCGAATCCACGACATCCTTTGCGCACAATGTCTGGCTTCTTTTTGGGGGCCTTGGGAGTAACTGCTCTATCATGATGCATGGTGCCCATGACTACAACATTCTTGTTTGCTTTTGTCTGATAGTTCACAATGATGGTTTTGTCCTGGAAGAGAAAGAGGATGCATGAAGGTGCAATCCTTTTTTTTTTCTTTGAAAGGCTTGGGGAGAAATCGTTTGTTGACGTCGCTCGTTGGCATGAACAGTTCCAACAAATGTCAGGCCATTGCTCTTGAGAACGTCAGACAGCTCCTTGTCAGTGAAGAAAATGTCTGTCGTGATGTTCCTCCCTGTTCTGCAGAAAGGAGCTGACAGATGAAGAGGGACATTCCTCCCCAAACTGACCATGTCTTTCAGCACCCAGTGGTCGCCCCAGATAGCACTCTGCCACAAGGGGGAAATTATTTTCTGCATCTGCCTGCCCCCCCCCCCCCCCCCCCCCCACAATTTTTATGCCATACCTGTCTGGCTTGGAATAAATTTGACTTGCGTTCATGCACTTTCAGGCGATGAAGCCTTTTTACTGCTGCGAGTGTTGTAACAATTACCATCAATTCATTGCTGTAGCCTATACGATCAATGAAATTAGTTTCACATACTAAAATTAAAAAGAATAGAGAGAAGACAAACGCAGAATGTAGCTACACTGGACCTACTACAGCCACAATGTTATACTCGTTTGACGACAATTCCTGTAGTAAAAAGAGCATGAGCATTGAGTGTAAAGAATATCAAGCCTGTTATGGAATGCAGTATAACATTAAAATGTATAAAATGAGAGGTAGGTAAATAGATAATGTGAATATATACATACTTTGCAACACAGCGAAACTTCAGCAAGTGACAATCTGGAACTTTTCCACGGGCTCAGCAGCCTTCAGTGGCAGGAATTTGACGCCAGTAAACCATGCGGTGCCTTTATTTTGCACACGGCACTGGTCAGTTGAGTTCTTAAGTGAAGCTACTACAGTGTGTGGAAACTTCTATTACTGAGCCCTGTAAGGTTTCTACCATGAGAGTGTGGATGTGTACTCACTGGGACTAAGCGGGCATAGTTTCTTCTTTGGGAGTATGGGCGTGTGTGCACCCATGATGTACGGCCCGCATAGTTCCTTCTTAGGGAGTATGGGTGTGTATGCACCCATGATGTACGGCCCGCATAGTTCCTCCTTTGGCAGTATGGGTGTGTGTGCACCCACGAGGTACAGGGAAGGTTATACGATGTTTTTGTTGTTTGATTATTTGTTTATTTAAAGGCAAAATGGCATCATTTTGGGGTAGTACATGTTCAGTCCCTTTATTAACAGTCATAAAATTTCAGTAAGATTGTATGAATAATAATTGAAATATGAAACATTAAATAAAAGTATGGGTGCATTTGCACCCACGGTGTATGGGAAGGGTTTTTAAACACACAGAAATGTTGTGAAACTAAAGGTAAACAACTCTCTCGTCCCCGAGGGGTGCCTGGGAATCTTTCGTTACAATTAGCTCCCCTGCCTTCTGCAAGTTCTCTGCTCGTAACTTTCATTTTTCGTTGTTGTGATGATTCTTTTACTCTGCCTTTAGATCCCCCCCCCCCCCCCCCCCCCCCCCTTTTTTTTGTGTTTTGTTTTTTTGTTTTTGTTGTGTTTTTTTTTTCTTAACTTCCGTCTACTATTTCGTCAACTGCTTTGTTCTGTGAACTTCCACTTTTTTCCTGGTCACAGTGTATGACGTGCCCTTTAACACGCAATCTGCGGACCATGCGGTGAGAATTGTCCTGTGTCCAGAGTGAACTCCTAACTGTCCATTCTGCAGACTGTAGTTGCCCGTATAGCCTTTGTTTAGAATCTTGTTTTTATTTATTCATTCACTTGTTTATCTAGTTATTTGTCTATTCATTTGTTTATTTGTTTACCTATTGATTTGCTTATTTATTTGCATTTAAATGTTTCTGGTGCATTTTACCTCTCTCTCTCTCTCTCTCTCTCCTCTCTCTCTCTCTCTCTCTCTCTCTCTCACATACACCCTCCCTTAAATCTGGGGCAGGGAAATTAAACAGCATGACGACACAACCTAGAAGTACCCACCTTAACGCTGTTGATAGTTTAGCTACCATGTCTTTCATTGCTTTTGTCATTGGTTACTGCTTTTGAGGTCGTAATTCCCCCCCCCCCTCTCCCCCCACCTCCGAATGTGAGCATTTTCGCGTGTGAGTTTGACAGGCCTGAAAGGGCCCTACGTGGTCTGCTTAAACAATGGTGAAAACTGAACAGTTCCTTATTTCAGGTCCTCCGCAAGGAAGGTACTGGGTATGATGGCTTCAAAGCAAGCAGCACTTGTTTTCCTTCTGTATCTGGGAGGGCTGTTTAGGGCATGCTTGCCCTGTCTGCCATCTGCGAAGAGAAGACACTCCAACACGTACAAGAAGCTGCTAGTTCTTTCGAGCTGGGGAACTTGCCCGATGTGTATGAAATGAATCATATATAAAAGCCTGTAGGAGCACAAAGTAGTTTAAGGATGGTAGCGTCTTTTAGTTCTTCTTCCTTTTCTTTTTTTATTTTTGTTAAAGAAGCACAGTTATTGTGGGTTTATTGAAAAAGGGAGCCCCCATGCCCTTACCAAATGTATCTGTTGTTTATTCATAATTTTGTGCTTTCTAAGTTCTTCCCTTGATAGCCACTTGCTGGGCAAATACAGGGCTTTTGTTATTATCCAACTTTTTTGGATCAGTCTTCACATAATTAGGAAGAACAAGAGTGAAACAGATAGTAAAGATGAAATAAAAGAGGAATAAGAAAGTTAAAAGGAATCAGAAAGGTGAAAGAACGAGCGATAAGATTTTTCTACTTGTAGGATTCGACTCATGAGCGATGATGGGGGCGGGGGGAGGAGGAGGAGAGAGAGAGAGAGAGAGAGAGAGAGAGAGAGAGAGAGGAGAGAGGTGGTGGATAGTAGATAGAGAGGAGAGCGGAAGGCTGTTCGTTTTGTAACTTATTTTCAGCTTCCCTCGAAAGTGAAAAGAGCGTTTGTTTTGCGAGTGAGTTGGAATGACCTAGTTCCAAAAAAATTAATGATATTGCCCTTTCCTTGACTGGTCTGCCTTTCACTGCTTAGACATTTTAGCATCGTTTTAAATGCTCGTCGCCATCGCTTTGATGTAACACCTGATGTCTGTTTTCTCTGATGCAACCATTTTCGGTTACCCAGCTTTCATCAGCGTAATAAGATTTTGTTTTAAACTGTTCACAAAGGAAGTTTATAGTGTACTGGCATAGTCTGTGGTAACTGGTATTGTGGAAACAAACAAAATCTGATTTGCCTTCTTGTGGTTTCCTTTACAAGAGTCATCTTAAATGATAAAAATCATGAGGTGCTGTAATGATATATGTTACAGCAATGCCATACATTACAATGTCGTAATATATATGAATATGTTTCATATAATGTCAGATGTTAACCAGAATTTGCTCTTCTGCGAGGTAAAAATAGCAGTAAATGGTCTTGTCTTAACTGTGAAAGATAACACTTGTCGCAATGTCTCCGTAAAATATCATCTAACCTATCTTTGAACAATGTTTAAAGCAATGCTTGTAATTCATCAACATTTCCGAGGCCAATTTCTAGAATATAGAAATTCTGCTTAAAACTTGAATCATGGACTTTTGAACATTACAATTTCGTGACATCTTCATGCAGAAGATATCTGGTAAGACTTTATCAACATTTATCCTTCTGCCATTTTACTTTGTGTCAGCATGTGCAGTTGCCAAGAAAAGACACACACGCACACCTGAAACAGGACGAGACTAACTTTGTATACACACGTGAGTGAAAAAAGTTACAAACTTTAAGTTTCCATTGAATTAAGTCACACCAGAGCTCTTTCACAGGAACTTCACAGACAGTTCTTGATGAAGATCAAGTTGTCATTCTTTATTAGATCGTGGTGGAGCAATGGCAACAAACACAGAATCTTAGGACCCATAAACTGGACCCGGTACGCTTGAGCAATGATAAAAACAAACTCGTTGCCGCTGTCAGCTTTTTTTTCTCTCTCTCTACCTCTCCCGTTCAACAGTCATTTTACAACTAATGAACATAAACATCAAAATCTTCAGTAGTTATTTCTCTTTTTTCTTTTTTTTTTTTACTGGTGTCACAAATACCACTTCGGTTTCGTAAATCTTATAAAATATATATCACATTCACTGACTTCAGCATTTAAACAAAGAAATAAATGGATCCATCAGTTAGCAAGTGATCACAAGAAATAGCACATTTTGCGCTGGGCAATACAAAAAGTTAAGTGCTAATGAGGAGCCGTTTATTTATACTTTTGTTTTCCTCACACAACAATGGCAAACTACGCTAAACAAAGTATAAATCCCTTCCATACTGGTGAGTTTCTTGAGCGTTTAAATTCCAGACAGAGAGTTTCTTCCAGAATCGTGTCAACAGAGGATGGAGCGATCATCTCGGGGGGAACAGCAGAAATCTTCACATAATACAGAACACCCAGATGGCTGCAAACTACCGCCCACCTGCATGGACATACAAGTTGCTGGGTATTTGTTTTATATTCATGGGTATAGAACGAGAGAATGATTCGAATCTCCATTTATGTTGAAACAAACAAACAAACAAAAACTGCTTTTTTCTTCTCTCAAATCAAAGTCAAAGGAAAAAGTAGAGATGGTAAAATGCTCACCATAATGATATCATAGTCAAGGCAAAACGGTCTCCATCCACAAACACATTTTCACATTGGTGTCATACCACATGGTTCATGGCTAGAAGAAAAAAAAAACTGCCGAGAAATAGAAAAACAAAAACGAGCAAACATCCACCCCTTCCCCCCTCCATCCCCACCCTCCCCTTCCTCCACAAAAACAAAAAATCCCGATCAAGCGAAGAAATAGCCTGAGCGGTAAAAAACAAACAAACAAAACAAAACAAAACAACAAACGATAGAAATGCTATGTTCACCCATTCTTATCACGGTTTTCAACACACAGATCCGAGGAGAGACAGACAGACACGAACGACAATGACATGAAAACACAATATCAGCCTGCAACAGCCGCGTCATAATGGGGGGACAGGTCTGTGGCCTGCATCCTTTGCACAACACCGAGTATTGTTGGTTCTTCTTCACGGCCCACAGCGATAAACAAGACTCCCCCCAAAAACAAAACAAAACAAAAAAAACCCAAAAAACAAAAACAAGAAAAGCGCCGCACAACAAAAAGTTCACTGTACACAAGACAAATTCTTCTTTCCTGTACACATTAAAATCAGCTGATTGCCATCCACTGCGGACAAAAAGCCCCAAAATATTACAGGTCCCTGATGGTCGACTGGACATTGAACAGCATTTGACAGGTATGCCTGGAGGAACGCAGCTCTTTAAAGCGTCGCCTCTGTGGCAAGGGAAGCTATGCTTAGCCCCAAAATTAATGGCCTCCCCTTTCAACTGCTGAACTCACTTTTCTCTACCGTAAGGTGAACATGGGTCAAGAAACAAACGAAATACAATATGCAAAACAACAACAACAACAACAAAAAAGTGTTGATCGAGTGCATGTAAAATATGTAAAACTTCTCCTGTGCTTTCTAGTAAAAAAAAAGCAACCAGTGTAACAATCAATAATTTAGAAATAAATAAATATATAAATGAATGAATAAACTGAAACGATAGGTTGATCAACCTGACAAAGAGAGAGACCCACTTTGATTTGGTTGTTTCAAGAGAAAGAGCAGCCTGTGATTCTCAAGATTTGGGAAAAAAAAAGCCAAATTCCATCTCTTGCTTTACCAAACCGCCATGTATTAGAGATTACAGAACTTAGTAGTAGCATTTTGTACGAAATGACTCGAAATGTTAAGTTCGCTATGTACATTCGGTGGAGTGTGAAGTTGTTTAAATATGGAAACGTCACTTCCAGACCCGAAATAGTAAGTTCTGTCTGTACAATAGGGAAATATCACATTACGTGACCACCTCATAAGAAGGCAACGAAAAGAAAATCTACTGTACACGCTATCTCTCCATATTAGCGGGAAAAATGAGAGAGAGAGAGAGAGAGAGAGAGAGAGAGAGAGAGAGAGAGAGAGAGAGATATTGTTAAAATTAACAAAAAAAGCGAATACGTTCATAAATCATACAAACTATGTAAAAAGTATTAAATACAATAATACAGACTTTGAAAAAAAAAAACTCCGACATTAAAGCCTTTTTAAATCGATATAAACTGTTAAGAAACCATATAGACACTGCCAATTAACAATCAAAAATAAACAAAGAAAAACAAACATCACAGAGTGGCAATAGAAACACACTAACAAATTAGAAAAAAAAAATCAACCGAGTATACAAACATCACCATCACTGACATATCACAGGTTAGAACAGCTGGTGTGAATTCGTATCTACAAATACTGAAGAAATGTGTTTTGAACACACAGCATCGATCATGAAGCACTCCTATTGTTCAATCATAAATGAAGCGAAAAAAACAGAGAAACTTCGCTTTCTGAAACTGACATGATGTAGAAACAAAAACGATGACAAACTTTCATGAGAAATCACCGGAAGAAGTGTTATTATATGACCGACATTTTTCCGGAAACTCTTTGGACTGGACATAAAAAAAAAAAAAAAAACACAACAAAAACAGCCGATCCTGAACTTTTATGCAAGAGAACGTCGTTCATGAACGTGTGTGTGTGTGTGTGTGTGTGTGTGTGTGTGTGTGTTTCCAAATATCAGTTTTCTTACGCCAGACATTCAACAGATGATGAGGGTCTATACTGATCAATAAACGAACAAACATTCACTGTGGTGTGGTAATAAGTATCGAGTAAGGGAGGGGGGGGGGATGTGTATGGGGAGGAGGGCAGTAAAGGGGAGCGGGAGGGAAAAGGCGAGGCGAGAAGGAAAGTTGAAGGGGCAGAAGAAATCATATGTAATGTCCACGAGCAAAACAACATTCACACAGATGTTAATACTGTGTAGAACAAACATCGTTCGCTTCTAAGTTAAAAACCACAATCCATTAAAAGAAAAACAAAAGAAACAAACAAATTAAAAAAATCTATAGAACCACCGCTAAGTTTAACTGGAAATTCACACACACATACACACGCGCGCGCACGCACGACGTGCACACACACCACACACACACACACACACACACACACACACACACACACACACACACACAACCAAACAGTCCACTGCAAGAAAAATAAAACGAAACAAACAAACAAACAGAAACCTCACCAGGTAAAAACCACAAAACAAACAAATGAAAGCAATCCATGACTATTACAAAAACACAAACAAAATATCAGAACTGTTATCAAAATCATCATCAGCATTTTGCTCATCAGAAAAACATTAAGGTTTATGCTCACAATGGTAAATGAGAAGGAGGCGACACAGGAGTGGGGGGGGGGGGGGGGGGGTAGGGATGGGAACGAGGGACAGGGACTGTGATGGGGGATGTGGACGGAGATTGAGACAAAGGACAGAGACAAGGGACGGAATGGGGGTTGTGTGGGGGTTGGGGTTGGGACGGATCTCGCTGAAAACAAAATGTGAAAATCAACAGGAATTCACTGGAAACAAAATGTTAAAAATGAAAAAAACAAAACAAAACAGAAAACCCTAACCCCTGTGGCGACTTTATCTTCTTGCTGACTTCACACCCTCTGAAAACCAACCAGCCAGCCAACGAACTAAACATATTAAATAAGAATCACAGACAATCAGCCGACTGCAACGGTCAGACGAGAGGACCGACAGCATTGCGCGAACGAACGACATTTGTTCCAAGCAAGTTGAGAGAGGGTGGGGGGAGGGGGAGAGCGGCCTAGGGGAAGGGGGAGGGAGGGAGGGGGTATGGTAAGTTATTTGTGTCAAAAGTCGGCGGCATGACAGGCAGAACCCATGCACGCCCAGATGGAAAAAAAGTACGATAAGTCCTTTGTGTCAAAAGGCGGAGGCACGGCAGAACTGAGATTAAAAAAAAAGACAACAACTGTATGATAAGTCTTTTGTGTCAAAAGGCGTTGGCGTGGAGGAGCAGCAGGCACTGTTGGCTATCTAGTCTCCCCGCCCGGTCAGTTGCGCCTTGTGCTTGGACTCCCACTCCTGCTGCCTCTGTTTCTCCTTCTCCCGTTCCTTCATCGCCTCCTGCACAACGCACAGAGAAGATGACGTGAGAGGGACGGGTGGGGCTGTGACGAGGGTCAGTTTGATGGGGCGGGGGTGGGGGTGGTCAGAGACAGAAAGGAACTGTCGTCATCCTTTCCATTCTTTGTAGATCATGATTATCGCCTTTCCCAAAAAAATAATTCATGTGGAGTTTGCTTGTTTGTTTGCTTTTTCTTCCAAAGTATGTCCCAATTTCATGTTCAGTTAAAACATTCGAGATCATAATCACCTAACTGTCATCACCTAACACTACCAACATCAATAAAATCAACATTGCGTCATCAGAAGCAGGATATTTTCTGGTCAACACACGTTTACTGTTCTCCCTCAAAGGGAGAAATGCAAGTAAAACACACACAGACACAGACATAGACAAACACATGCAAACACATACGTGACACACACATACACACTCACTTTCCCGTCTTCCACAGACAGACACACACACAGACACACACACCTTCCCGCCTCCACGTACACATGCACACGCAAACTAAAAAAGGCACGCACCACACACACACACACACACACACACACACACACACACACACACACACACACACACTCCTTCCTGCCCTTCACACACACACACACACACACACACACACGCCTACCCGCCCTCCACACACATACACATACACACACAGGCATACACACACAAGCCCTCCACACACACACACACACACACACACACACACACACACACACACACACGGTGAAGCAGACCCACCTCCTCCTTCATCTTGGCCACCAGGTACTCCACCTGGGCCATGAGGGTCTCCAGCTTCTTCTCACTGCTGTCCTCCTCCGCCGCCAGACTCAGCGCCCGGTTCAGGGGGAAGAAGTCAAAGTTGTTCTTCTCCAGCTGTGGACACCCACCCGCACGACACACGTGTTTAGATTCACGTATATATTACACAGTGTCGTCAGCAAGAAAGAGAGAGAAAAAAAGTAAAGTCTCTCTCTCTCTCTCTCTCTCTCTCTCTCTCTCTCTCTCTCTGTGAATGTGTATATGTGTGCGTGTGTGTGTGTGTGTGTGTGCGCGCGCGCGCGCGCGCGTGCATGTCTGTGTGTGTAAAATATGCGCCCGTGTGTGTGGGGTGGGGGTGGGGGTGGGGTGGGCCGACAAAGAAAAGGAGAGAGACGCTTACAGAGGAAGAGTGATGGAGACGGACATACATATGAGAGAAAGAGAGAGAGAGAGAGAGAGAGAGAGAGAGAGAGAGAGAGAGAGAGGGAGAGAGAGACAGACAGACAGAGACAGAGAGAGAGAGAGAGAGAGAGAGAGAGAGAGGCAGGCAATGGCAGAGTGTCAGCCAAAAGGACACATACATACATATAACCATCACACATACATACATATATCCATCACACATACATACATATATCCATCACACATACATACATATATCCATCACACATACATACATATATCCATCACAGACAGACGAACACACGTCTGGCACTCACCAGTCTGTGGACGTGCAGTTCCAGGGCAGAGTAGTCGTTGGGTCGGGTCTCATCCAGGTGAATGAAGAAGAACAGGTAGGCCCACTGGTTGTGCTCCTCCTTCACGTGCTTCTCAAAACCCTGACACACACACCACACACACACACACACACACACACACACACACACCACACGCACCACACAACACCACCACACACACACACACACAACCACACACACACACACAACACGCACAACGACACCACAACCACACACACACACACACACACACACACACACACACACACACACACACACACACACACCACAACCACCACCACCACCACACAACCACCACCATATGGACACACAAAGAAACACGCACACACGCGCGTACACACACATACACACACACACACACACACACACACACACACACACACACACACACACACGGATCCTAAATCCCTAAAGGAGAAGCACAACAGTACATGGCATCTTCATCACTCGGAACCCTTAACATCTGTCATGATACACATGATGAAGCATTGTAGTCTTTACAACCATTTTTGTTTTTGTTTGTTGTAGCTCTTTTTTCCCCCCATCAACAGAGGCATGGGATGATGAGCACTTATCAAACCTCATCATGAATACCCCCCTCCAGCATCCCCACCATTCCTCCCCCTCCAAAACAAACAAGCGAATACGAACTGAAAACAAAACAAAAACAAGCAACCATGTTACCTCGAACACGCAATGGCGAGTGTACACATAATACATATCAGTCATCTGGGAGGTGTTTGAACCGACAGTGGAAATACTTGTTCATGTGTCTCTGTTTTGTTTCGCTTTTGTAGTGGAAGTGATGGCCTTACCCCAGCCTGCCGTTCAAAGTCGTAGCTCTCACGACTGCAGATGAAGCAGTTGCTCTTCATGTCGTTGTCGATTTGCCACTGAAACAGCACCAACATTCTTCATCCACAGGCTCCGTCCTGATATCAGTTCACCATGGAGTTTGAAAAAAATAGTAGCATCTATAAGCAGGCATTCCCGTTTAGAATCAGTTTATGTGGAGTTTAAAACAACATCAACATCTACATGCACTTATTCCCTTTTAGACTCGTGTTCATGTGGAAACTGAAACAGCACCAATCTCTTCATCAGCGTGTTCCTCTTTGGGATCGTTTAATGTGGAGTTTGAAACATCATGATCAGCGTTATCAGCATGCTTCTTTTCCGAATCATTTCACGTGTAGTTTCAAACGATCACAACATTATCTATAAATAACGTCATCTTTCTAGACATATTCCTTGTGGATATCATTTGAAACATCGAGTTTGAAACAACATCAATTATGAGAATCATGTGATGTGCAGTCTGGAAAAAAATAAGCGGAATAAGGCTTACACTCACCCACCACCTCATTCTCGTGTGAATAAATGAGTGTGTGTGTGTGTGTGTGTGTGTGTGTGTGTGTGTGTGTGTGCGCCCGCGCGTGAGCATGTGCATGTGTGTGTGCGTGAGCATGTGCATGTGTGTGTGCATGAGTGCGTGCATGGATGTGTGTGCATGCGTGAGCATGCGTGCGCACACGTGTGTGTTGTGTGTGCATGTTTGAGTATGCCTGCGGCGAACATTTGTAGTGCGTAGCGCGTCCATGTCTACATATGTGAATGTATGCTCGTGGAGCGTAAGCCAGAGCGAACATGTAAGTGGAAGGTGTGTGCACATATCGCGCATGCATTTGCATGCTCATGCCCATGGGTTTTTATGTTAGTTACATTAACTCTCATTTGAACAAAAGGTTGACGCTTTTAGATATTCCTATCTTCCCCCAACAAACCACCGCCGTTCTCCCCGAGTCATATATATCAATCCCCTCGCTCTCACAACAAAATCGGTGAAGTCTGTCAGAAAACAACAAAAGCCTTGCTTCAGCTATGATCAGCAAAACGTTTCTATAGAGTCTCTTCCCCACTGTAGCTGACAGTCAGGGTCAGCATGGACGCCATAACCATCGCTCGCTTTGGTGTCATCACACACACTATCCCTCCGTTGTGAAGGATCTAAGATGCCGCAGAGTGCTTTCAGAGTGGTTTTCAATATTCACATCAGCCAAAGAAATTATGTTTTCACATGCCTTTATTTGAATGCTTTCAGAGTGGTTTTCAATATTCACATCAGCCAAAGAAATTATGGTTTCACATGCCTTTATTTTTTTTTTTCGTTTGTTTATCTGTTTGTCTGTCCGCACGATCAGGCAGAACTCAACCGATTTTACAAAACCTTTCCCATCTTTCCACAATGGAAAGATGGGAAAGTGGCGGAGCCCATTCCGGTTTGGCACACATCCGCCATGCGGATCTTGAATAAATGGCGAAACCATGATTCGCTTCGCAAGATAATAACAATTTTCTCAACTGATCATAAAAACTGTAAACGTACTGTTGACGAAGCGATAACCGCGTATGAAGTAACACTACAACTTTCAGGTTGACAAATGCTGACATTTGGTATTTCTAAATTTTCGTTAGAAATATATATATAAAATATATATGGGAAGTAACTCTTTCAAGACATATTTACTATAACGTTCCTTGGCGCTGAAAATTAGTGTTGTTTTCATTCCTGAACTGACATACACAAGTGTAACAAAAGCACATAATATGCCTACGTGTCGATCCCGTTTCTTTCTCTCATATTACAGTAAACACACTTTTTTTTAAGCCTTTCACCTCTGTGGATCCGAGTCAGAGGATGAACTCAGGTTCGATTGGACCTTGACAGAGGTCTGCTCTTTCCCACGTGTGTGTGTGTGTGTGTGTGTGTGTTGTGTGTGTGTGTGTGTGTGTGTGTGTGTGCGTGCGTGCGTGCGTGCGTGCGTGCGTGCGTGTATGTGTGCGTGTGTGCGTGTGTGTGTGGTTGTTGTTGTTGTTTTTGTTGTTGCTTACTTTATGTTTTTAAAAGTTCAGAATCAACTTTTCTTTTCTTTTCCACTCTGGCTGCTGAGAACCTATGTACCCGACTTACAGAAGAACCATCTTTCTTTCATCACAGATTTCAGATTCAGACAGCAGCTTATCGCCACGCCCCTACCACGACGGTCACCAGTGTAACGAAATCTGAATCTCACTTTGGAGTCCCTGAGCTCGGAGAAGGTGTCGACGATGATACCGAAGATGATGTTCAGTCCGATGGTGGTGATGAGGATGAAGAAGACGACGTCGAAGGCGACGATGGCCAGGGTCTTCTCAAAGCTGAGATTGCTCAGCTGCTGCTCAAACGTCTGCAACATGCACAGAGGAGGACTCAGTTAAGGTAAGTTAAGGCCGACACTGCACAGGTATCTCCATAAACACAGTGACCGGAAAGTGAAGTGTGTGTGTGTGTGTGTGTGTGTGTGTGTGTGTGTGTGTGTGTGTGCGTGTGGGGTGTGTGTGTGTGTGTGTGTGTGTGTGTCTGTTTGTGTGTGTGTGTGTGTGTGTGTGTGTGTGTGTGTGTGTGTGTGTGTGTGTGTGTGTGTTTGTGTTTGCACACGTTCGTGTTGTAAGGTCTGGAGGTACTCGTGTGTAGCTGGCTCAGTTCCTTCAGAACTTTATTTCCTTTCAATGCTGTTAGGTACTGTATTTACTCTCGTTATCATTCATCAGCATAGTTTACACGTTGTGTGTTGTCATCTTCATTGTCATTGCCCAGTTGTCATTATATTCATGTTCTCGATCATCATCATCATCATCATCATCATCATCATCATCATCATCATCATCATCATCATCATCATCATTCTTCAACAATTCTTCACCAGGTCACACAGACAGAGGGGTCTTTACTGAAAGGAAAAAGAAGCGTTGAGTAAAACACCACACACGTTATACAACTATAAACACAGTTATGCCAGAACAACCGTCCTTTAAAGCAAACAAACTTCTCCTTCTGCGTTGTTTCTCTTGTGTCATTGCCCGTGTCATCTCAGTGTCACCACCCCCCTTACTGCTCACTCCAGTTCCCGCATAAAGAGCCACACCCAGTTTACACCTGTCGCAGTTCCGTTGCTGGCAATCTACAGGGAGCAGTCAGTCTTAGGCAGTTAGTCTTAGGTCGTCATAAGGCACCCCACCACAGGACACACTGCACCGCTACTGAGTCACCTCCATGGTGTTCACTGACGCCTGTTATGATACATATACAGAACATATGCCGTGCCTCTTACATACAACAATGATGGCTTCGTCGCAGAGTCAGCATGAGTGAATGTTCCACATGGAGGTCGACACCATGTCCATCGAACGATGGTGCCCGTGAATGTTTGCAGGTAACGGAGACTTTGAGACGAGTTCACCACAGGCAGGGTGAAGAAATTTGAGTGAAATCACAGCGACAGCAGGATATAAAGAGCAACGGGATTTGAGATTTTTTTTACCCTGATCAAGCAGAATCAGCTGATAAAAATGGGGATGAAATGATGGCCATGGACTTTCATCCTGTAGGAGACGACATGATAGAGAAGTGTACTTGACACTCCCTTTCATGATATGTTCCCGCATTAACCAGGCCTGTGAGCTACAGATACCTGCAGTGTTGGCCAAGAACATATGAACAACTGTTTCAGAGAGTCAACTGTGAAGATGAAATTCGACTGTGTGTGGTTCTAGTCTTCCCGTTAGAGACCATTACAGAGATACCAGCAAACAATCCTCTTCAGACCAAGAACTAACCACTGCCCACTGCTGAGCCACTTCAGGCGAATTAAGATTCCCCCCCCCCCCCCCCCCACACACACACAGATGAATGTCCGGCACTGGATCTCAGACTCCAGAACACATCTCCCAACTCTGTCCAGCCCATGATATTCTACGGCGTCACACTTGGCCAGAGGGCGCAGAGCTACAAATGCAGCTTTGAGGTGTGGGATTCATTGTGGCGACAGGACTGAAGATCTGACGCAGCCATTTAAAATCGACCACAGAAGAAAAAGAAGAAGAGAAGAAGAAGAAGAAGAAGAAGAAGAAGAAGAAGAACAGCCCATAGCAAACTCAGCTCAGGACGGGAGCCAAGCCAGGACAGTCAGGAATCACCACAAATGAACACCCTTGATGGTTCTCGAACACACGACCCCCTGGAATCCGCACCCCGAAAGTTGACCACTGCATTACGACGGTTCTTATTACCCCCGTCCAACGCTACCCTCTCCCTCTGTCCAACTCACCGTGTACATGCCCTCCACAAAGCCGTGGTGGATGAGGGTGACGAAGCACTCGTAGGCCGTGCGGCACTGTCGGCCGTTGGTGGCGTCTAGGTACTCCCTGTAGAAGCCGAAGGCCACCAGGGAGAACATGAAGATGATGGCCAGCCCCAGGATGGCTACCAGGATCAGCGACACCCCTGGAACACATGGGCAGGATCAGGGTGAGCCTCATGGAAACAACGGGGGGACTGGGAGGGTACGGGGCAAAAGGTCGTGTACGTGTGTGTGTGTGTGTGTGTGTGTGTGTGTGTGTGTGTGTGTGTGTGTGTGTGTGTGTGTGTTGTGTGTGTGTGTGTGTGTGTGTGTGTGTGTGTGTGTGTGTGTGCGCGCGTGTGTGTACGTGCGTGCGTGCGTACGTGCGTGCTTTTCTCTCTCTATCTTTCTATGTGTCTGTATCTTTTTTTTATTTCTATGTATGTATGTCTGTCTGTCCGTCTGTCTGTCTGTATATGTATGTATGCATGCATGTATGTATGGATGGATGTATCTGTCTACATATCTATTTTAGAGGTGTGGGTGGGTATGGGTGGGGTGGGGGTTACTTTTGATGGTGGACTATCCCCCTAGTGAGGGAGAACTTCCTTGACGCTGCTTTTTTTTGTTTTGTTTTGTTTTTCTTATCCGCGCATGCTGCACAGTGACTTTGAGTTATTCTCTCATCCAAATTCTTGCACCCAAACCACCGATTCATGTCTAAAGAGAGAGAGAGAGAGAGAGAGAGAGAGAGAGAGAGAGAGAGAGAGAGAGAGAGAAGATAGACAGACAGACAGATAGACAGACAGACAGACAGACAGACAGACAGACAGACAGACGGACACAAACAGACAGAGGTGGGGGGAGAAGAAAAGAAGAAGAAGAAGAAGAAGAAGAAGAGAGAGAGAGCGAGAGAGAGAGAGAGAGAGAGAGAGAGAGAGAGAGAGAGAGAAGAGAGAGAGAGAGAGAGAGAGAGAGAAACAGACGGACAGACTAAGAGACAGAGAGAATGAGCCCGTATGGGAGAGACACAGAGATCGAAATAATCTGACAGAGTGAGAGGCAGAGACAGACAGACAGACAGATACACAGACAGACAGACAGATACACAAACAGACAGACAAACAGACAGACAGGCAGACAGAGAGGCCTACCGTTCCTGGTGACGGCCAGGATGACTCTCTGCAGAAGCTGGTTCATGAGCGCCATGTGCAGCAGGTGGAAGGAGAAGAAGTAGCCGTAGAAGGCCGTGCCCAGGATGGAGCAGGCGAGGAACAGCTGAAAGCAACAACCCACAAAGCCAAGGTTCAAAACGGAGTGACTGAGGGCGGAACATGAAGCAAAATTTAGAAAGAGAGGGGGTTAGTTAGTTACCGCCAAGGACACAGACAAACAACAATACAGGACAAGACACAATGCATTTCGACCTCTTAGGTCTTCTTCAGGCAAAAACAAATAACATTTTAGGGCAGTGAAAACGAAGAATGAGAAACCACTTATCTTCTCATATAGAATGAGAAGTGGCTTACAGCGTTAACAAGTACACAGAAATAAGACAACACAGCCGTCAACTCCTGACAGAAGGGCACTAGCTCCAACATCCAGAGGATGCCACAGACATACGATACCATTCAATATAGAACAGTGACTTCTTTTCACTCCCATCTCATGTTAAGACAAGTTGAAAACAGTTATCTGTGTTGACGGTCAATGGGTCAGCTTAAGAGCCTTTTTTTCTTCCCCTATCCTCACAAAGAGAAGAAATCCTTATTTTAAAAATTGAAGGAAAAAGGAAGAATCATGACAAAATGCATGGAAGGAATAACCTCAAAAGTACAGACTTCAAATTAAAAAAAAAAAGCATCCAAGTCTGTCTCAAAATGATATGCAAATAATTCCAGTTAACATCGTGATGAACTTTATATAGCACACAAGATGCAAGCATATGTGTGTATGTATATACAGGCACTCAGATCGTCATTTATGGCCCTAGGTGAAAAAATAAGAACACCCCGTCCTTCCCCCATCTCCTCCTCCCCTCTCCCATGCAGAATCAAACCACAAACTCTAAATTCTCTCTCTGTCTCTCTCTCTGTCTCTCTCTCATTCTCCTTCGTAATTTTCTTCATCTACGTATATTTTCATTGTTGCTGTGGATAGGTTTACAGTTAAATTTGGTGGGTGCCTAAGCTGCATAATTTGTTTGAAAGCCTCTTCAGTATAGGGCCTTGGTCTTAAATCTGAATAAACATTCTATTTTTATTCGTATTCGTATTCGTATTCGTATTCTCTCTCTCTCTCTCTCTCTCTCTCTCTCTCTCTCTCTCTCTCTCTCTCTCTCTCTCACAAGACCAGTGTGTTATCTGTCAGACCCCCCAAAGCCTGCATGTTTCGGACGAAGAGAAAGAGGAGGGAGACTAGCAATTCACCGAAGGTGAGTTATGTTTAAAAAAAAAAGTCAACTCAGCCACTGCACTCCATGCACAATGAAAACCAGACGGACGAGGACTCTCACCAGGTAGTAGAAGGTGGACATGCTGAAGAACCGCGCCTCCAGGTGGGACTCCCGTTTTTCGTCATCTCTATCGTCATCGTCCTCGCCGTCACCTCCGCCGTCCTTGCTCGGCAAGCACTTCCTGAAAGCATCAAATATTGTTGTTTTATTGATCCACAGAGAGTGTGACATTCCTGCAAGCGTCAGGCAAGTTTTTTGTGTCATACATACAGGTGCGCGAAGTGCAAACTTACGGCCAACACCTAAAAGGGAACGGAGAAGAAAGAGAAAAAAGATAAGTCAACGAAAGTAAGAAAGCAAAGGGAAAAGGCAGAAAAGAAGAAAGAAAAAAAAAGAAAGAAAAAAGATGGAAGAGAAAAGAAGAAAGGAGAATGAAGGAAGAACAATGTAAACAAGACAGAGAAAGGTAAAGAGAGAAAGAAAACAAACAGAGGAAAAACAGAAAAGAACAAAAGAAAACAAGAAGACATGAAAACTTAAAGGCCAGAAAGAGAAAAACAAAAAAAGAATTGGCACTTCCCCCCCCCCCCCCCCTTCATAAAAAAAAGAAAGTGAGAGAGAGAGAGCGAGATAGCGAGAGAGAGAGAGAGAGAGAGAGAGAGAGAGAGAGAGAGAGAGAGAGAGAGAGAGACAGACAGACAGACAGACAGACAGACAGACAGACAGAGAAGCCACCGACAAGAAGAGGTCTTTGAAGTCCTGTTTGCCCGGGAAGGCGGGGTGGTTGGACAGGAAGTAGCTGATGACGATGAAGAGGGACAGCAGGTTGTGCAGGCCTCCGAAGGCGTAGATACAGAACTGAGCCCCCGGCCAGTCGTCCAGGTCAGGCTTGGCACTAGGGACAGACCAGCGGACTCTCAGTGCAGTGACCGCCCAGACACATGCAGACTGACACATATACGGACAGAGACAGACAGTACACAGACACACACAGATAGACACATATACGGACGGAGACAGACAGTGCACAGACACACACAGATAGACACATATACGGACAGAGACAGACAGTGCACAGACACACAAGATAGACACATATACGGACAGAGACAGACAGTCAAACAGGTAGAACGACACACACGCCAACACGCATGCACGCGCGCACACACACACACACACACACACACACACATACACACATACACACACATGCACACACACACACACACACACACACACACACACAAACAAACACGACACACACACACACACACACACACACGCACACACACACACGCACACACACACACATAACACACACGCACGCACGCACGCGCGCCACACACACACACACACACACACACACACACACACACACACAACACAACACACACACACACACACACACACACACACACACACACACACACACACACAAGTGCGCTTGCTTGCTTGCTTGTTTGCTTGCTTGCTTGCTTGCAAACAAACAACTGTTACATTAAAATGGCAGGAAATCTAGAGAGAAAAAGTTTGCAAACAGTACCAGAAAAAAATACGGACCAACTAGGTCATTTTCATCCAGTATTACAAAATAACGGAAAGCCATCTCCTCATAAAATACTCCAAAAAGGTAGAATAAAATCGTACTCCTCTACCGTTGTCTAAAATGCAGAAAAAGAGACATTTCACCATAATTATACTAAGTACTCCTAATTCGCGAGAAATTCTACTTTGTAGCATTGCAGATTCAAATTAGAACAATATCCCTGTAGTATTCCAAATCAAGCCACTAGCTCCATTCCCACGAACTATTTCATAAACACCCAAGACTATTTTAGAAACGCCCAGGACTATTCTAGAAATGCCCAGGACTATTCTAGAAATGCCAAGGATTACTCTAAAAATGCCCAGGACTGCTTTCCAAACGCCTGAGACTATTCTCGAACTGCCCGGCTTTAGGACGCTCTGTGAGTTGGTGGTGGTGGGGCGGTAGGGGGGGAGGGGGAGGGGTGACGATGTAGGAAACCAAAGGACCGTGGAGAGAAGGGGCAGGGGAGGGCGGGGGGTTTTATGCAAGTCTTAGTTACTGGGGTGTTTTCGGATCTGCTCTCATGTAGAAACTGTTAGACCAGCGCTGTCACTGCCACCACCTGTACCTTTGAAAAGATAAAACCCACCTCAGGACATAAGCCATCTTTATTTGTGTGTACAGTTGCCCCCCGCCCCCCACCCCTCTCCCATCCTCCCACGTCCTTCTCCCTCCTCCCCCTCTCCTCCTTCCTGTGCCTACGCTGCTCAATCTCGTAACTCGCGATCACATGACAACGTCGGCGAAGACGATGATGATAAGGAAACGTGTAAATACGAATGCCACCCCACCCACCCCTCTACCCCATCCGTTCCAAATGCCGGGTGATCTCACCTGTTGGTGCTGGTGGGCGCTTTCCAGGTGACCATGACGATGAGACACAGGATGACGGTGACCAGAAGAACCAGGGGATTCAGCCACCACCTGCAGCACAGTAAGTGACCGAGCGTGAACAGTCTGTCCCTTTCAGACCATGACTCTACCTTTTTTCTTGGCTCTCTCAACACATTCACGCGCGCGCGTGAGACTGCGATGATGTGATTTTACTGTGAACTATGATTTACTGAGAATGCGTCCTACTGTTGAGTGTTTGGATGTATACTATGATTTATCGTGAGGATGTGCTGTGATTTACTATGAGAATGGAAAGTGGTTTTTTTCTGTAAAGTCGTACTGTTATTTACTGTGAGGATATGATTTGATTTACCCTGAGAATGTAATGTGATTAATTGTCAGGACACAATATGATTTAGTGTGAGGATGTAATGTGATCTACTGTGAGGATGTAAAGTGATCTACTGTCAGGACACAATATAATTTACTGTGAGGATGTAATGCGATCTACTGTGAGGATGTAATGTGATCTACTGTCAGGACACAATATGATTTACTGTGAGGATGTAACGCTATCTACTGTGAGGATGTAATGTGATCTACTGTGAGGATGTAATGCAATCTACTGTGAGGATGTAATGTGATCTACTGTGAGGATGTAAAGTGATCTACTGTCAGGACACAATATGATTTACTGTGAGGATGTAATGCGATCTACTGTGAGGATGTAATGTGATCTACTGTCAGGACACAATATGATTTACTGTGAGGATGTAACGCGATCTACTGTGAGGATGTAATGTGATCTACTGTGAGGATGTAATGCAATCTACTGTGAGGATGTAATGTGATCTACTGTGAGGATGTAAAGTGATCTACTGTCAGGACACAATATGATTTACTGTGAGGATGTAACGCGATCTACTGTGAGGATGTAATGTGATCTACTGTGAGGATGTAATGTGATCTACTGTCAGGACACAATATGATTTACTGTGAGGATGTAATGCGATCTACTGTGAGGATGTAATGCAATCTACTGTGAGGATGTAATGTGATCTACTGTCAGGACACAATATGATTTACTGTGAGGATGTAATGTGATCTACTGTGAGGATGTAATGCAATCTACTGTGAGGATGTAATGTGATCTACTGTCAGGACACAATATGATTTACTGTGAGGATGTAATGTGATTACTTGTCGGGACACAATATGATTTAGTGTGAGGACATAATGTGATCTACTGTGAGGATATAAAGTGATCTACTGTGAGGATATAATGTGATCTACTGTGAGGATATAATGTGATCTACTGTGAGGATGTAATGTGATCTACTGTGAGGACATAATACGATCTACTGTGAGGATGTAACGCGATCTACTGTCAGGACACAATATGATTTACTGTGAGGATGTAATGCGATCTACTGTGAGGATGTAATGTGATCTACTGTCAGGACACAATATGATTTACTGTGAGGATGTAATGCGATCTACTGTGAGGACACAATGCGATCTACTGTGAGGACATAATGCAATTTCCTGTGAGTATGTAAAGTGATCAACTGTGATATGATCTACAATGAGAATGTAACATGATTTACTGTGAGGATGTAATGTGATTTACTGTGACGATGTAATGTGATTTACTGTGAGGATGTATTGTGATATACTGTGAGGACACAATATGATTTACTGTCAGGGTCTGTTGTATTTTTCGGTGAAGATTTACTTTCCTGAAAATATTACAGGCAAACCATACGAGGCTAATCAGTGCTCCGGTCTGGATAAAACTCACATAGACTGCACGAAGAATCTGGCCAATGGGTTGGCGTGGATACGCCTCTGGTACTTGATGTCATGGATGATGTCTATAGACCAGTCCATGAAGTCCCTCAGCTTGTTGCTGGGCGAGGTGCGGTCCACGCTGTACTTGAACTTCTCCTTGATCTCCTCCCGAAGCACGTTCTGCACAGCATCGTCATGTATTCCATCAACAACGTGACTGCTGAGAGAGAGAGAGAGAGAGAGGAGAGAGAGAGAGAGAGAGAGAGAGAGAGAGAGAGAGAGAGAGAGGGAGAGAGAGAGAGAGAGAGAGAGAGAGAGAGAGAGAGAGACAGACAGACAGACAGACAGACAGACAGACAGACAGACAGACAGACAGACAGACAGACAGATGTCTGCGGAGTGGAGAAGGGTTTCTTTTTTGTCATACCTTTCCCCTATGGTAGAAGTCTCTTATTTTGGATGATCAATTCAAACTAGGACGGATTTTCGACGTTTGCTTCACTCAGTATCTGGAAACCGAAGGCTTCGTTGTGTACTTTCATATACATTTATAGACATCTCTACATTTATGTATATATTCATTACACACACACACGCGCACGCACGCACGCATGCACGCGTGTGTTGTGTGTGTGTGTGTGTGTGTGTGTGTGTGTGTGTGTGTGTGTGTATGTGTGTGTGTGTGTGTATGTGTGTGTGTGTGTGTGTGTGTGTGTGTATGTGTGTGTGTGTGTGTGTGAGTGTGTGTGTTGTGTGTGTGTGTGTGTGTGTGTGTGTGTGTGTGTGTGTGTGTGTGTGTGTGTGTGTGTGTGTGTGTGTGCAAGCGCGCGCGTATGTGCGTGCACACATCTTCGCATATGAACAAGAACGTGAGTGTTAACAGTCATGCCTCCAACCTCTCCGGTCAACCATTCCACCTATGTCATCACAACCACGTGCCACCTTGAACTGACCTTGTCCTTGACCCGGAAGTGGATTTTCTGGAGCACGTCGTCTTTGAGGATCTCGATGGAGAGCGTGCTGCCGCTGAAGTAGTCCCACGCTTGTCCGTCCAGCGGCGTCTTCAGCAGACCTGCATCCGACACCACACATCAATTCATCAGCTATACTGCTAGCGAATGATATTTTAGGGTATACAGTAAATTAACAATACAGCAAGACATGCTGAAGACAATAAGACATAATGTTGGTCAGCAAGACATCAGAGTTTACTGTTAGTCAGCCAAACAGCGGGGTATATTGTTAGTCAGCAAGACATCAGGGTAGACTGTTAGTCAGCAAGACATCAGGGTAGACTGTTAGTCAGCAAGACATCAGGGTATACTGTTAGTCAGCAAGACATCAGGGTATACTGTTAGTCAACAAGACATCAGGGTAGACTGTTAGTCAGCAAGACATCAGGGTATACTGTTAGTCAGCAAGACATCAGGGTATACTGTTAGTCAGAAAGACATCAGGGTATACTGTTAGTCAACAAGACATCAGGGTATAGTGTTAGTCAGCAAGACATCAGGATATACTGTTAGTCAACAAGACATCACGGTATACTGTTAGTCAGAAAGACATCAGGGTATACTGTTAGTCAGCAAGACATCAGGGTATACTGTTAGTCAGAAAGACATCAGGGTATACTGTTAGTCAACAAGACATCAGGGTATAGTGTTAGTCAGCAAGACATCAGGGTATACTGTTAGTCAACAAGACATCAGGGTATACTGTTAGTCAGAAAGACATCAGGGTATACTGTTAGTCAGCAAGACATCAGGGTACAGTGTTAGTCAGCAAGACATCAGAGTAGACTGTTAGTCAGGGAGAAAATCAGGGTATACAGTTCAGTCAGCAAGACATCAGGGTATACTGTTAGTCAGCAAGACATCAGGGTATACTGTTAGTCAACAAGACATCAGGGTATACTGTTAGCAAGACATCAGGGTATAGTGTTAGTCAGCAAAACATCAGGGTAGACTGTTAGTCAGCAAGACATCAGGGTAGGCTGTTAGTCAGGGAGACATCAGGGTATACTAATAGTCAGCAAGACATCAGGGTATACTGATAGTCAGCAAGACATCAGGGTAGACTGTTAGTCAACAAGACATCAGGGTATAGTGTTAGTCAACAAGACATCAGGGTATACTGATAGTCAGCAAGACATCAGGGTATAGTATTAGTCAACAAGACATCAGGGTATAGTGTTAGTCAGCAAGACATCAGGGTATACTGTTAGTCAGCAAGACATCAGGGTATAGTGTTAGTCAGCAAGACATCAAGGTATACTGATAGTCAGCAAGACATCAGGGTATACTGTTAGTCAGGGAGACATCAGGGTAGACTGATAGTCAGCAAGACATCAGGGCATACTGGGAGTCAGCAAGACATCAGGGTATACTGTTAGTCAGCAAGACATCAGGGTATACTGTTAGTCAGCAAGACATCAGGGTATAGTGTTAGTCAGCAAGACAACAGGGTATACTGTTAGTCAGCAAGACATCAGGGTATACTGTTAGTCAGCAAGACATCAGGGTATACTGTTAGTCAGCAAGACATCAGGGTATAGTGTTAGTCAACAAGACATCAGGGTATAGTATTAGTCAGCAAGACATCAGGGTATAGTATTAGTCAACAAGACATCAGGGTATAGTGTTAGTCAGCAAGACACCAGGGTAGACTGTTAGTCAGCAAGACATCAGAGTATATTGTTATTCAGTCAGAGTTTACTGTAGGCCAACCGATCAGGATACAAAATTATACATACACACACCAATGCGCATTCGGATACTTAATTAAGGACATGATCATGTGCATCTCCCTTTCTGGTATGGACGACAAAGAAATTCGCTGGGACTAGAACACAATATCATGGAAAATTGTATGGCAATACAAAAAACTCTCTCTCTCTCTCTCTCTCCACACACACACACACACACACACACACACACACACACACACACACACACACACGCACGCACGCACGCGCGCGCGTATACACACATAAACACATACATGTGTCATAGGATATCGTGGACACTGACGTATGTTTGTGTCAGAAGACCCAATACATGAAACAGACCACAGACAGATAGTGTTGGAAAAGACAAAAAACAGGATCATAGACAGACAGACAGACAAACATACGCATACACACGCGGACGCGAGCACGCACGCGCGGCACACACACACACACACACACACACACACACACACACACACACACACACACACACACTTACTCTACAAATGCATATACAGACACACAGTCTCTCTCTCTCTCTCCCTCTTTCTCACCCTGTTTGGTGCAGGACTGATGCAGGTCCATCTTACGGCACAGGGTGTGGTAATACACAAAGCCTACATCGTTCACCAAGTTGTGCACCTGCTCCCACTCAGGGCCTTGTTTCTGGAATATGAATGAAATAAATGAATAGATAAACGTATAAATAAATATATAGATAAATAAAAACATGTAAACAAACATACGAATAATTAAACTTTAGCAGTATTGTATTTATCTAAAGAATGGCAGGGTAGAGTGTAGAATCTTTCAAACCTGCATGGAAAGAAGAAGAAGAAGAAGAAGAAGAAGAAGAAGAAGAAGAAGAAGAAGAAGAAGAAGAAGAAGTACAAGAACAACAAACATCAACAAGAGAAGAAGAAGCAATGTGAAGTTACGCATTTTCAACTGAGCAAGTTAACATACAAAGCAAATAAACAGACCACACATGTACAAGAACAGATATATACGCATTAATATTTCATATCAAATAGAGGAAAAAAACCCACTGAACACACACACACACACACACACACACACACACACACACACACACACACACACGTAAACAAATACCGTCATATTCACACATACTAAGCACTCATTCATGTGTACACAAACACACACATGTATGCACACACACATATAAACACATAAACTCATGCTTATACATGATATGCAGGTATGTACACACACACACACACACACACACACACACACACACACACACACATATATATATATATATATACATATACACACACACACACACACACACACACACACACACACATATATATATATATACACACACACACCATATATATGTATATATATATAAACACTCTCTCATGTATACACCCCACACACTCACTTACATGCACATGCATATATGTGCATACCCACATACCCACATACAAACATGCATGCTAATACTAACATGCATGCTAACATCATGTACATACATATACAAGCGGGTGACTAAAAAGGCGTATGAAAAGTACTAAACACTACGATCTGCGGTTCGGCCCCATCACACACACACACACACACACACACACACACACACACACACACACACACACACACACACACACACTCACAATCATTGTAAAAGGAAAGCAGAACACAACTACAGAAAAACTATTTACAAACACCAACAAATATGACATTTAGCCCTTTCTTCCCTCATGTTTTTGACTTCCAGCTTTATTCACTGAATCTTAGTCAACAAACATATCTAAATAATCACGTGTTGTGAATAAATAAATAACCATGAATTTCGAGAGAGTTCAAAGAAAGTGATGTTTTGAGCAGTTCAGTTACAAATCCCCTGGTGTGCTGTTTCTTACACGACAATCGTGTAATGAACAGATGTCTGAATCAGATTACAAGCATGAAGTCTTTTTCTCCTCCTGTGCATACACGTGCACAATACATGAAAATGTTTAAATCAGACCATCAGCACACACTCTTTTATTTCCTTACGTGCATGCACGAACACAATGCTTGAACAGCACACAAATGAATAATGACATAAACATATGATTCTGCAGTTACGTAAATAGTAAGTGATGATGATAATGATTACGACGACGTGAAGAACATCAACAGTAGTGACAACAACAATAATGATATTCATTTTCATCATCACCATCCACATTAGCGTCATCACCTCATATCTCCTCCTCCTCATTCCTTTCTTTGGTACTGTATAAGCTGTTGAAGTGAATATCGGCTCCTACAGCTACAAATATAACATTTTCTAGAATGTGGTGTATGGATACAATTGTTTGAGGGATTACTTAATGATTTGCCAAGGCTTTATTCACTAGGCAAAACGTCAGATCAAGCTCTTTATCAGGTGTAAAATGTTATGTCAAGGTTTTCAAAAGGTATGAAATTGTACTGCATTGTTGTTCCGGTGGTTAGCGTCACAGTTTTCGTGCTGGGAGGTTATGGATTCGATTCCCTGCGGAGCCAAGGATTTGTGGGATTTTTCTGCCACAAAATGGTCCTACCATGAACTGAGTATGCTAATGGCTCAGTTGGGATGACCGGAATCATGCAGTAGAGTTTCATCCATCTGAGAGTGTTGCTCAAATTTCATGACCAACACTACAGGTATCTGTATGTCTCGGGCCTGGTTGATGTCTGGATGTGTTACGCCTAGAGTACAGCCATGTCATGCAGTCTTAGACCAAAATGGAATTTAATAAGCACAAAAAACTATCAAATTCTGTGGCCCTTCATTCCATGCTCTCATGGTGACTTCAGTTTCGATTCCTCTTCAAGTCTATGCCCTTGATGATTTCATGGTGAGGTCGTCGCCGGTATTGGCAAGTTCATGGGAACTGTCGTTGGAAAGACGAGGTGGCGTCCTCCAGGAGGACGCTCAGTCACCCGGCTTCGAAACTAAGAAGTTGTTGTCGTGAGCATGGGGCATAGTAGATGCTGTCCTGCGCATGTTAGATCAGAACAACACACAAGCACAACAGAACACCATAAGCCAGGGATGTGATTAACACAGAATCATAGAACTTGTGCACTGCTCACACACACCAAAACAAAAAAAAAAGAAAAAAAAAGAAAAAGAAAAAAAAGAAAAAAAAGAAAAAGAAAAAATGAAAAAAAGAAAAAGAAAAAGATCGAAAGCAGGCAGGTGAACTTTTCACACAACAATGCAAATGATTAAAAGTATGACTCGAGTATCACCAAGAACTCGATAAAGGTGTGAAACACAGGTAAATGAAATGAATCAGAAATCAATTGAATGCAAAAACCAACCAAAACAGAAAAGACCAACCAGCTTCCAATGCAAAGAAACCAGATGATAAGGAAAACACACCATGCCACCCCCAACCCCCTCCCACCACACCCACCACTACCACGCTCACCCAAAACAGTCCATTTTGGAATGGTTATTGCACACAAACAGAATCTAAAACAAACAAAAACTGTACCGATCAGTTAACAACGACAGATGAAGGGTTGATTTTTACTTACTTTATGCTTCTTTTAAAATACCCGTTTAAATTATACATACTTTGATGTTTTCGCTCGATTTGTTTGAAAAACAAAAACATAACATTTGAGAATATTCATACGAATTATGGATTTTGAAATGAACTATGTCCCTAGAAGCAAACATGCTGACACGGATTACGCTGTATATAGAGCGTTTCCTTTCATGACTCGTACTACCGGTTGCCACTTGTTTCTGTCTTTCTGTGTGTTCAAAAATATCCTCAACACTTTTCAAGACATGTAAATTGTCAGTAATTCATCATCATTTTTGTTATTTTACTCTACTGAGTTTTAACAATTTCATGGATACAGTGGATACAAATTTTACGTAATCGTATTCTTCCTCTATTTTTCATGCTTCATACGTACGCTTTAATATGCTTGAAAAATATGACGACTCATAATTAAACATAAACAACATGTGTAGTTTTCAACACGATTACCATTAGTTTCAAATCATGAAAAGTTGAAGCTGTTCACATGTTTTGCTTAACAGTATTAAGCTTCTTTTGTTCCTGGTGAGAATTTGCCACCTCGCTAAACATAGATCTTATGTCATCAATATTTTAAGAACGCTGATCTGAGGATCGTGTCAACTGATGAGATAAATACATCTAACTCACACTTTGTACAATATGCTCTTTTTGTCTCTTACTTTTGATGTACATTGAACATAGCTTATGTTAGTCAAAATAAAAGTTCATCATTGAGCGAAAAGTCATTAAACAAAACAAAACAAAACATAGCAAAACAAAAAGAACCTTTTTACCTGAAAACTCTCTTACAGAAAGATCATGAACCCTCACTGTGAAAGAACATTGAAAAAAAAAAAAAAACAGTGCAAAGCAAAGCAAAATGAACCTTTCACCGGAAAACTCTCATATAGAAAGGTCATTAACCTCACTGTGATGATTATCACCGTATTCTCTCCAAACAAAATTCAAACAAAAATCAGGCTAAAATAATATAAAACGAAACCTGAAACAAAATCTTAGACACTGTGTTGAAACCATAATGACTATGTTAATTACCATAACCCCACACACAACTAAACAAGGTCCGCACAAAGAGCATTCAACAGGACAGAAGATTTACCTGGTCCGGTTTTTGCAACACCTGTTGATAAATTGAACAAGCAAATGTTTATGTGAATTTAGCTCCTCCACATTTTGATACTCCGTTTTGTGCACAAGGGTCTCTCTCTCCCTTTGCCTCTCTCTCTCTCTCTCTCTCTCTCTCTCTCCACACACACACACACACACATACACACACACACCACACACACACACACACACACACACAGCACACACACACACACACACACACACACACACACACACACGCACACACGCACACACACACACACACGCAAACAAACTCCAAACCAACCAATTAAACACACACATACAAATGCATCTGTATGCAGAGAGAGAGAGAGAGAGAGAGAGAGAGAGAGAGAGAGAGAGAGAGAGAGAGAGAGAGAGAGAGAGACAGAATACTGCAAAATACATGCAAAATAAGTACGTGACCAGAAGCACCATCTATGAAATAATAATGTAAGTCCAATAGTTTCCAAATGGATATAAAGATATTTCACACACACACACACACACACACACACACACACACACACACACACACACGCACACATACATTCTCTCTCTCTCTCTCTCTCTCTCTCTCTCTCTCACACACACACACACACACACACACACACACACACACTCCACACCACACCACACAATACACTTCTAAAAGAGACAAAAGCAGTGAAATACATTCCATGCGTGGCCATATAAGAACTAACACACACACACACACACACACACACACACACACACACACACACACACACACACACCTACACACATTCTCTCTCTTTCTCTCTCTCTCACACACACACACACACAACACACACACACACACACACACACACACACACACACACACACACACTAACACTAGATTAGAAGCTTCAAACTTTTATTAGCTGCAAAGACGAGAATCTAATAAGGATTCCACAAAATTAATTCATAAACTGCAAGCAGTTATGGGGACTGCTATTAGATGGACTTGATAGCGCCCTCTGAAGGGGACGCTATCTGACTGCAGCTCTAAGACTAAGCAATTGTTGCCCCTGGTAGTGGGGCGTGTATGCGTTGAATCAGAAAGGGCATTCACTTTACATAAATGAAGAAACTCGGCAGCAGTGCAGTGTCTCCTCTGGTGGGTTGCCGTACGGCGAGCTGATATTGATTGCTTTCTGTAGATAGCTGGTGCTGTGACATGACAAGCTCGTTTGTGATCGAGCAGGGAGCGGCTAGAATGAGCGATAAGGAAGTAATTCCGATGGCACCGACACAGAAGCAGACACAGACACACACAGACACAGATACAGACAGACAGACAGAAAAACACACACACACACACACACACACACACACACACACACACACACACACACACACACACACACACACACAGGCGCGCGCGCGCGCGGTAAAGAATACAAATATCGGGCGCAGAGGTGATTTTGGCGACAGTTTAGTAGTTGCTTATGGATCAGCCACTGGATCTTAAAGGAAAGCACCAAGGACAACTTGTTTTCTGGTTTTCTACAACTCTCTGGCCATTAAACCAGTGGAATGTTTATCACTTTGATGGTTTCCTTTGACATGCTGATCCTTGGAGAAGGTCTTTCCAGACCAAAACTTTGGACCACTCAAGTACTGCCGAAGTCACCCCATTGGCATTCACGCGGAAACTAATCAGAACCAGAGATATCCACAGTGAAACTCACCGCGGTGAAAGTATCTTCGCACCGAAACCAACCCAAACACAAATGCAGTACCTTACAGAGTCATCACACTCCACACAACCCCAGTGACACTCTGCTCACTCTCCAAAAAGCAAAAAGCAGTGAACATGCACGGCATGCACAGTGACACTCCAATCCAAACTCACAGTCGCTTTAATCAAAACAGCTACGATTCAGATCTATGCAGTATTCAGGGTGATTTCTAACGTGGCAGTGTGCAGGAAAAAATAAAATCTCCACTACCAACAACAACAACCGTAGATGTACTGCACAAGTTGCACACTGAACTCCACACACACCTGTATGTCTTGGTAGGCCTGCACCATGGTCGACATCAACACCTCGCTGTCAATGTACTCCAGAACTTCCTGCACGGAGCCACAACATAAATCGTGTTCTTAAAACCACATACATGGATTTGTCTTTCCGGCCGCTTCGCAAATAAAGAAACAAACGATCAGCCATAAGAGAGAGAGAGAGAGAGAGAGAGAGAGAGAGAGTGTGTGTGTTCAATGAGCACTAAAAATCTACAACTGTGACGGAACGAATCAATCAGTTAATGAACCCACACTGC
>CM065732.1:22266965-22279465 GCA_033310375.1 Conus canariensis
CCCTGCCCTTTCCACACTACCTCTGAAAATTCTTTTTGAAGGGTGGTTTCTCTGTTGCACTTCTATCATTTCTGTCTCTTGTTTGTTAAAGATTAACCTACCCCCTTTTACCTTCTCCCAAAGAGTCCCTGGACCCCGCGTTAAATAAATATTACGGGTACATGCAAGCGAATGCGTTGGTTAGTCGCTATGATTTCCGCTCTTTCTTGTTTTGCCATGCCAGCCCTTTCATAAATACACTGCAATTTCTTAAGACTTACAACTAGTTTTGGTTTACTATCATCTACCTGAAAAACAATACATGGTGTCATTCACAGTGCATTATGAGACAAAGGTGCATCGAAGACGACAGTGCAGCGCTTCGAAAGAGGACTAGGTGAATGCTAATCCATGCTTTGCAAACAGTCTGAGAATGCACGTGCCTTTCGGGTCAGTGTGTTTGTGCGAGTGTGCGTGCGTGCGTGCGTACGTGTGTGTGTGTGTGTGTGTGTGTGTGTGTGTGTGTGTGTGTGTGTGTGTGTGTGTGTGTGTGCGCGCGCGCGCGCGCGCGCGCGCCATTCCTGCGTGCATGCAAAATGACAAAAGCATAATTTTTCATGAACAATGACTACCAAGTAAGCAAACAAACTTAACAACAGAAAAACAGATTTCTAAAACACGACTATAAACGTGAAAAAAAAATTGCACCTATAGCGCAACAAAACACAGCATTAATGGAATAAATATACATGAAAAAGAATGCAAATTCAAATCTGGTACCAGACAAATCCTCATGAATCTCCAGATGGAGTACACATTACTTAAAAAGGCTAACTTTTACTCCAGACTGTACTGACAATTCCATTTTGACAAATATAACCTCACAACTTATTTTTATTCAAGTTTATGATATGCTATATAAAGGACGCAACAAAAAATGAAAAAAAAATCTGAAAAAAAAGGAATCCCAACATAATGAAAACCACTGGGCAACACAACATAAAAGCAGTGCCAGGTACACTGTTTGGTGCACACAACATGACTAAAGTGACAGCAAATTCAAAAACCTATAACCTAACACTCCCTGAGAACAAAATGTCGGCCGGACGGCGTCTTTGTAATATTCATGACGAATTGCAAGAACAAGTTTTCTTCTGTTCTTTCTATCGCTGTCTGCATATGTGTGTGTGTGTGTGTGTGTGTGTGTGTGTGTGTGCGCGCGCGCGCGCGCGCATGCGTGCGTGCGTGCGTGCGTGCGCGGGTGCGTGCGCGCGCGCGCGCGCGTGTGTGTGTGTTGTGCTTTGTGTGTGTGTGTGTGTGTGTGTGTGTGTGTTGTGTGTGTGTGTGTGTGTGTGTGTGTGTGTGCGTGCGCGCGCGTACATATATGTATATATATATATATATATATATATATATACTACTAAAAACAATTGAAGTACCACCCCTAATTTTTGTATGCAATTTTTAAAAAGCTCTGATAAACCAATTAATATTGATAATTGAATAAACTCTGCTGGATAAGCTTACCCGGTTCTCAAATACTACTCCTCGTGCATTTTTGTTATGTTAAAGTCGGTCAGCAGTTATCTACCGCGTCGCATCTGAGGCAAAAAAATCCCGAGAAATTATCGAACTTGTGTCGCTCCCAGATTTTGACACAGACACAGCAAGAAAAAAAAATGTGATGCACGTGAAAGCAAGGTCTTTTCTGAGCAGAATTGCAATCAGTTAGTACATTTGACGGGTATAAAAAGTCGCGAAATTTAGGAAGATTTAACCATGCCTGCGAGACAACGACTAAGCAACACCGACAGAGGAAGAGCGATAGCATGGTACCAAGAAGGTATTGGCTTGAGGGAGATTGGTCGACGGCTTGGAGTGAGTCACCCAGTCATTCTGAGGCTCAGAGACCGTTGGCTTAACACTGGAAGTGTTGAAGAACAGCAGGGACGTGGACGGACGAGAAGCACCTCCAGACAGCAGGATCGGTTCATTGTTATCGCTTGTCTGAGAGACCGTTCAGCCAGTGCCACAGTACTCCGAGACCAGCTACGACAAGCCAGCAACGTCAACGTCAGTACCCAGACAGTTCGGAACCGGCTCCACGACGCCAACTTGAGGTCAAGGTCCCCAGCAGTGAGATCAATACTGACCCCAGCGCATCGAGCTCATCGTCGGGCCTGGGCAGCATGTCATAGAAGGTGGACAAGAGCTGAATGGGCAACAGTACTCTTCACAGACGAGTCAAGGTTCACCCTCAGGTTCAACGACGGGCGGGTTCGCGTCTGGCGACGTCCTGGAGAACGCTACGTTGACGCTGCCGTCAGGGAGCATGACCGCTATGGAGGTGGGTCCGTGATGGTGTGGGGTGGGTTCAGCCTACGTCACAGGACCCCCCTACACCGTGTTGAAGGCCGCCTGACCGGTGCCACCTACCGCGACACCATCATCCGCCCCCTTGTGATGCCCGCCCTGAGGGCAGTTGGCCAGGGCGCCCAGTTCCAGGACGACAACGCGCCGTGCCACCGCGCCGCCATCGTGAATCAGTTCCTACAAGGGCAGCAGGTGACAAGAATGGACTGGCCTGCCAGGTCACCAGATTTGAACCCCATAGAGCATCTGTGGGACGTGCTGGGGAGGCGAGTGCGGGCCCACAACCCTCCAGCAGACACCGTGGACCAGCTGTTTCAGTTGCTGGAGCAGGAGTGGCAGGCGATCCCCCAGGACACTCTCCGCCGCCTGGTGCACTCCATGAGACGTCGATGTGACGCTTGTTTGAACGCGAACGGTGGTCATACCCGTTATTAACATCATGACATCTACCGTAGACTCTTGTTACTTTTCATTTTGGGGGTATGCCTCTTTAATCAAGTGTAAAACAAAGATAATTTTTTGTCACGGTGTTTGAATAAATTTGAATGGATTGAGGAATAATAAAAATAAAATATTCAATCATTAAATTATGTTCAGCTTTGTTTTCTTTCGAATGACAGCAGTTTTCCTAAGTAGTACTTCAATTGTTTTGAGTAGTGTATATATATATATATATATGTGTGTGTGTGTGTGTGTGTGTGTGTGTGTGTGTTGTTTGTGTTGTGTGTGTGTGCATATGTGCGTGCGTGCGTACGTGCATGTGTGTGTGTGTGTGTGAGAGAGACAAAGAGAGGGAGAGAGAGAGAGAGCGAGCGAGCGAGCGAGCGAGAGAGAGAGAGAGAGAGAGAGAGAGAGAGAGAGAGAGAGAGAGAGTGTGTGTGTGTGTGTGTGTGTGTGTGTGTGTGTGTGTATAAGTATGTTTTCGTGCGTTTAAACGAGTGAGTGAGTGTGTGGGGGTTGTGAGGGTGGAGGATGAGTGGATGGGTCGGTGTACGTGAACGCGAAAACTTTGAGAGAAAACAATCAAACAAAAGAGCATGAAAATGTCTGTGCACTCGAATGTAAGATCGAATCCTGCTCTGCACAAATCTTTTGACCTTCACTCACACCAACGAACTCAGTGAAAACCACAGTGATGGCTCAGTTCTTCAGCACACACATGAGCTCTCACAGACGCTAACGTGCACGTGGTGTAACACAAGTATGTATGAACAACAAAAACATCCCCCCCCCCCACCACGCCCGCAACTCACAGCACACCTCAACCTACCACGGCGCTGGAACGGCTGATATTCAAGTTTCGCTGCAAATACCAGAAACAGTTGACACACCTTTCCACGGAATGATACTTCAGTATAAAGCATGCTCTGGATTTCATACAGTATCAGTCCATGCAGACGTATTTGGGAAGTGATTCAATGAAAGGCGCTGGGAGAGAGAGAGAGAGAGAGAGAGAGAGAGAGAGAGAGAGAGAGAGAGTGAGAGAGAGGGGGGGGGGGGGCAGAGGCAGGCTACGCCCCACTGCATTCTTACCATAACTTCAGTGTGCAAGTGAAAGGCATGCACTTCATATCATCATCATCATCATCATCATCATCATCATCGTTGTCATCACTAGCAGCAGCAGCAGCAGCAGCAATAGTAGCAGCAGCAGCAGCAGCAGAAAACGTTCTGCCATCATCCTGTTCTACCTCTTCTTCTCCTGTCTAGCTTCAAGTTAGATTTGATATAATGATCAGCTGTATCGCTTTACACTTACCTTAATTGGACGTAACAAACAACTCTAGAACTTCTACAACTTAACATTATCATGTTGGATGCGACATTCTGTGCATTTTCTATGTCTACGGTTCGTAATGTCTTGACAACACGTACCTGTCGAAAATCATTTGTCTGTTTTGTACTTTGTATTAAATAAGCTTTTCTTCGCGCTCGGTTTCGTGTGCTTATTAGTATTTTTCTCTCTTTTTTTTTTGTAATCCAGGGGTCTGCTTAAGTTTCCTGTCTCTTTCCATTTGCTCTGATTGGAACTCTGTGGCTGTACATCCGCTCCGACTCGATGAAATATTAAAGCTTTGCATCTGCTCTGAGTAGACGGGATAACGATCATTGTAGCGGTACCTTTACACTGACTGACTTATTTTAATGCCTATGGTTTCAGTTTTGCTCTGACTTGATGCAACAACAGACTACATCTTTCCAGTTGCTAGGTACGACGTGATGGTAAACTCTACAGCTGTACACCTGCTTTAACTGGATGTAATAATAAACTTTACAGCTCTATGTTTGCTTTGTTGGATGCAACGATAACTTTGTAGCTTTACAATCGCTACTGCTGAATGTAACAATAAACTCTGTAGCTTCATTCGAATCAGAGTTGAGTTTGTATCAGAAGAGACAGAGAAACAGTCACAGTCACTGAAGCACTCTAAAGGAAAAAAAGACTATGAATCATAGGGGTAACACGTAACTCAGAAACCTAATTTCAAAAGAAATGAGAAAGAAAATTGCGTACTTGATTTTAGAACTCTACATTTGAAAAGAATCTTAAGGTGGGGTTTTTGTTAAAGTTACAAAACGAATGGCAAAAGAGGGGTATAATCTATCGTTTTTACGATTTAAGCCATGACATGTCATCAAGATCTGTTACTTCATCACAACACATCACATACACAGCGTTAGTGTTGGGCAAATAGGATCTGTCTGCGCTGTGTTAAAGTGGACTGTTGAAAGGAGAAGGTCAGCGGGAGAGAAATAAAAATGGGAGGGGGGGGGAGGTTGGGTAGGGGGGATGGAAGAGGGGGGGGGGGGACAACGATTTCCAAAGCTTACCCCTGCCAAACTGTGGGACTCTTCCTCCTCAGTGTCTGGCGGGTTTTCCTCAGACAATGCCCGGATGAGGGTGGCGATGGATTTCTTCAGGCTGTAGAGCTGAACATGAGGCGCACACGATCCTGATTAGTTCTGCCAATTTCTTGCTGGCTGATTAATGTCTGTAATCTGCTGGTTACTGTATATAAGTACGGTGTGATGTATAACTTGCACAAGTATTCGGCCATTCTCCTATAACAAAGTACTGGCATGCAGTATGTACACAAAAAATGGTGGCCACAGGTACGCTGATAATGACTTCTAACCACGGTTTAATAAGGACAGAAGTAATAAATGACCAGGAGGCACACCACCAAGAAAAGAATGAGTGAACACACACACACATGCACGCACGCACACACACGCACGCACGCACGCACACACACGCACGCACGCACGCGCGTACACACACACACACACACACACACACACACACACTCTCTCTCTCTCTCTCTCACACACACACGCACGCACGCACGCACGCGCACACACACACACACACACACACACACGCGCGCGCGCGCGCGCGCGCGCATGCACGCTCTCTCCCTCACACACACACACACACACAAAACACACACACACACACACACACACACACAGAGCCTCTGGTGACTGAATGCAAAACAAACTGTGTTCTTGAGGGGTGGGAGGGAGTCGATATGCAAAGTGAAATGTACCTGCTCCAGATCGCATCCTTTGAACTGCCCCACTCGAAGCATGTGGTTCACGTACTCGCACACCTTGTTGTCAAACACTATGGCCTGATTGTGAAAGTTGCCCTGGAATAATAAAAACAAGTACAATAATATAAACTGATATTGTGTATGGTGACCAAATTGTGAAAAAAGCCCCCAAACAACAACAACAACAAAAAAACATGCAAACCAATGTGGACTGACGTCAAGCATTTTAGCCTGACTGAGAAAGCGCCGCGTTTCCCTGATATAGAAGAATAAGGTAAAACAATGTAAAACGATATCAAACAATGAACAGTAATAGTGAAAATCGCCCTGAAATGAAAAACTTGAAACAACGTGAACTGATACTGTACCTGAGAGGAAAAGAGAAGGTGAGGACGGAGGAGAGGTGATACCAGAGAAGGCTAAAGAATGAGGAGGAGGAAGAGGAAGAGAAGAAGGAAGAGGAGGAGAAGGAGGAAAAAGGAGAAACGATCGAGGAAGAAGAGGAGTAAAAGAATAATGAGGCGTAACAGAAGGAGGAGGGTGAGGAGGAGGAGGAGGAGGAGGGGGGGGGAAGGAAAGAAAAATAAGAAAAGGAGGAGGAGGAGAAGGACGTGGAGGAGAAGAAGTAGTTCAGAAAGAGGAGGAGGAGAAGAAGAGGAGGAAGAGGAAGAGGAGAAAGACCTGTAAATCTAACCTAACCAAACTATTATTATAAACTGGCAATCATTTGGACAGGCATATTAAAAAAAAAAGACATTAGTTCCTCTGTTGTACTCAAACATCATAATTTGTTATTCCTGTGTGTAATCTTGAAACAAATTTCAAAAAGTCTCAATGACCATGGAAAACTTTGCTTCTAATTAAAGGTGCCCATAGATATCTGATCAGTTGTGTTGTATGTATTTGTCAATTCATCTATTTTGTCTTTTGGGAAGCGAAAGTGGAGCAGAATGAGGGAATGTGTTGTGGTGGGGTCTCAAAAGAACGTTGCAGATATGTTGAAAGAATGAAATCAGATGATGGGCTGTTTGTGTGCTTCATTAGCCAAGTTTTTTTTAGTTGATTTTCTTTTTTTAATGGAGATGGGGAATGGGGGTGGGAAGGTGGGGGAGGCGGCGGGGGGCGGAGAGGAGGGGAGGATAGTGAGGGGGAATAATCATGGGGAGGGGTGTTGGTAGTAAGCAAAGTAGGTGAGGATGGGACAACGTGTGGTCTCTAGACATGGGCTGAATGATTTCACCACAGGAAGTGAATTCCATCACAGTGTAAAATGGAAGTGTCTTCTTTGTAATGTGAACTACTACTACCACTGTTATTAGTGCTACTGCTGCTGCTACTACTGTTACCACCACCATCACCACCACCATCATCATCACCACTACTACTACTACAACTACTACTACTACTACTACTACTACTACTACTACTACTACTACTACTGCCGCTGCTGCTATCGCTGTTACTGCTACTACTGCTAGCAGTACCGGTACTATCACTACCATTACAAGGACACATACAACTACCTATTATAATTATTGCCATTGTTACTCATCATTGAAGAAGACGAAGTAGTAGTAGTAGTAGTAGTAGTAGTAGTAGTAGTAGTAGTAGTAGTAGTAGTAGTAGTTACAGTAGCAAAAACTGTAATATTAATAGTGATGGTGATGACATCTATATCATTGATGATAATAATAATAATAATAAAAATAATAGAAATAATGATAAAAAATAATAATGATAATAATGATAACAAATGAGTAACGATACTAGGAATAATACAGCTTCTTCGATGACAAATAACAATAATAATGATTATGAGATTTATTATGCTTACAATCATCACTATTACTTACTTCTGTTATTATCATGGTGACAACGACGACGACGACGACGACGACGACGACGATGATGATGATGATGATGATGATGATGATGATGATGACGACGACGACGACGACGACGACGATGATGATGATGACGATGACCATGATGATGATGATGATGATGATGATGACGATGACGATGATGACGATAATGAACGGATTTAAATCCTTCTAACTGACCGAAGTGAACTCCACCAAGGTGTCAAAGAGCTGGATGATGAGAGGAGCCGTCTTGTCGTTGACGTTGCTGTAGAGGATGCTCAGGAAACGTGTCGTCTCCGCCACCAGGTTCACGGACTTGATGTTGTCTGGCTGCTCTCTCAAGTAGTCCTGCAACGATCAGAAATTTAATAAACGATATGTGTTCCACTCACAGTACTATATCTTTAATATTTCGTCATAGCGATCAGAAATTTAATAAACGATGTGTGTTCCACTCACAGTACGATATCTTTAATATTTCCTCAAAGCGATCAAAAATTTGATAAATGATATGTGTTCCTCTCACAGCACTATATCTTTGATATTTCCTCAAAGCACCCATAGGTTTAAAAATCCCTTCGATTACACATATTTTCACCTTCAGATCTTCAGATCTCCTCTACACCTAACAATCCCTACACGGTACCCATACCTTTCCCTCAGAACATCAGTCTTTTCATCCTCCCCTCACAACACTCTTATCTTCTTCGTTCCAACACAACAAATCAAATCTTTACCACCCCTTACGTCCATCATCCCATCACAACAGCTCTTTCTTCACAACACCCTTATTTTCACCACCACACCTCCTCCCTCAAAACACCCCTGTCTTCACCTCCCTCACAGCTATCTTCACCACCTCCTCCTACCACCAATATTTTCGCCATCTTGAAAAATGTCCCCATCTTAGTCATTTCCGCGCAACGCCCCTATCCTCACCATCCCTTCATAACACCTCTGTCCTCATCATTCCAGCACAACACCCCTATCTTCGTCACACTCTCAAACGCCCCTATCTTCGTCACACTCTCAAACGCCCCTATCTTCGTCACACTCTCAAACGCCCCTATCTTCGTCACACTCTCAAACGCCCCTATCTTCGTCACACTCTCAAACACCCCTATCTTCGTCACACTCTCAAACACCCCTATCTTCGTCACACTCTCAAACACCCCTATCTTCGTCACACTCTCAAACACCCCTATCTTCGTCACACTCTCAAACGCCCCTATCTTCGTCACACTCTCACACACCCCTATCTTCGTCACACTCTCAAACGCCCCTATCTTCGTCACACTCTCACACACCCCTATCTTCGTCACACTCTCAAACGCCCCTATCTTCGTCACACTCTTAAACGCCCCTATCTTCGTCACACTCTCGAACGCCCCTATCTTCGTCACACTCTCAAACACCCCTATCTTCGTCACACTCTCAAACGCCCCTATCTTCGTCACACTCTCAAACACCCCTATCTTCGTCACACTCTCAAACACCCCTATCTTCGTCACACTCTCAAACACCCCTATCTTCGTCACACTCTCAAACGCCCCTATCTTCCTTATTCCCACGCTAAACCCCTATCTTCCCCACTCCCGCATAACGCCTCTATATCCTCCCCTCCCCTTACGACAGTCTCATGTGTACTCTCCACCTTGTGCACTTCACACGCGAGACCAAGGACTCCCAGAACTGGCTTGCAACACCCATCAGCTTTGAAGTCAAGTTAATCCAACATGCTTCTACCTTCTTCCCTCCTCTGATGCTCATCTGCCACTCCTCTATCATCACCTATTCCCTTCTCACCCATAGCGCTATGACTCCTTTAGGTCGGTTGTCACAAACGAATCCCAGCACCTTTGAGGACAGGCTCAACTTAGCGATCATCTTTGGACTCTAGTTCATCACACACGTTCACCTCGGCTCTGCATCATCCAATCCATTAGTCCATCCTCATCCCACCCCATCCCACCCCACTCTACACCCCCCCCCTCACACCCGTCCACAGACCTGCAGCCCTTTATGCTGGTTGTCACACATCAGGCCCAGCACCCGGAGGACCAGCTCGATGTAGCCGTCGTCCTTGAACTCCAGTTCATCCGACATGGAGACAGCACACTCCGTCAGCTCCAGCATCTCCTCTTCGTCAATGTCCTGGTCGACATCAGTGACAAATTATTTGAAAAAACCAACCAACCAACCAAACAAAAAAACCGTAAACAGACTTTTTGTGTGGGTTACTTTAGATAGCCGGATAAATTTCCATTTCATACTTCATAGATTTGCCATTGTAATATGACGTGAAATACATATACTTCTTAGATTTGCGATTGTGTTATGACATGAAATAAATGGCTCATCATTTTTTTCTGTCAAATAATGAGGTCAATTAATTAAGAACATCTGCAATTTACGTCTGATAGAAAGAAGCCGTGTCTTTCAATTTCCCCGACTGGGCAGTCGATGATTTAACCTAAATGACGTCACCAGATGACGGAGCGACGACGAAGTCCCATATAATGACGTGTCAAGTCAAAATGCACTGAAATGGCATCAACATAGTAATGATATCAAACCATTAAAACTGATCCCAATTTACAAAACAAAAACAGAGAATCGTCGTTAAGGTTTTTTTTTTAACGTTGCATCTATATTTTACTGAATTATTTTACACTTACAAATTAAGAAAAAAAAAACAAAAACGATTTTTGACAACTACACACCAACGATTGTCTTTTTGACCGTCCGCTTAATTTTAGACTCAATCCTATTATCACTTTTCTGTCACTTAAGTCTTTTTCACTTCAATATTTTTATTAATGTACATTACTACTTCTTGACACTCTCCACATTGTTTTTACACTGTGAATCCCTCACTGGTGCTACTAATCAATTTATGAAGCTACAATGATCCATGCAATGCACTTCGACATTCAACTAATTAATCAATCAACGAAAAAAATCACAATCAAGTGATGAATGAATCATGATCACTCAATGAAGGGATCAATGGATCATCCATCCACCCATAAACTAACCGATTATTAACGAAACACCAACCAACCAACCAAACTCCTCCCAACCTTCTCTCTCTCTCTCTCTCTCTCTCTCTCTCTCTCTCTCTCTCTCTCTCTCTCTCTCTCTCCCCCAGCCCACTCACATCCAGTTTGATGTCCACAGTGTTTTCCTTGGCAGGTGCTACTTCCGCCGTTTTCTTGGGTTTAGTGGCAGGAGGCTTGGGAGGCTGCTCTCCCACCATTATGATTCCGCTGCCGTTAGGCTGCTTGCCAGCGAAGCCCGGCAACGCCAGTGTGCTGCCCATCTTGTTTCTACCTGGTGGTGTTAGCGGGTTGCGGTTCATGGAGAGACGGGACCCTTTCTGTGAATCACAGAAATACAGACACACATACAAAGATAGTCAAACAGACACAAATTCTCTCTCTCTCTCTCTCTCCCTCTCTCTCTCTCTCTCCCTCTCTCTCTCTCTCTCGCTCACACACACACACACACACACACACACACACACACACACACACACACACACACACACACACACATCACACAGAGGTCTACTGCTTAAGTTTGATCATCATTAGCACTGAAAGATAAGGAAGTCTAAAAAGAATTTGTCCAAAAAAAACCCAACACTATGTGATGACAAAGTGAAAATTGAAATCATTCACGGAGAGCGTTCTTCTTCTATTCACTTCATTCATTTGTTCAGATTAGTTCGATTTGCACCGAGCTTCTTTTGTAATTAGAGTTTCAGCTCCTGGTATGGGCCTCATCAGGTACTTATGTTTCATTGCTTTTAGATCAGCCGACTATACTGGACAATATCTGGGCCCTCACCACTCCATAGCGAAAGAAAAGAAAAAAAGAAAACAAAAAAGAGGTGCAGGTATTCTGTCATGGAACGAAAACCTGCCTTATATGGAAAAAAATCCCATTCTTTTGCACACCTACATTAAAACTGTACGACGATGTATTCCATTGCGCCCGTAGCTTTCGACGTTCTTAAGGCAAATCAGACTTGACCAGGCTGGGCGCTGTTCTGCTCAGTTTACAACATACTAGCTTTTCTTCTTTGACACGGCTACTCTTGGACGCTGGTCCTGTGAAAGATGCAGTGCTCCTCAGATCTCCACAGACCCGGACACCTTCTCCTGTAGAATGGTGGGCACCGGCTATGTCTGCTGTCATCCGCCCTATGGCCTCACAGTCTTGAAAAATGTGCTGCTGGTCTGGTCCTCTACTTCGCAGGATCAGAGAGGGAATGACATACGCACGGTGGAGGCTTCTGTATGCAATTGATGGTTCAGACGGTTGTGCCTTGTCCCCAGACGGATAACGATGACTTGTTCCTGCCCTGTCCAGCTGGTAGCGGCATTCCCGGAGCTGTGCTGTTCTGTGTAGAGACCTAGGAATGGTCTTCACCTCTCTGACACAGTTCTCTCCACCGACACTTGTTCTCTGCGGCCCACTTTGCCATTCTGTCTGTCTGTTTGTTCAACCGGATACTATAATACCCTCCATTAGAAAAATCTAAGTCTGGCCTTCTGATTAATGTTGTGGCGTACTCCAATGGAACTGCAGTCCACACAAACACGCTTTCTCAGTTGTTTGGGGTCATGTCAGATTGTACTCGTTTCAAGCAATCGTTCCAAGCTCCGTTACTGAATCGAATGCAGTTTCCATTCATCATACCGATTGTCATTTTCGTGGA
>CM065732.1:22281965-22286965 GCA_033310375.1 Conus canariensis
ATCTACACAACACACACACACACACACACACACACACACACACACACATACACACACCTACACAACCACACACACACACACACACACACACACACACACACACACACACACACACACACACACACACACAGAGGACATCAGAAAAAAAAGCTGGATGAGAAATGACAGAGAAGGCAGGCAGGACAGTGCACACAAGATGGGAATAAACCAGCAAACACAGAGACAGACACACCAACAAACAAAAAAAAAGGTGAAGTTTTTTCCCCACTGAAGCCAATTCTGGCATCGTGACTGAAAGCATGGCACGGCTGCGATGTAACACGTCGTATGGTACCTTGGATGCAGATTGAACCACGGGCCTGAATCTTCTGACTCTTGTGCACACGGCTCAGCTTGATGACCAGATACTTCTATATAATTTGTTATTTGATTCAGAAATTTTTTTTTCGTTCATATCCATCAGACCAGTTTTACTTGGCGTTTTTCAACATGCTCAACATGTGCTTTGGTCTTACATATTTTTTTTACTTTTCAATGCCGTAGGAACTTTATTTCTTAGTGCGTAGGAACTTCATTTCTTCATGTATCTGCCCTCATCAGTAACGAGAATCTGGCAATTATCAGAGTAAACAGTCTCTCTCTCTCTCTCTCTCTCTCTCTGTCTCTCTCTCTCTCTCTCTCTCTCTCTCTCTCCCGTGCTGCCCCTCTTTCTTCGCTATTCCTCTACTACCAGCACCCCTTTCTCTCTCTCTCTCTCTCTCTCTCTCTCTCTCTCACCCCTCTCTCACCCTCTCTCTCTCTCTCTCTCTCTCTCTCTCTCTCTCTAACAGAGGAATTTCCTTGTCTGATATTGCAAGTAAAGTATTTGGTTCTATAATTAACAAGAGATTGTCAGAATGGATTGAAGTAAGCAATATAACAGGTGATCACCAGGCAGGGTTCAAGAAAAACTTTTGTACAATTGATATGTTCACTCTGTTAGCAGCTGTCCAGAAACAATTTTCTAATAACCGTAAGCTTTATGTTGCCTGTATAGACTTTGAAAAGGCCTTTGACTCCATTTCAAGAAAACTTTTGTGGCCGATACTTACAAAAAATGGAATCAAAGGTAAATTATATAATTGTGTAAAATGCATGTACAAAGATGTTAAAGCTACGATAAGATGTGGGACAAAATTTAATGACTATATTAGATGTACTCAGGGTGTTAAACAGGGGGATGTCTGCAGCCCAGTATTATTTTCACTGTATATTAATGAATTAGCACTAGAAATTATTGAGAAGGGAAGACACGGTGTCACTTTTGACTTGATTGAATTATTTATATTGTTATTTGCAGATGATATCGTCTTGCTCTCTGAAACTGTCGTAGGATTACAAAACCAATTGAATAATTTGCATTCTGCAGCATATAGACTGGATTTGAAAGTAAACATGGGTAAACCAAACATTATAGTTTTTCGAAGGGTTGGTTTCTTAGCATCGCGTGAAAGGTGGTCGTATGGAAGTTCGCAAATGTCCGTGGTAAATGCTTACAAGTACTTGGGCATATATTTTTCAACAAAACTTAGCTTTACGTTTGCCTGTCATGATTTTGTTAACAGAGGAAAGCGTGCTGTTATAGCTATTTTAAGCTTGCTTTATACATTTGAAAGTGTTTCGGTTAAATTATTTTTTAAATTGTTTGATGCCCAAGTGCAGTCTATTGTACAGTATGGTGCTGAGATTTGGGGATTGGATAAAGGTCATGAAATTGAAAAATTACATTTATTTGCTATGAAACGCTTTTTGCATGTGGATAGACGAACCCCTAATGATTTGGTTTATGGTGAGCTTGGCAGATATCCCATTTATGTAAATTCATACGTGAAATGTATTAGTTATTGGCTTAAGCTCGTGCGTATGGGAGAACACAGATTACCTGCAAAAGCATACAAAGTATTGTTTGATTTAGATTCTAGAAGTAAATCAACTTGGGCAACTTCTGTTCGTAAATGTCTTTGTAGTTATGGGTTTTCGTTTGTTTGGTTAGAACAGAGTGTTGGATGTGTTAAAACATTTTTGGCTTGTTTTAAGCAGAGAATAATTGATTGTAACTTGCAAGACTGGAATAGTCATACTAAAAACAGTGAGAGATTTTCTTTGTTTCGATATCTAAAGTCAAATCAGGTAATGGAAGCAGAACCTTATCTATCGATGAATATTAATAGTTTTGTCAGATCTGCATTAACTAAGTTTAGATTCGGTGTATCTGATATTGCTGTGCACAGGCAACGTTACAATGTTCATACAGAATTAGATGTTTTATGTCCATTGTACAAGTCTGCCCCAGAGAACGAACTTCATTTTCTATTTGTTTGTCCTTTGCTTACAGATTTAAGACAAAAATATATTCCTTTGAAATATTATCGACGTCCATCATTTTTTAGGCTTGTCTTGCTTTTGTCGTCAAGAAATGAGAATGTTGTTGGTGATCTAACTTCATATTTGTATAAATCCTTCAAGAGGAAGAGTTATCTGATTTGAATTTGTTTATATGTGCGTCTATATTAATGTGTTGTTACATCAGTTATATGTCAATACCCCCTTCAAATGGGGCTGTGGCCTTTCTTGAATAAATTATCGTTATCGTTATCGTTATCTCTCTCTCTCTCTCTCCCCCCTTTCTCTCTCTCTGCCGCCCCTTTCTCTCTTCACTATTCCTCTACCACCACCACCCCTTTCTCTCTCTCTCTCTCTCTTTGTCTCTCTCTCATCGCTACTCCTTCACCACCCTTCTCTCTCTCACTCCCTCTCTCTCTCTCTCTCTCTCCCGCTCTCCCTCTCTCTCACCCCCCCCCCCCCCCCCGTCTCTCTCTGTCATATCACTTCTCCTTCACCACCCCAAATCCTCGGCGTTCCCTCATCTCTGATCTACTACCAGACGGACAGACGACTCACTTTTCTCTGGTTGCCAGGGCCGACAGCTGCATCCGGTTCTTCACGGCAAAGAAGAACGTCTCCTCCCGCGTGCCCGTGAAGTAGCCGAGCATGCTTTTCTGGAAGAAGTAGAGAACGCAAGTCAAACACACGACGTTACAATGCTACCTCCTCCTCCTTTATTCTCCTCTCACTCTTCTTTCTTATCCTCCTCCTCCTCTTTCTCCTTCTCTTCCTCTTTCTTCTTATGCCACTCTTCTCTCTTAACTTTCTTTCCTCCTCCTTCTATTTTTCTTCTTCTTCTTCTTCCTCTTCTTCTTCTTCTGCTTCTTCTTGTTCTTCTTCTTCATCATTATCCTCCTCCTCCTCCTCCTCCTCATCATAAAGATCACTGTCATCATCATCATCATCATCATCATCATCATCATCATCATCACTACCTCCACCACCACCATCATCATCATCATCACCATCACCTCCTTCCCCTACTTCGTGCTGCCAGAAATCCGGGACTCACCAATAGTGAGAGTTTTTCACGTGTGTGACCGTTTTCCATCCAACCAATAAGGTCGCCGCATTCAGTCTTCGGGGATGATGTATTAAAAACGGCATTGGTATGAATGATTGTATCGCCTGTTTGTTTGTTTGTCATTCATCCCACTGGCACGCAAAGACTTACAGTTTTAAGGAGGATAGAATGGCAGTTGAACGTGCATAATACTTTGTATATAAATGCCCGTGTCCATACATGTTCTATATTATCAGCTGTCATTCAAAGACCCTTGACGACGTTGTAATCTGCACAGAAGCTGAAGAGATACTCTCTCTCTCTCTCTCTCTCTCTCTCTCTCTCTCTCTCTCTCTCTCTCTCCCTCTGTCTCTCTCTCTGTCTCTCTCTGTCCGTCTGCCTATCACACACACACACACCACACACACACACACACACACACACACACACACACACACACACACACACACACCTGCACGTTCTCGTTGCCACTGAAGAGGAGAGCGGCTAGGAAGGCGAGGAGTTCCCTGACCAGGTCATCCTGAGGTCTGGACAGGTGGCCCAGCACACTGACCACCACGCTGTACGAGTCCAGGGCCGTCTGGACGTTCTCTATTACCCTCAGCTGTCTGTACACATCACACAGTGACATGTCAGTACTAGAGCTGTCTCTACGTTCTCTATCACCGTCAGCTGTCTGTACACAGTACACAGTGACATGTCAGTACTAGAGCTGTCTCTACGTTCTCTATCACCCTCTGCTGTCTGTACACAGTACACAGTGATATGCCATTACAAGCGCTGTCTGGACATTCTCTATCATCCTCAGCTGTCTATACACAGTACACAGTGACATGTCATTACTAGGGCTGTCTCTACATCATTCTCTATCACCCTCAGCTGTCTGTACACAGTGCACAGTGCCATGTCGTCACTAGGGCTGTCTGGAGGTTCTCTATCACCCTCATCTGTCTGTATACAGTACACAGTGATATGTCAGTACTAGAGCTCTCTCTACGTTCTCTATCATCCTCTGCTGTCTGTACACAGTACACAGTGACATGTCAGTACTAGGTAGGGCTGTCTGGACGTTCTCTATCGTCCTTAGCTGTCTGTACACAGTGCACAGTGACATGTCATTACAAGGGCTGTCTCTACATCATTCTCTATCACCCTCAGCTGTGCCATGTCGTCACTAGGGCTGTCTGGAGGTTCTCTATCACCCTCAGCTGTCTGTACACAGTACACAGCGACATGTCATTACTAGGGCTGTCTGGACGTTCTCTATCACCCTCTGCTGTCTGTACACAGTACACAGCGACATGTCAGTACTTGGGCTGTCTGGACGTTCTCTGTCACCCTCAGCTGTCTGTAAACAGTGACATGTCATAACTATGGCTGTCTACACGTCTTCTATCATCCTCAGCTGTCTGTACAATGACATGTCATTACCAGGGCTGTCTCTACATTCTCTATCACTCTCAACTGTCTGTATACGGTATATAGTAACATATCATTACCAGGGCTGTGTGCATGTTCTCTATCATCCTCAGCTGTCTGGACACAGTACACA
>CM065732.1:22291965-22311965 GCA_033310375.1 Conus canariensis
TTAATGGAGATGAGATATACCATGGCGTCCATGAAGTTCTATACATAAACACTGTGCAGAGGAACATTAATGGAGATGAGCGGGGCCACGACGGCCATGAATGTACATATACACAGCGCAGAGGAACAGTAATGGAGAGGAGAAAGGCCGCATCGTCAATGAATTTCTATACATATACACAGCGCAGACGAATATTAATAAAGATGAGAGGGGCCACGACGGCCATGAATTTCAATACATATACACAGCGCAGAAGAACAGTGATGGAGATGAGAAAGGCCGCATCGTCCATGAATTTCTATACATATACACAGCGCAGACGAATATTAATAGAGATGAGAGGGGTCACAGTGGCCATGAATTTCTAGACATATACACAGCGCAGAGGAACATAAATGGAGATGAGAGGGGCCACGGCGGCCATGAATTACTATACATACACACAGCGCAGAGGAACATTAATGGATATGTGAGGGGCCACAGCATCAATGAATTTCTATACATATACACAGCACAGAGGGACATTAAAGGAGAAGAAAGGTTTCTGCAGCGTCCATGAATTTCAAAACATATACACAGCCCAGAGGAACATTTATGGAGAAGAAAGGTTTTTGCAGCGTCCATGAATTTCTATACATATACACAGCGCAGAGGAACATTTATGGAGAAGAAAGGTTTCTGTAGCATCCATGAATTTCTATACATATACACAGCGCAGAGAAACATTAATAGGGCGGGGAGGGGGGGGGGGGGGGGGGGGGGGGAGAAGGGTCGCATCGTCCATGAATTTCTATACATATACACAGTGCAGACAAATATTAATAGAGATGAGAGGGGCCACGGCGGCCATGAATTTCTATACATATACACAGCGCAGAGGAACATTAGTGGAGATGAGAGGGGCCACGGCGGCCATGACTTACTATACGTACACACAGCGCAGAGGAACATAAATGGTAGGAGATGGGCCATGGCGGCCATGAATTACTATACATATACACAGTGCAGAGGAACGTTTATGGATATGTGAGGGGCCACAGCATCAATGAATTTCTATACATGTACACAGCGCAGAGGTGCATGAATGGAAATGAGAGGGTTCTTGGCGTCCATGAATTTCTATACATATACACAGCGCAGAGGGACATTAAAGGAGAAGAAAGGTTTCTGCAGCGTCCATGAATTTCTATACATACACACAGTCCAGAGGAACATTTATGGAGAATAAAGTTTTTTGTAGCGTCCATGAATTTCTATACATATAATGACAGCGCAGAGGAACATTTATGGAGAAGAAAGGTTTCTGCAGCATCCATGAATTTCTATACATATACACAGCGCAGAGGAACATTAATGGAGGGGAGAGGGGCCACATCGTCCATGAATTTCTATACATATACACAGCGCAGAAGCACATTAATGGAGATGAGAGGGACCACGGCGTCCATGAATTTCTAGAGATACACACAGTGCAGAGGAACATTAATGGAGATGAGAGGGACCACGGGACCATGAATTTCTATGTATATACATAGTGCAATAGAACATTAACGGAGAGGAGAGGGGCCACGGCGTCCATACATTTCTATACACACATAGAGCAGAACATAACTAGAGATAAGAGGGACCACACTATCCATCAATTTCTATACATAACATAATGCGATGGAACATTGATGGAGAGGACAGGGGCCGTTGCGGTCATGCTTTTCTACACACACATAGTGGAGGAATACTAATAAAGATAAAAGGCACCGCTGCATTTTTTAATTTCTACACACTTATAGAGAGGGGGGGGGGGACTTCAATAGAGATACGTGAGGAGATGGAGCCCACGAATTTCTACACAGACAGTAAAAGGGAACACTAATGCAGGTAAGAAGGGACATGCATTTCTACAGACACGCACACAGGAAGGGAACATAAGCAGGGACAAGAGATGCCACGGCGGTACATGAATTTCTCTACACATACATAATGGAGGGAAACTTAAAACTGAGTTGAGAGTTTTCACGGTGTGCATGAATTTTCTACGCAGGTACAGGAAAAGAAAACACAAATAGATATAAGAGTGGTCACAACATCCAGAAATTTCTACACACACGCACACACGCGCGCACACACACACACACACACACACACACACACACACACACACACACACAGAGTGGAATGGAACATAGAGATAAGGTACATGGAAAAAATGGCGCAAAAATACAGATAAATGTGGCGAAGGTGTCCTTGATTTTATACCTTCATATAAGAGGGGAAAATTCAAACAACACACACACACACACACACACACACACACACACAACACACACACGTTGAAACACACACACACATTGAAACACACACACACACACACACACACACACACACACACACACACACACACACACACACAGTCACGCGCGCGGGCAGGCGCTTACCTACGCACGGACATGCGCAAATGCCAACAAGTGAGTTACAAAAGGTAGACCGTTTCACAAAGCTGCCGTTTAAAAACTACACCGTTTGAAAATGCACTTTTCTGCCTTTAAGTGATTGAAAGTATGACAACAGAAAACTGTTTCAACGTCCGATGTTTGTCTGGTTGTTTCATTTTGTTGGAACCGTGTCAATATTACACACAAAAATAAAACATAAGAGATTTATATCTACCAGTTAAGCCTAACAGAGTTACTAAGCTTTTAGTAATATATACTTCGAGTGATTGAGAGAGAGAGACAGACAGACAGACAGACAGACAAACAGACAGACAGACAGACAGACAGACAAATAGACAGACAGAGACAGACTGAGACAAACAGTGACAGAGACAGACAGAGACATAGAGACAGGGACAGAGAAATACAAACAGACTGATAGACAGACAGACAAAGACAGACACATAGACAAAAGACAGACAGACCAACGGATAGAGAAAGAAAGATATTCATGAAGCCAAGACACACCCACCTCAAACGTCAGAGTCAGGGTGGACAGCTTGGCAGGTTCATCGGGGAAGGCGTCTTTGTCCGGCTGGTAGTAACTTCGGCAGAACACCTAGAAACCAACCCATCAGTCATGCACTGCCTTCACAAAGACAACACACAAAAGCACAACAACAACAACAACAAAGAATTGAACAACGCTGGTATGTACTAGTTCGGAGAGCTGAATTCTTGATGCTGCCTTTCTGGCTACACACCAAGGATGACAGGCATCCTAGTAACGTTGCTGTAAATGTGCTGCAGCTGATTTTCACTCATGAAAAACGATGCTGACTGATTCATACAGCACAGCTTCCACAGCCACACTGTACGTAATACATCCGTTTAAAAAGGCTCTGCATAGTTATGCAGGGATTGTCTTCAGTCGTGACAAGCTCCTAGCATAACATTATCAGTCTCCAAAATCCCCCGAAGTCGGAGTGTGGCTGCCCACGTGGCGGGGTAATCAAGTACTTCAGCTGTTCGGATGATCCCTGGAGTCTTTTAGCCAGGGTACGACAACAACACAACAACAACAACAACAACAACAACAACAAAAGGCAATGCCTTAATAAGACGCCCACCCATCCAGAAGTTGCTGGCTGGAAGTCCAACAGCGCCAGAATAAAAAAAAATCTGTGAGCAGAAGGGCACCTAGGAGGTCATGACCTGGATGCGCCCCACTCCCCTCCCCCCCCCCCTCCCCGCTAGAGCTCTAGAAGTTCGGGGCCGAAGCACTCCTCTGAGAGTGTTTCTTCTCTGAAGACCTGGAGTCACGCTCTCCCTGGAGTGTCTTTCTGTATCATATCTCGATGAGCTTTTGATTCGTAAACCAAATCAGCGTCCCCTTTAACTGTTAAAGGATTGCTACAGTACTGAGACTGACATAACACTGGAAACAAATGTTACAGCTCTCTAATATACAATAAACACGTCACACATTCTAGATCAGCCCATTTCAGTCGCATCACCCATCCAAACAACTGAATTCGTGGGGAAGAGGGGGTGATCTCACAGGACCGGGAGAAGCAGTCACCTGCAGGAACGGCATGACGGCGTCAAAGTAGTAGTGCAGCGTGCCTCGCATCACTTCGTCCTCCGAACTGCCCCGCTTGCTGTAAGTGCACAGGGTCAGAGGTCAGCGATCAGAAAGTTCTCATGGCAGGTGCTTTAAGTTAAGAATAAGTCTGACTGTACCGACAAGAGTCGAGATTGGTAAGGATGACAGTGAGAGATCAATGATGCCAGGAGACACACACACACACACACACACACACACACACACACACACACACACCGCACACACACACACACACACACACACACACACACACACACTCAAACACACACTAAATACAAACGTGTCTTTAGTTTCAAAGTAGGATGATTGCAGGCAGAAATTGAAACGCGAGCAAAATCAGAATTACTGAGCCGCAAAACGAAGGAACAAACAAATTACAAAACAAACACAACGCGCTTCAACCTATTGGGTCTTCTTCAGGCAGGACAAGGAAGGTCAAAACTATAAAAACGAAGAACGAACAGACTGTTATCCATCTCTTCGATCTGGGTGCAGAATTTGGTCTCGTGTGAACAACAAAAATTACGGAATACCACTGAGATTGAAGGGTAATAATAATAATAATGATCATAATGAATGAAATCATGCAATGGAATTGAGGTTGAAGGCACAGATAATAATAATAATGATAATAATAATAATAGTTAAAGAAGACGAATAAGTATGAGAAGAATAGTTACAATCACAGTTACCATAGCTATAGCAATAATAATTATTATATGTATGTATATATATATATATATATATCTGTGTGTGTATATGCGTGTGTGTGTGTGTGTGTGTGTGTGTGTGTGTGTGTGAATGAGAGAGAGAGAGGAGAAGAGAGAGAGAGAGTGTGTGTGTGTGTGTGTGTGTGTTGTGTGTGTGTGTAAGACTTTCTTGCATGAACAGCCATGTTCATTCATGCCTGTGCGTCTGTCTGCTTGCATATGCATATGTGCATATCTGTAATACAGCGCACTAGGGTGTGTGTGTGTGTGTGCGTGTGTGTGTGTGTGTGTGTGCGTGCGTGCGTGCGTGCGTGCGTGCGTGCGTGCGTGCGTGCGTGCGTGCGTGCGTGTGTGTGTGTGTGTGTGTGTTGTGTGTGTGTGTGCGTGTGCGTGTGTGTGTATTTATGTGTGAAGAACTTCTCTCCTGTTCAAAAGATATGGAGCTAAAACCAAACAATAAAGACAATCAATACGAAAGGGAGACAATCGCGAAAAAAAGTCAATGACCAGGACTAGGATACAGACATGCACAACACACATGTATAAAACGCACATGCCTTTGCATTTGAAAACTTTGAAGTACACAGCAGAACTGCATGGGCTTCACCATAGCTTCACAGGCTGTTCACCTCCAAACAAGCACCCTCGACTTACCAGGGTTTTAACCACCGATGATTTGATCACAGAACATTAACGTTCGCAAATCTTTCATTCAGAGTAACGAAACATGAATACAATGTTGTAGAAAAGATTTTCAAGATTGTGCGGCCACAGAAGACGAACTGTTTCTTCACATGGGGAAATTTGTTCAACTGGTCATAGGGTTAAAAAAAAAAATTGACAACATGTGCAAAGCAATTAACATGATTTTTGACGATTCATAAAGTACATCGTTGTTTTCAATTTCATCTATACATTCAGGTAAGGAATCAGAATTCTTTAGATAGATAGATAGTGGCACACAGGTAGATGGACAGACAGACAGACAGACAGACGGAGATAAAGACAGATAGTTTGACAGACAGATATGTGATTGAATACATGGTTATAAACATAAATCAATACTCATATAAATCGTGCTTTTCTAAAGTGCTACGCGTTCTTTAAAATTTGCGTGAAGAGCGGCACAAGCACAACTCCTTTTCGACCACATTGTAATCAATGTAAAGACGTAACCACGAATCAAGCCTTCAAAAATGTACACATGCTGAATAATGAGTGGTAAAAAGACAACATTAACTGATATCCACAGTGATCAATATTTACTTTCCCCTGCTGGATACATACTTACTAACTTGCAACAGGTACCTAAAATTGAAAAAAAAATGTTGACATTTGTATGAACATTATATAAATCAGATTCGTTTTTCTTTGCTCTGGGATCGTCCTGCCTATAGACAAATAGTCTTAGGGCTACAAGCACTTTTCGTAGGTCACATCAAACATTACCAAGGACCAACATACTTTAAATCAAACATATTAATCAAAGCTCATATATAATTCAAATCACATTTTAAAAGTCTTTGTGGATGGTTAAGGATATTACAGCAACACATATTTTTTTCCTGAGATAATGAATTTTTTCATGATTATGTGTAAGACTGAATTCATGTTCCATCAAAGAAAGTGCATTACCATCACTCCAAGCTGTTAGGAACTCAGGCATCAGGAATATGCTAAAAAAAAAAAAAAAAAAGGAGGAGGGGGGGGGGGGGGGGGGGGCAAACTACAACAGCTAGTAAATTGTCTAAAGTTAGTACTAACCAAACTGATTCTGCACTTTCACAGCCATCCTTCATTTGTGCACAACTTTTCTGAGGTCACGTTGTGCGAAAAAAAGACCAATTAGAAAGAAAGGAAGGAAGGAAAGAAAGAATGAATGAAAATTAGGAACGGAGGAAGAAGGAGAAGACGGGAAGAATGGATAATGAAAGATCAGAGTTAAGGGAGGGAAGATAGTGGGGGAAAAAAAGTAAGGAGTAACATCATCAACACAATCAAAATCACTTCACACCTTCAAATAATGAGAATACACCCAATCAGAAATAACTGATTGAAAATGGTCGAAGAGAATCTGGTCAGTGATGTGGAATGCGTTTCCTACCAGTACTTCTCAAAACCTGCTGCAGTGTTCTTTGGTACTTGTGGATAATGCTGGGACACTACCTTTTCCTTAGATACACGAAGCAGCTTGTTGTGATTAGCTTTAATAAGTTCTGTAGTTTGATTCGAACCTATCTATTCTGGTGTTTGTGTTCTTACTTAAGGTGATTACCTGTGCGTGATGGGACAATGCGTTGACAACACGCTGTTTATTTGTAGGGTATACATGCTGAGGTGAAATGTTGCAACATATTATAACACACGACCCTCGTTACAAAACCAAAACAAAGCTGCAATGAGTTGTACTGCCTTTATGCAACTTAAGCATTTCTATCCCAATTTTCCGATGATGTGATCCAGTATACCAAAATATGAAGCAGTGAACAGAAGTCTGTTCTACATATCCATTATCCATTTTTTGCACTTTCAACTGTGCTCAGGTTCCATATATACAATTACTTGACACTATCAAAATATATGATTGACAAGGTCGTAAGGGAGAATCAGGGCCTGAAGATGGGGATGGGAGGTGGGCGTGTTGGTGTGGGGATGTGGGGTGAGAGAAGGGGAGTGGAGGAATGCAAGGAATGAGAGTGAAAGACTGGAAGAAAGAACAGAACCATCACCTTCGTTATTTCCACACACAGCACAGGCCAACCTTCACTCACAGGGCTCTGTGTCTCCTCCCTGTTTCTGTCAGACTGATAATAGCATCGTACCTTACGCACATACAAGAGAGCTGTTTCATTCCGCAGATTGAAACCATCGGGATTAGTGTGATGTAAGGAAATGTCCTCAAATATTGAAAAGTAGATACTGAACTCGGTCTTAACTAATTAAATAGAGGAGTCGAAACCTTCGTTTGAGAACAGAGATAAGTAGGAAATATGTACCTTTGCTGATAACAAAGATCATAAAACGGCAGAAACGATGGGACTGCCAAACGCAAAACCAGCCCGCCCGCAGGGGGATAGAGAAGGCGGTGGAGTAAGAAACTCATCCATTTAATGTCCTCTTTGCCTCTGCGCCACTGTCAAATGCTCAAAACAGTCCACAGCACCCTTCTCTCTGGTGCATCGATGTTGGACCATGTGACAGTGTCTGCAGTTTCCAAAAGAATTTGGTCTTTCTTTATCTACTGTCATGCAAAAGAGACTGTTTTTTTCCCTTTATTGTCATGCAAAAGTATCGTCATTTATTTATTGTCATGCAAAAGAGATTGTTCTTTCCTTATCTATTGTCATGCAAAAGAGATTGTTCTTCATTTATTGTCATGCAAAAGAGATTGTTCTTCATTTATTGTCATGCAAAAGAGATTGTTCTTTCTTCATTTACTGTCATGCCAATTTCACTGTCTTTCTCTCTGCATTTTGATGTCAGTGAGTCTGCGAGTTTGGGGAGAAAGGTGTTAATAGCCAGGTGTCCATGATATTGAGTTCTACATCCTTGACCTTTGTGAATGTGCAACACGTGCGCACGAAGTGGTTCTTCGTTACCCTTATCTGGGATGACTTTGTTGGATTCTTCCAGTCATAGACGGGAAAGGGTTAAGCAGGTCGGTGCTTGGAATCATCCATGGATACACGCGTGACATTTTGTTCGTAATCCCTACTCACAAGGCTTTTGCACAATTCTCTTTGTGTGTTTGCCGTTTTTCATCTTAATTTCCATGACAATTATTAACACATCATAAATTCATGGCATGGTTTGTTTGTCCTAAAGAAATCTGAAATTGACCGGAGTGCAAATGGTGTACCTAATTTAGACACGGTCACTGAAGTAAGAGCGGCTTTTAGTACACGAAGAACGGACGACAGAAAAGTAAATAAGTGCTTAGGCTGATTAAAAAAATCCATTGATTTGTTGCGATCAGTCACTCAAAAACTGACAAACATTTCTGTGTTTAACTTTAGTGGTTAAATTACTAGCTCTAACAAGAGATCATTATAGTCCTTTGATATGATTCCTCACATGAATTTTTGTTGTAAACTGCACTTGATGATACTTTTAAAGCAAAGTAGAAATACTAGGAGTTTTTTCTTAATATTCTATATTTTCAACTTTCATGCATGACATTTAAGTTGTGATATTTATTCAATGTTTTAATGGCAAAAACATTTCAACTCCAGGCAAAGTGTATAATGCAAAAATCACCATGTTTCAACATATTTACTGTGTGAGAGCTTAGCAACAAATGTAATCATAAGAACTTTACTTGTTTCTTCAAAGTGGCTATGCTAACAGAGGCATTACTGGTATACTAACGTGTTATCCCACCCCCTCTTCCCCTTGCTATCAGGGCAGGAAATTGAAATGAATTTAGAACCAGTGGGAAGAATGATATTTTCTGCTTTTGATCCGATCCATAACGAGTAAATCTGACAATCAGATCTCACTTGAGTATTCCATACTTCCGGCTACATTGCGATAGTACGTCACAAAGAGAATCACAGCAACACTTGTTAAGCACACTAACACAAAGAAAAAGGGGAAAAAGAACAAACAACAGAGGGATACTCTCCGGATGGATGGAAATGGATTTGTGTCAATGATGTTACCCCAACAGAATATAACCCAACGCTATGAGACAGACAAGGGAGGTCAGCTGATATAATTCTTTACAACACGTTTAATAACCAACGGAATGAACAGAGAAAATCGCTCTAAAACCCTTCACCACTGACAGAGGCCTTGCTGAAAGCCCTACAGCACACTCTGCTACAGGCTCTGGCACTGAGCTAACAGGCTGGCCCCAACAGAACAGTGTGTGCTAGCCTGACTACCACAAGGTTGGCCTGCCTGTGGGATTACCAGGACGAGTGGAAAGACGTCAAGAAAAGGGTGCACAACTGAACAAAAGACCGACAGGGTCATTACTCAAGGTCGCCACTGGGCTGAGCCACTAAAGAATGTGGGCTGGTGACAGCTGGCAAAGGAGGCAGGCCTTGAACTGTTTTCTTCCTGTATTTCTGAAAGCTGCCAGAGGCAAACACACACACCCTCTTGTCGCTTATACAAGCATTGATACGTATGCCTACTTAAGCAAACATCCGAAAAATACACAGCACAACCAATATAGACAATACTGATAACAACAATGTCTAACGGTTAATACTACATGATATTGATTACACTGAAATCTCTCGATGCGAGCCCATCTTTCTTTTCAGTTTTAATTTCTTTTAAAGAATAACGTTCTTGACAAAACCAGTGACACCGTGCTCACGGAGAAGTTAATTCACTGAATCATTTTGAAAGAAACACGTAACATACAAACGGTCTGCATTAGATATGTAATACTGCAAAGTTGTCACAAAGTAAGTGCTAAACTGTTTAGCATTATTGTTGCGAATAATCGATGAGCAATAACAATTACAGGTCGCAATCTGAACTGACAGAGGAAGAAGGAGGAGGAGGAGGAGGAGGAGGGAGAAGAGGTGGAGAAGACGAAGAAGAAGAAGGAGGAGGAGGAGGAGGAGGGGAGGAAGAGGTGGAGAAGACGAAGAAGAAGAAGGAGGAGGAGGAGGAAGGGGAGGAGGGGAGGAAGAGGTGGAGAAGACGAAGAAGGAGGAGGAGGAGGAAGGGGAGGAGGGGAGGAAGAGGTGGAGAAGACGAAGAAGAAGAAGAAGAAGGAGGAGGAGGAGGAGGAGGAGGGGAGGAAGAGGTGGAGAAGACGAAGAAGAAGAAGAGGAGGGGAGGAGGGGGAGAAGAAGGAGAAAAGGAGGAGGAGGAGGAGGATGAAGATGACGTCGACGACAAAGAAGACGAAGAAGAAAAAGTAAAAAGAAAAAAGGAGAGGATGAGGAAGAAATAGAAGTTTTTGATTAAAACAAAGCTCTGCTTTTCTGCTTATAGAGATAGAAGTCAATGTATCGGTTTCACATCAATCATGCGCACGCGCATGCATACACACACACACACACACACACACACAACACACACACACACCACACACACACACACACACACACACACACGCACACACACACACACACACACACACACACACACACACACACACACAACTTCGCCAAGATTAGCTTTTCATTAATATCCGTTGGTTTGTTTGGGTATCTCTCAGCAACATTACACAGAACCAAGTGCCGATCTGTGGAGCAGATCCGGATCATTGAGCGAATCCAGGATCCGTTGGACTCCGGCAGAGGTCCTCGCTCTCCCCAATTCCATTCTTCGTTTGATGATTACTGAGTAACTTATTCACACCCTTGCTGAACTGTGCATATGCATAGACATTCTAACCTTCGTGCTAACATCAGCCACGGTCATTCATAGTGCCACGTGTCCTAACTGGGTCACACTCGCCGTGCTAGAGTACATCCAACCACATCGAACACACACGCCGACCACACGTCGACACACCCACACCCATACCACACCTGTGTCCCTCCTCGGTGCCGGACCTTTTATACCACAAAGAAGCAGAAACAGATGCAAGCAAACATTTGAAAGACTGTTAGTCATTGTCAAAAAAGAAAGGGGGATACGCTTGTCATTAACAATTGTGTCAATCGCATGCAAAATTTTTGCCGTAAGAATATGACCAGATAAGTGCAGATCAAACGAAGGAGCAAAACAGAAAAGAAAAAAAAAGAAGAAAAGAAAATATGCCAGTTTATAACAACATACTGATAAATGCAAAATACTGACAACAAAAGTTATTGAATAAAGAAAAAAAAAGGGAGGAAGAGTTAAATTTGAAAGTACAAAAAAGAACGGAATGGGAGGAAATATATAAGTTAGAGCTTTGGTAAGCTGTCAAATTCATGAATTAATTCGAGGTAAACAAATAAAAAAAAAGTTTCACGCTATACTCCTCTCTACCCATTAATGTTTTGAATCAGTCTGCTCTAAAGAAAATAACAATGTAGTTGTGATGTAAAAGGAATGCTAGTAAAAGTTTCTAATATCAGCAGTGTTAATTATAAAAACGATAGCAGCAATGACAATAATAATAGGAATAATAGTGAAAAAAATAATGATAGCCTAATTATGATAATAGCCTGATAATGATAATAATAATAATAATCATAACAATAATAATAATAATAACTACAAAATTCGAATCGATATTACCGAAAACCCTTTAAATGTAGTTTACGTAGGTGTATTTCTACACTCATAAATTACGATTTCCAAGTAGATCATAAACAACTAAATATTCCCAATTCAAGTTCAGTCCAGGATATAAAGAAATCTATGCACGGTTTCGATTAAACAGAAAGTGGAACCTAAAAATATATTTCAGAACGTTTTTATCTTATATTCAATAACAGACATTGTATACAGTTCTTGGCCCAAAGTTGTCGTAATTCGTTTAAGAAAGCAGTAAACTGGAAAAAAAATCGCGAAATCGAAAAGAATATTTTAAATAGCTCGATTCTTAGGGGAAAGATATGCACCAAAACGAAGTATGCTTCAGAGGAAACACTAGAAAACGAAATAAAACAAAGAAACAAAGAAAAGAAGAACCCAGCGCCTTGATAGTGACGTTATAAGCTAAGACCATGCTGCAGAATTCACGCTTTTCTCCATTTCATTAGAGACATGAGCAAAGTGTTTATGATAGGTATTCCACATTGACACCGTCTTGCATGCTCGTGTTCGTTAAGTTCGTTAAAAATGGAGAGTACGTTTTCAAACATACACAAACAAGAACTGACATGGGTTACATCGTTTGAGTTAATTGCATCGTCTAAAGATCGAGCTTCAGTCCTGTTAAGAAAGTCAGATAATACGTATTATCATCTTCTGCCACACAACCATTTCTGTTTGAAAAAAAAAAAAAAAAAAAAAAAAAACCAGGTACAGCGCAGTGTTGTTAGCATGCACTGCTTTAAACAACATTCTGTTAATCGCTTCTTCTGGGATATCACTTTACCTGGCGGTCAGACTGTCATTGCTGTCGACATAGAGCATAAAACATTGACTGTTACTGTGCATGTACACACAGTGATTTATTTTGTACACAACATTACTTATTCAATAAACTGTAAATTAACGTATCCTTCCATAAAATTGAAACAAACAGTAAATGTAAGAGCAAATGTAATGCGCCGATGGGTGATTTTTAAGCAGGTATTTCATAAAGTGTACTTTTAAGCAGGTATTTCATAAAGTGTCAAATTCATAGCGTAAAAGAGGCAGTGTTCAATGCATAAGCTTAAGGATACACCATGAATCACACACAAAATACGCAAGTCTAAAAATTCAGGTCAAATGAAAGATTGAAATAAAATGGTTACAACTTGAACTAATAAAGCGAATTTGCCTCTTCTCTCTCTCTCTCTCTCTCTCTCTCTCTCTCTCTCTCTCTCTCTCTCTTTTATAATTAGCTACAAATCGTGGATATTTTATTCTTTTCCTCAATGTCGCGGAACTGCTGTTGATAAGAACTTCTACAGAAATGTCCCCCCCCCCCCTCATTTTTCATTTGTTTATAACAAGAGTGATCAATTTTGAAAACATGTGCAAATCACTTATTTCATGTTCAGCGAAAGAATTTACTCAACTGCACACAGATCGTAGGACAAAGGATTTAAATACTAGGAGACTAACAATCTCATTTTGGTGGTCAATTGTCAGGGTAATCTTTCAACTTGTTTTTCATTCAAAAAGTGAAAATAATGTTAGTATTAACTGTCGACAGAAACAAATAAACCAGGTTTTTTTTTCAAACCACCAATTAAATGTAACTACCAGTTTTCAAAGACATTCTCTGAAAGCATACATATTCCGATGTTAAAACGTATTTACAATTTAAGGACAAAAGACGTTTTCATATGAAGTCTTAAGAGATGTGAAATAGAAACAAATCAAAACAATGTCCTTACTCCTAGATGAAAATGATTAATTTTCTGTAAATTTACAAGATGCACCAGATAAATGAAGTCTGGATTTTAGTTGTTGCAGTTTAAAGTTTAAAGATAAAAAAAAGGATTTCATATAAACTTTTTAGAAATATTAAATAAACTTCATACGGACTGTAACGAGGCATCAACTAAAGCATGTTTTAAATTTCAAACATGAAAATTGATTTATCAACTCTTTATAGACATTCAGTGAAGGTAGGCTTAACACATTTTCAATGCACCCAGTAAAGCAGACCCTCGAAACATTTTTCAAGTTCAGCAAGAAAGGCTCTGATACATACGTTAAAGAGACAACAAATAAAGCAAGCTTTAAGAGCAATTTTTTTAAAAGATAAACAATGGAATGTACACAAAGTCTTGAAAGATATCAAATGAAATTTTGAAAAATAGCTTTTATATTGAGAGATTAAGCAAGTCTTTTTTGTGTGAAAAACGTTAAAAAAAAAGAAAATACAAAAAGTTTAAACCAGCAATATATTTAAGCCATTTTCAGGTATAAACGAACGAATGAAAAAAGGAAACGATCAGAAAGACGAGTCAGCCCACCTTTTCGCTGGCGGTCGTTTGAGCAGTTGCTTGACCGTGTCGGGTTTGGAGGTTGCGTACTCAGCCATGCGTTGCAGATCGACATTCAGGCTTTCTACGCACTTCCACACTTGTCTGTACACATTGCACAACAAGTACGTTAAGAGAGACAAGCAAGCAAGTCATTATATTATTCTTTCAAAGTCACTGCCTCCGTCCAACGATCCCGACAGAATCAAACCAAAGCCACAGACATGAAGAGGCAGTTAAAACTGAGTCACCACGACAGCAGGGCATTAACAGCCACAGCATTTGACATATTTTTTTTTTTACGTTGATTGATGAGGATGTTGAACATGATGCTACAGATTTCCATCCTGGTCGAAGACCGCGCGACAGGACTGTACTCTACGCTTACTTTCATAATATATCCAGCGTCAACCTGGCCTGAGAGATACAGACACCTGCAGTGTTGGTCAAGAAATGTGAGCAACGCTCCCAGAGTCGCATCCATTAAATGGATGGAGTCGGCTGTGTGATCCCAGTCTTCCCAGCTGAGCCCATAGCAAACTTAATTCCAGGCAAGAGCTGGTCGGAGCTAAAAAAAAAAATCCCACAAACAAATGGCTGTGACGGGAATCGAACCCATGACCTCCAAGCCAAGAGCCCGCAATGCTAACCACTTCGCCACAGCAGATGGTCCGCTGACGTTGTTTGTTTGTTTGTGTTTATACGAAGTTCAAACCCCGCTCTCGTTCATGTCTTCCTCTCAACTGTTGTATGGCACAGTCTAAGATGGTTGTGACCACAGTGGACGCCGTGACATTCCAACATGCTAGAACTCAGTCCTAACACAGACACAAGGTGTAAACCTCTGGGACGTGACCTGAACATGGTACTGCAGGCTGACAGTAGGAGGCTGATGATTCTTTCTGTTTACCTTTCTTTATCCTCTCATGGTGATACGGTGTGTTTTTCCACACTTGTCTGCGCATAGTGATACACTGTGTACGTCCATATTTGCCTGTATAAAGTGATACAGTGTGTCTTTATGGCAGAGTCAAGTGCGTGCGTATGTGCGTGTGCGTGTGTGTGTGTGTGTGTGTGTGTGTGTGTGTGTGTGTGTGTGTGTGTGTGTATCCGCGCACGTGTGAAGATCTATACTTGTGCCTAGGATTATTCACAAATTGTAGTGATGTAGTAGCAGTAGTAGTAGTAGTAGTAGTAGTAGTAGTAGTAGTAGTATTAGTAGTAGTAGTAGTAGTAGTAGTAGTAGTGATAGTAGTAGTGGTGGTGGTATTCTATTATATCAGGCTTGGAGGACAAGGATAAGCATCAGTAAAGACAAAGAGGGTCTATACTCAGTTTTTCATAAAACATTCCGATTTGTATTCTGGCTTGTGTGTAATTTCACACGCCAAACAAGCTGGGCCGAAATAGGCACACAAAGCTTAAACTAGTCCCCGATCCCACAACCCACACTTCTCAATGGAGAGAGAGAGAGAGAGAGAGAGAGAGAGAGAGAGAGAGAGAGAGAGAGAGTGAGAGAGAGAGAAAGACAGAGACAGACAGACAGACAGACAGACAGTCACAGAGAGGTGGGGAGGGAGAAAATGCGAGAGAGGGGTGGTGAGAGAGAGAGGGAGAGAGAGAGAGAGAGAGAGAGAGAGAGAGAGAGGGCAGAGGAGACAGAGAGAGAGAGAGAGAGAGAGAGAGAGAGAATGTATATATATATATGTGTGTGTGTATGTGTATATATGTGGAGACAGACAGACAGATAGAAAGACAGACAGACAGAAAGAGACTGAGAAAAGGACAGCCAGCCAGCCAGCCAGAGACACAGAATCAGGGACAGAGACAGACAGATTGACAGCTAGCTAGCCAGACAGCCAGCCAGCCAGCCAGCCAGACGGACAGACAGAGCCATTCCAACTGACGTGTCGTGAGGCAGGTCCCCGGCCCCGCTCTCTATCATGCCGCCGGCGGTGTTGAGGTAGACCCAGAGCAGGAAGCGCAGGAAGGGCCTCTTCAGGTTGCTGTTGATGGCGCTGTGGTTCAGCACCTTCAGCAGGTCCGGGATCTTGAAGATGGTCTGGCAGATGGACTCGATGTAGCGGTTCTCGCCCTTCACACAGGGACACGTCAGAAGCATGCTAGAGAAGCACTGACTGGATTCTTCTTCTTCTTTTTTTTTTTTAATCCACAAGCAAACCAACAAACCAAAAGGAATCATTGGATGGGGAAAGTGGGATATCGCAGACGTCTGCCAAGATTAAGCGGATCCGGTGTGTGTGTGTGTGTGTGTGTGTGTGTGTGTGTGTGTGTGTGTGTGTGTGTGTGTGTGTGTGTGTGCGTGCGTGCGCGTCCTAGCGTGTGTACGATGGAATGGGATGAGTAAAGTGATTGTTAACTGTACCTCAGCGCATGTTGCCAGCAGGTCCACCATAGCAATGAAGTAGTTCAGATCTTTTGAGTCTTTGCCGGTCAAAATTAGCTCCCTGAAAAAAAACACACACAAAAAACATGACACATACATGTACGCATGGACACATGCATGCACACATGGACACATGCATGCACACAAACACATGCAGGGCGCTCTCCCTTCTCTCTTTGTCTCTAACTTAACAGGAATCAAACTCTTTCCTGCCAAACTGTAAACGTGTCATAGATGTGTACGCCCGTCTTATACAATGACCCATCAGTGCCTGTCTCCTTCCGCCTTCCTCCCTGCCCACTCCGTCTCCCTGTCCCTCTCTCCACACACCCATATCCCCCCAACCCCACCCCCTCCTTCACCCCTTTCCTACCCCCCCCCCAAAAAAAAAAAAAAAAAAAAAAGAAAAAAAAGCCAACACACCCAGCCTTACTCCCTCCCTCACCTCTCCTGCTCCGGCTTGTCGATGACGCCGGCGATGTCAGCCCGGTACTGCATGAAGTAGGTCATGACGAAGCTCTGGTTCCTCTTGAGGGGCAGGTCCAGTTCCTCCACCTTGACGATGGCGTTGAGCAGGTCCAGGAACTGCGGGATGTCTTCGCGGTGCTGCGCCACCAGGCTCATCACCTTCTGCACCTGGTAGCTCATGATCTTCATGCAGGTGGTGGAGTTTCCCGTGAACACCTGCACAGAGGGGAGAAGAAAAATGAACCAAGGAGATGAATAGTATGGTGATTCTTTGGCCCTCGAACAGTCTGCCGGAAGAGCTCAGCTGAGAGAGCCCCCGAAATGGAAACACTAGCTCGGAAGGCTCGAAGGAGACCGAAGCAGACTGTAAGACTACCGAAGTCAATGACAAATAAAAAAAATATGGTTTTGTGTGGTTATTTGTAACTTGCCTTCCTTGGAAGACGGTTATATGGAACTATACGCGGTCATTCAGTGCCCTGGGCCTAACCCAAACCACCCACCAATCATCCATCCCACGATCCAGTCAGCCAACCCAAGACCCAGTCAGCTAACCAAGGACCCAGTCAGCCAACCCAAGACCCAGTCAGCCAACCCAAGACCCAGTCACCCGATCCTCAAACCAGACAACAAACTGTCAATTAGTCAACCGACTCTCCCAAACAGCCAGCCAAGCCAACATCCGGTCGCTGTCCATTGAACAACTAACCCATCGACCCGTAAACCATCCAACCAACCAACATCCTACCCTAACATTTAACCAGCCAATCCACCAGCCAGTCAATCAAGTGGCAAGTCAACCGACTAACCAACACACCAACCATCCAAGCTGTAGGCCAGTCACCTAACTTACCAATTAGTCGACCAACCAGCAGATCTACCAGTCAACCCGCCAACCCACCCACGCACCCACCTTCCAGTTCACAAAACGAAGCAGCCAATTCACCAACCCTGCATGATCACATGACAGCCACAGCCAGCAAAATTTGTACATTCAATAAGTTTGCCCGTGACAACAATATCGTAAAACAAAGAGAGATAACAAGCGACAGATGAAATGATGAAAAAAACAACAACAGTTGAACGTTTAACTCTGATTACGGCATATATATCCACTATCCACTACTTTGCCGTGTCTCTCTCTGCCTGTGACTGTCTGTCTGTCTGCCTGTGTAACGAGTACACAGCATTCAGTGTTGTTTTAGCCTGTTCACAAATTGTACTGTAAATAATCTATTATTATTATCATTGTTATTAGTTCCTCCAGACCTCAGTACTACAGACCTCTGTGAGGCACTCGGAGAGTTCTGCGGCGGCTCCGTCCTTGGAGAGGAGCATGTCGAGGCGGTCGAAGAGACGACCCTGGACCACGCGGTTGCCTCGTGCCATGGCCCTCAGCAGCATGAAGGTCTTCTGGAACACTCGCCGCAGCCCCCCGTACTGGTCCTGAGACACACGTGGCATGCATATACACATGCACACACGTATGCACACACCCACACGCATGTACACATACACACGCACGCACATGCAAGCAAACACATACACACATATACATGTATACACATACACATTCACACACATATATACAGTCACATACACACATGCGCGCACACACACACGCACGCACGCACACACACACACGCACACACAAACGCACGCGCACACACACACACACACACACACACACACACACACAAACGCGCGCGCGCGCGCACACACACACACACACACACACACACACACACACACACTCATACATAAACACCCCCTTCCGTGCGCGCACACACACAGACACACACCACAACGACCACTACTACTACTACTACTACTACTACTACTACTACTACTACCACCACACTCGGATCCTTACCAACAGTTTGACGTCGATGTTCTGCGTGAGAATGGTGAAAGCATCTTCAAGAACCCCTGAAACATTTTAACACATGAAATCATTAAAAAACAAAAACTGACAGCAAGTGCGCAAGCGCTCTTGTGTGTGTGTGTGTGTGTGTGTGTGTGTGTGTGTGTGTGTGTGTGTGTGTGTGTGTTGTGTGTGTGTGTGTGTGGGAGTGTGTGTGTGTGTGAGTGTGTGTGTGTGTGTGTGTGTGTGTGTGTGTGTGTGTGTGTGTGTGTGTGTGCGTGTGTGTGCGTGTGTGTGCGTGCGTGTTTGTTTTTGTGTGTGTGTGCAAGCATGTGTGTGCATTTGTGTGTGTGTGTGTGTGTGTGTGTGTGGTGTGTGTGTGTGTGTGTGTGTGTGTGTGTGCGTGTGTGTGTGTGTGCGTGCGTGTGTGTGCGTGCGTGTTTGTGCTTGTGTGTGTGCAAGCATGTGTGTGCATTTGTGTGTGTGTGTGTGTGTGTGTGTGTGTGTGTGTGTGTGTGTGTGTGTGTGTGTGCGCGTGCATGTGTATGTTTGTGTGTGTGAGTGCGCGCGCTCGTGTATGTGTATGTGTGTGTGTGTGCGCGCGCGCGTGCATGCGTGTGTGTGCGCGCGTAAGCTTTCACACTGCATTGGCTGTAGGATCTGTCTCTCCTCAATTGACCTGTATAATCGCAGCAAGACCTGTATCTCCCCGACTGACTTCTAGATTCACAACAAAGACATGTCTCTCCTCAACTGACCTGTATAATCACAACAAGAACCTGTCTCTCGCCAGCTGATCTCTATAAACCACAACAAGTACCTGTCTGTCGCCAGTTGAACTCTCCAGTCACAACAGGGACAACTACAGGAAGGACCTGCCCCTTCAGTGGACCTCTTCAACGACAAAAGGACCTCATCTGAACTGTACAACTACAAAAATCACTTGG
>CM065732.1:22316965-22366965 GCA_033310375.1 Conus canariensis
AAATTCGTTTGTCTTTCAGTATCTGGGGCAGTTTACACATCCTTGAGATATTTTTTTTTCACTTTCAGTACGTGGGGCACTTTACAGTGCCTTGATGATGTGGAATATGTGTTGTGCCTCCTTGCTATTCAAATGCGGCGTTTCAGATTTTTTTTTTTTAAATGTTTTTTCATATGGTGTCTGGAAAAAAAATTGCGTATTAACTTCCCTTAAACCTGGACTTTGAGTCTTCGATGTTTACACTGGCTACGTATCTTTCCTACCCTCTCTGAACGAGTCTCTTTGTCATTTTTGGTGGAGTGATGTGGAGGGTTGGGGAGTGGAGCGGGTGAAGGGGGAGGGGAGAGGGGTGCTCCTGAAATTCTCCAGCATTTGCATCTTTTGTTTGTCCTTTGTCTAGAGTGTGTCCTATATGTCCAAGTTTCAGCTACATGGACTCTATCCATTATCTGAAATACCTAACAGCTTCAAATGTCAAAAGATACGGAATTAACGATTCATGTGGGAACTTGACCACCCCCTAAATGCCAAGGTAGCGGAACTTGCCTGGTGTGTTCCTCCATTTCGAAGTTCTCACTGAGCAGAGGGCCCAGTTCCGGTGGAGGCATCAAGGGTAGGGATGCCTGAGAGTGCGTTCCCTTGAACATGTTCATGAATTTCTGCACGAGCAGAAACTCACACCGTGAGAAAGAAATACGTTCATGGCATTACAGGTTCTGTATAGCTGGACAGAGCACATGGTCTCTTTCATCCCAGTACTCAAGTGGATGCTTCATATCTGAAATAACCTCATGTGTGACGCACATGGGAAATTACACACATGCACGCGCGAGAGTACACACACACACACACACACACACACACACACACACACACCACACACACACACACCACACCAACACACAAACATATGCGCACACATACATGCACATAAACATAAGTGCGCGCGCGAGCGCATATGCACGCGCGCACACACACACACATACACACACACACACACACACAAACGCACGCACGCATGCACGCACGCACGCACGCACACACACACATCACTGCAAAAGCTTTTCCCGTACAAACACATGCAGATACGTGCACTCGCTTACTCACATACATATAATAAGACATACCATTGCGCACTCACGCGCGCGCACAAAAACACACGCGCACGCACACACACACACACACACACACACCACACACACACACACACACAAATAGACGCGCAAATGCATTAATGCCACTGAACAGTGTAAGTCTAACCTCCATTCGCAAGTTGAAGATGAAGTTGAAAAACAGGCTTAAAACTTCCAAAGCCCTGAAAAGAATAAAAAAAGGACACTGTGTTCACTGAATACAGTTTAGATCTGATCACACAGACACAGACACACGCGCGCACGCACGCACGCACACACACACACGCACGCACGCACGCATGCGCGCACACACGCATGCATGTGCGCGCGCGCGCACACACACACACACGCACGCACACACACACACACACATACACAACACACACACACACACACACACACACACACACACACACACACATACACACATACACACGCACACAGACACACACACACACACACACACACACACACACACACACACACACACATACACACACTACACAACACACACACACACACACACACACACACACACACACACACACACACATACACACGCACACAGACACACAGACACACAACACACAGACACACACACACACACACACACACCACACACACACACACACACGCACGTAGCACACACACACAACACACACACACACACACACACACACACAGCTCATCCAGACAGCTCACTGGATCTTGGCATCCACGATGGCTTTGGTTTCCTGGCTCTTCTGGAATCTCCCCGTGGTTCTGAAATGACACAGAACCTCCTCCGCTTCCTTCCCTGTAACACACAGCGCGCTGGTACAGCAGGGACAGCCCACGCACGCTGACAACACTGAGCATTTATTGCTGGGGGGGTGGGGGGTGGGGGGGCTTAGGTGTGTTCGCGCACCTGTCGGATGAGGACGAGCACCACCGAACATCGCCGAAGCGGTAGCGCAGAGTCGTCTCTGGTAGGTTGCCTTACGACGAACTGGTGATTGTTCCCCGAGGAGTGCATGTACTGGGACTGCTATAGGACCATACTCCGTACATGGAAAAGTGACTATGAATGGCATGGGACTCATGCCACTGGAAGGATAAGAAGCGAAAGCAGGAAAAATCCACACAGACGCAATGACCGTTCACGGTAAGTCAGGGTTGTCTTTCCAACTCTATCTCTTCATCTCCGTTTTCTGTCTAGTTCTACACGTATGACTTATGATCTAATCTAAGGTTTGCTAAGCTTCGTAGGCATTTTTTTTGTTTTGTTTTGTTATATGTCTTTGTTTCAACCAGCTTTTTGCCCTTTTATAGAGCAAGATGTATACATGCCCATTTCTTAACGATTCTTTTCTTTCAGTAACAGAATTCCGTTCCTTTGGGACTGGGGGCCGGAATAGCTCAGTTGGTAGAGCGCCGGACTCGTGATCCTGAGGTTACGGGTTCGAATTTCGGTACCGGGGGATTTTTCCCTCGGAGTTAACATTGGTTCTGACTCCATTCCCCATACAGTCCTTCGAATGAGACTATAAACCGAGGTTCCGTGTGTGAATGCACGCATAACATCTTGCACACACATAAAATCCCATCACCAACTTTCGGAAGAGAAGGCCAGTTTGACCGTTGGTATGGATGACATGTTACACATAGCATGCACCCTGCGTGAGAAATTGAAAGAATGGAGGAAGCAAGGATACTGAGTGAACGATATTGGACGATATTGACTGTATGACACGGGAAACGACTGAATGAAGCGCCAGCTGGCAGCTCTTCAGTCGGCACTACCCAGGTAGGCAGCCCGTTGTGTAAACGAGTGTGGATTGTAAAGCGCTTAGAGCTTGGTCTCTAGCCGAGAAGAGGCGCTATATAAGTATTCATTATTATTATTATTATTACTTTCATTCTTCTCTCTCTCTCTCTCTCTCTCTCTCTCTCTCTCTCTCTCTCTCGACGACCATACACACAGACAGACAGACTGACCGTCCATGTTGGGGTAGGGTTTATCGTTCCGGCCGTCCAGCAGACTCATGAGGGGTTCCAGCAACATCGTGATGTCTGTGGACTTGTAGTAGAATCCGTACTTCACCAGGTAGTGCACCAGACGTAATACCTGACGTCACCAATACACGTGACAAACATGTCAGCGAGTGAATGAATACGTGGATAAGAAAAAAAAAAAGAAAAACAAAGAAGAAAAGAAAATAATAAATCAAGCGGTCAATCATACAAATCTGTCATACAAAATCAATATATTTACCGATCGATAAATCATTCAGTCAATCAATTGATAAATAAATCAATAAACCAGCCAATCAATCGATCAAGTAGTCAAACAATCAATCATTCAACCGAATAACCAATCAATTACTTAATCACTCACCCAGCCAAACAGTCAGTCAGTCAGCTGTATAATCAATCAATCAATTAATCACTCAGTCAGGCAGCTGTATAATCAATCGATCAATCAATCAATTAATCACTCAATCAACCAGTCCGTCAGCGAGCCAACCAACCGACACTGCAGACACACACACACACACACACACACACACACACACACACACACACATACGTGTGTGTGTGTGTGTGTGTGTGTGTGTGTGTGTGTGTGTGTGTGTGTGTGTGTGTGTGTTCTGCCTCTACCTCTCAGTAAAATCAAAACTGAAACGTACAGCTCATCCACTGCCGTTCTTCTTGTCATCATCATTATTACTGCGGCTGTTGTTGTTGTTGTTATCATTATCATATCTTCTATTATTATTTTCACGTCATTATTTTCACTTTCTTCGTTTTCTTCTTTCTATTTTTATCATCATGATCATGATCATCTTGATCATCATCACCATTATTCTCATCATCGTCATTGTCATCATCGTTATCACTACTGCTACAACCATGACGGTCAATGCCACCCATTCAGCGTTACCTGTTGCACCAGCATGTTGTTGCCGATCTGGGAGGCCGTCATGTCACCGTTAGTCCCCAGAAAGATGGAGATCCAGTCCCGAAGGGCGGGGAAATACTGGTACGTCTGGGACGAACTTCTGTCCACCTTGTCCTGTTGGGGGGGAATGGGAACACCGCGTCACGAAAGGGTTCATGAACTTTCAGCTTACAGGTGTAAGCTACGTGTGGGAGTTACAAAGGAGGAAAAAAAGTCATGGAAAAACGAATGGAAGAACTGTACGGCAGTACATCAGACTATGGTAGAAACCTGTTACCCAAACAGGAGAAAAAAAGAGCAATGATGTAACAACACTGTAGACATGAACACATTCGTACAACAATGTCACCGTGATGATGTACACTGACTGGTGAAGCATCCTATATTGGTGTTATTTCTGAACATACTTCATAAAAAACACAGTATTTTCTTCATACTTTATCTTCGTAACACCACGTCGGCAACAGGCAAGTACATGTCGATTTTTGTGCTGGCTCTGATTCATAACACGCCCTGAAGATCACTTACCTTTGGGAGAAATTAGTGTGGAGTTAAAGTTCCTTTTTCAAGACCATCTGTATCTATTTTAATGAAAATAACAGGATAACCAGCAACTGTGAACATCGAAAATTAAGATTTTGCATATACAATGGTTTTCTTCTGTACCACACACACTTCCAAACACTGTGGAATATTATCCGTTGAAGCACTTGCTCATTCTATTCTGCATGTATGAAACATGCCGTGCAAGGAACAGATTCCAGCCGGAGAGTTTATCTGATTTTATATTCTTGTAAAAAAAAATGTCAGTCAGTAGACGTACTGCGCGAATGTATATTGTTTATTGTACAACTGTTCACTTACAAACATCTTCAAAGTAAAAATCTGTATAATGATTTTCTTGACAACATGCACTATGTATCTGTTTTGGGTTTAAGGTACAGGCCTTAAAACACCTATGGTCTTTTTTTTCAGTATTCAGTTAATTTGTTCGTTGAATGTTCCATCTTTAGCAGCAGCATGGTGCTATCACCCACAATCATGTTAGGGTAAAAACTCATTTCTTTTTCTGCTGATTATACGAGGAGGCCCAGTCTTCTTGGATTGTACACTTTAATTTCTTTATTATTGATTTTCTTTTGGGAGCCGGTTTGTAATTCAAAATGTTTGTATCTTTTCAACAACTGTTCCGTGTTGCACGTGTGATGTCCGCATGCTCTACACAGTTGTGTACCATGGCATCATATTCTTTATACATAGTCGCATAATATGGCAAGCATTATGTGTCCATTCGTCTTTTGTTAAAAAATGTGAATGTCAATCCGGGTGGGCGATGCGTAAACACTGCAACAGCATTATATTCAGTACACACACATTGGGATGCGGCATTACTTTTAACTTCTACTAGGCTACTCAAGGTTCAAAATATATTTAGTTCATTTGGATAGAGCGTAAAAAAGTACGTTCAATAAATCAGACTAGCTAAAAGTAAATGCACTGGGTGTTTTAATGGCACAAATTTCATATATCATATATATATATATATTTTTTTTAATTTTTTTAAAAAATTCAAATCTTTGCCAGGTCATTGCTCTAATGACTGAGGGACTGTTGGCTTGCGCTTGTTTTCTCCCACTACTTAATTGTTCAGCATTATATATATATATATATATATATATATATAATAATATATTATATATATATATATATATGTGTGTGTGTGTGTGTGTGTGTGTGTGTGTTATGTGTGTATCATATATATATATATATATATATATATGTGTGTGTGTGTGTGTGTGTGTGTGTGTGTGTAAATTAACACTTGATGTTAGACAGCGTGTTCTCGTACCAACATTCACATATTACTGCAAAATTTACAGGTAGAAAAGTTGTTGTGGTTGTACAGGTAAGAACATTTCAAGCAATGGCAATCTATAAAATAATTTGGTCAAAGCTGACACATATCACAGGTAACATTGTTAAAGAACAAAATAGATAAACGCTAATAACAGTAACTTCAAGTAATCAATGTGCTATTTACCTAACAAAAAAATAACACTTCTTTGTTCTCAAATGCTAGCAGGGGAAAACAAACAAACAAATACACAAACAAACAACAAAGCATCCCAACAAGAAACATCACTCAATTCAGAATCCATGACCAGGTTCTGGTTGATGGCAAAGAAGAGACAGTAATTCAAGCGAGTGCTAACTATCGCTTGCTTTCAGCTTTTACACAAAGCAATGAAACATTAAGTGAAAAGCAGTCAACTCAGGACACTTTTGATTAGATTTCAACGTAATACTACAGTCATTATGAAGTATTCCTGCTCCATGACCCCCCCCCCCCCCCCCACACACACACACACACATCACAAACTGTAGCTTCAACCAACAAAGATAATCGAGAAGTAGCAAAAATCAATATAGAAAGTTACATATTTCACTCCTATTCATGATCAACATAAATGAATATACAACAAGAAGCATAGAAATCCAGCAAAGTAACACGCTAAAAAAAAAAAAAAAAAAAAAAAAAAACGAGGCTCGCAAATGAATAGTAATCAAAATATGATGAACGCTCCCAAAATGCTTCGCACGAACACATGAAAACAAGTTTTCTAGCTCTAAGAACCGAAATATAGAATAAGGAGACGTCACGGACAACATTTAAGAAACACACAAAAAAAAAAACCGAAGGAAAAAGAAAATCATTTAATCACAGTATGCTCCCCTTATCTATCACATGCAAACCCCTTTGCTCCTCCCAGTCCTTGTCGAATACCTTTTGCGGTAAAAACGCACAAGACGTTTAAATTAGCTACGGGAGATCGTGTCGTCCTTTGTCCTGTTATTTGTCTATCAGTTTATTACGTTACCGACGTACGTACTGACAATGGCGAAAAGTCCCGTTTTCCGTACGTTAGACAACTAACTTTTTGTAGACACACACCCTTCTTCCTTCTTTCAGTTTTTGACTCGCGTGTTATCATAGTTTACGTTATCACATGTTTTCTGCCCTGTGCGCGCGCACGCGCATGTGTGTGTGTCCCTGGTAAACTTTAATATTGGCATTTTCTTTGCATTAGCGAGGACTAGCACACCAATTTCAGCAGAGCCGTAAATATTTGAAAAAGATCTTTCAAGTCAATTGAGAATGCAGACATTGTCGAATGGCGAGGGTAAAACTGTAATAATCTGTTTTCATTATGAGAAAATTGACATCTTCTGTGCGTAACTTTGTGATAAAGTTCAAATATTGGTCAGTAAGTTTTAAAAAGGTGAAATAATATTGTATGTAAATACAGCGACACATCTTAAGCCATCTATTCACGTATGGCCACTTCATCAGGAGCAAATGTAAATAAATGATTACTGAATACACTGACGTCAAGTGAGCTGTGACAAACAGTTGGAGCACGCCTGCACTGAAATTCACTAGCTTTCATGAAAAGGAAATTCAAAGGCTTTCGCTCCCCTGGCTGGAATGTAGTTACAGTAGGTCCTACCCATGTCTTTTTTGCCCTCTAGGGAAACTTAGGGTAAATTGCTGACAATCTTATTCCCTCTTACCTCCCCCACCATTCATACTCCCCCCCCCCCCACCTCTAACCGCCCCACGTTCCATCCCCCCCCCCACCCCGCCCCTAACCTTGTTGACATTTATAGTCTTGAAGATGAATTGTTATTTTCGTCCGACAGATTAACTGAAGGGACATGTTCACTATTCTCTCTCTCTCTCTCTCTCTCTCTCTCTCTCTCTCTCTCTCTCTCACACACACACACACACACACACACACACACACACACACACACGCACACACACACAGACACTGGCACCGACTCTAGTTTGATTTGAAAACATTTGAACAGAGTGAGCATCTACATGAACGGAAGGTCAACCTGACCGTGTGAAAGTAAACACATCTTCCACCCACTTCACTGTTACAACCGCTACTTCCACTACCAGTGCAAGACTTATTTCTGTTGTTCCAGCTACTGCTAGTTTCACTACTTTGAAGACCTAGTTTCACTACCAAAAGAGGCTATCAACAACAACAACAACAGCTATAACTACTAGAAACTATCACTACCACTGCACGCGATCTACATGTAAGAATATTAAAAAAAAGGTTATCAAGAAAAAATTCCTGCCATGATCATATCTTTAATTCTCTCTGTCTCTCTCTGTCTCTGTCTCTCTCTCTCTCTCTCTCTCTCTACATATATAATATATATATATATATATAATATATATATATATATATATATATATATATATATATTGCGGTAATTCAGACATTTAGGTCTGTTAATAATGATAACAATCATGGTTTGTCTAATAATTTTGTTGTCGTGGCCTTTTTCAGTGGATGAGAGTAATGCTTGTATAAAATAAAACACTTGACAGCAGTCTTCAAACAACCGAAAATTCATGTAACCCCAACAGACAAAGAGAGAAACTCGCTATTACACGCAGACTCAATTATCTTCCCTAATCCTCTGCCCCCTCTTCAACTGAAAGACATGAAGAACACACACACACACACACACACACACACACACACACACACACCCACACACACACACACAGAGCAACATATGTGGAACAGAGTATTTACACTAAGGCATTTCAGAAGCAAAATCAAGCTCCTTCTTCAACATTGCTTAATATACTGTGGGCGTAACAAATAGCTGTATAGACGTTTTCCCGAAACCCACGGGGATGGGGAAAACTACTATTTCGAATCTTTTGCGCTTATGAACTCCGATCACACACATATATGTGTGTAAGTGGCCGCCAGGAAGTACAATATAACGTTAGAAAAATTTCATTTCGACTGTTTGTGCAATTTGTGCCGTGCGTTAAAGCAGTTTGTTGGTGCTTGTGTCACAAACATTTCCGGACATTGTTAATGTTTACTTAGCTATGATTTGCAATGATCCCCAAGACCACAGCTCCACATCTGCATATTCACGCATCAACAACTCACAACGGTGATGTCCAAGTACTCCACATATACACATTCACACATCAGCAACTCACAGCGGTGATGTCCAAGTATTCCATATCATATATAATTACACATCAACAACTCACAACAATGATGTCCAAGTATTCCTCATATACACATTCACACATCAACAACTCACAACGATGATGTCCAAGTATTCCTCATATACACATTCACACATCAACAACTCACAACGATGGTGTCCAAGTATTCCTCATATACACATTCACACATCAACAACTCACAACGATGGTGTCCAAGTATTCCTCATATACACATTCACACATCAACAACTCACAACGATGGTGTCCAAGTATTCCTCATATACACATTCACACATCAACAACTCACAACGATGGTGTCCAAGTAACCAAACAAGGTGAAATGAAACTCTGATGACAAGCTCTCACTGTCACTCAATGAAACTAAAATAAGTAAATAAAATGCATCGTGACGAGAAAAAGAAAACAAAGTGAAAAAAAAAAATTCACGGGAAGACAGAATTACGTAAAAAAAATGTAACGCCACACAATTGTCAATAAATTTATAACGTCCATCGTCAACAAAGACAATAGCCCACTGGTTGACTGATGATAAACAAACAGTAAAAATGTTCATGATTATACCATTAATGGTTTGTTATCACTTAATAATTCAGTCTATATTTACCACTCCCTTTTTCCTGCTGTTACAGAATATACACATTTTTTCTCCTTTAAGATATGTATGTTTTTATAAAAGTGTAATTTCACATTACCAGAATGCACCCTCCTGATCAACTTTATTGCTAAAGTCACTATCAATGGTGAAAAAAGGAAAATTATTCAAAATTCTTATTTGAAATAAGTGATTTAACACGACAAAATAGGAAAATAACACATACACGCGTGCGCACGCACGCACGCACGCATGCATACACACACACACACACACACACACACACACACACACACACACTCACACACACCACGCACACATGCACGTTTACACGTGCGCACGCGCTACACACACACACACACACACACACACACACACACACACACACACACACACACACCATCACCCAACAGCACCGCAGACAACAACAAAAAAAATCCTGTTGTGAACCACACAAACATGGCATGCACATTAACAGTGCGACATGCATCAACACCAGGTGGGTGAAATGTGTGTTCCAAAAGAATCACTATAGTATGCTACAGGACAACAACAATAACAAGAAGAACAACCACAACGACAAAACACATGGATATGACGAAATTGTATGAAAAGCGGACCCCCAACCCAGAACCCCGGAAGCCGATAATCTGCCAAAGAAGCATAACAGCACACGCGGCAAGTCAACGTCAGAATGTTCAAATAAAAGAACATGGAATAAGTAGATCTTACCCATCAGTTTCCACCACTATACTTCTTCAAACAATTATAGGCACAAATCTTGATACACTTCAGTCAGCAGAAGTCTACAGATCTACAGTAGATTTGAAAGTAATAATGAAAAGATTGAAAGATAATCTAAAAAAAAAAAAAGGACAGCAACATCTTGGGTCGTACACAACGGTTTCTACTTATATTTGTCTTATTTCAAAGGGGGGAACTAATCGTCACCTTTCCCATTCTACAAAAAAAGAAAACATTCATTAAAAAAAAAAAAAAACCAGAACAAAACAACAGCCAGTGCACTGAATAACAAGGTGGAACGTCTGCAAATGCCAGCAGACATTTTTCTTTGATTCAGTACACACGACAAGTCACACCTAGAACGGTGCCCCAAAGGTGCTACAGAAAAAAACACGGCTCTACAAACCTGTGGTCTAAGAACGGCTTTTTTGGCAAGCTTCCATTTATTGGTCTGCGTACAGTATACAGCAGCAAGGCTATTAGGCACTATTTTAGACATGAATGATGGACGAAAGCTTAAGGGAAATTAAGAAGAAAAAAAGAGCTCCGTGAGATCAAAGAACATGGATGATTGCTCTCTCTCTCTCTCTCTCTCTCTCTCTCTCTGTATCTGTCTGTCTGTCTGTCTGTCTGTCTGTCTGTCTGTCTCTCTCTCTCTCTCTCTCTCTCTGTATCTGTCTGTCTGTCTGTCTGTCTCTCTCTCTCTCTCTCTCTCTCTCTCTCTCTCTCTCTCTCTCTCTCTCTCTTTATGTCTGTCTGTAGCTGTGTGTGTGTGTGTGTGTGTGTGTGTGTATGTGTGTGTGTGCGTGCGTGCGTGTGTCTGTGTGCGTGCGTGAGTGCGTGTGCGTGCGTGTGTGTGCATGCTTTGTTAACATGCCTAGGCAGCCAATCAAGACACTAGAAATAACAACAACAAAAAATGCTTCTTACTACCATTTATTCCTTGCTGAGGATTCTCTCAGCACAGACTGTAACCCCACCTTCCGAAAAATCCATGGTGGCAACTTCCCCTTGTCTATTACTCTCTTTGACAGTGCTTTTTTTTCCAAATTAATTAATGTTTTTTTTTCTTTACTGTCGTCTGCCGTTGTTCTGCTTTTGTTTCCTACTCTCCTGTCTTTTTCAGAAAGACTTTCACACTTTTTTTCCTCTGGCCTCAATTTATAACAGACCGGTTTTTGTGGGTGTTGTTGTTGCTGTTGTTGTTGTTGTTGTTGTTGTCGTGGTGGTTGGTGTTGTCGTTAAAGTTCTTGTGAGCTAGTGGCTTGGTACTGAAACGGTACTCACTGGTCAGAGTACACACTAGCTATCGATTCTGCAGTGTCCGTTTCTCCACGTTCTTTACGTCTTCTTTCTTTCCTATTTAAAAAGATTGTTTCATTATTTTTTTTCTTTGCATGTAAATGTTTTTTTTTTTTTTTTAATTTTCATCCTTACTCATTGTTATCTGAGGGTGTTGGAGAAAAGGTGGTGAGGGAGGGACAGGAGTTTTGGGAGGAAGTGGAGGGGTGGGGTAGGATGGAAGGTTAGACGCCAAGCAACCGCTAACCCACACATCACACGACTTCCTTCCCGTCTCTCCCTCCCCCTCCCCTGGGTCCCTCTAAACTCCGTCTTCCACCCATCGGCAGACCCACAAACACCAACACTTGCACTGACTGTGTTCCCTCTGTGTCCGACACGGAAAGTCCTGTCCGTGAGCCTCCCGTCAAATACCGTCTGAATCAGACACCACGACGGTCAGTTGAAAAAAAAAGAAGCTTTGCAGGACAGGAGAGGACGCTGATCTTACACTTACGATTACACACGTGCTCGAGTTATACTACTCAGACAGAAAATAGCAGTAGCGTCGGAGGGATAGCAGGAGGGGGGGGGGGGGGGGGGGGGGGGGGGGTGGTTGCAGAGGTGGGGGTGGGGGGTGGCAAGGGGGGGGGGGGGAGGCAAGGGAGTCAAATGATCTTCTACAGCTTAAAATGTGAACGGCATCATATGCTGCATCCTCCCTCTACCCACCCCCACCCCCTCCACGCTTTTATAAAAAAAAAATTGGAAGAGTACAGTGATGGTTTATCAGTTCAAGAACCCCATCCTCTCTCCATCCCCATCCCCCGCCCTCTCTGAACCGGCCCCAACACCCTCCCACAACTAGAGCAAAAAAAATCTTCCGACGTCTCTGAACAGGATTTTCTGTACCACATAGCCTGAGTATAAAACGCATGACAAAGTTGGGCTGATGGACATCTAGATGCCGCGGTAACACTATCCCTATCTCCAGCAAACACCATCAAAATACGCCCGACTATGTCGGCGTGTTTGTTTTGTTTTGTCCCATCCTTTGAACTAAGAAAAGGGCGTCCCCTTCTTAGGGCCAAAGACTGTTCATAGCAGTAGGTTTGTGACGTCTCTACTAAGAAGGGATCTGTCCTAATTTCTGTCTCGTGTGCGCATGCGTTCGTTGGCTGACGTCTCACTTTCCGGTTGTTGATCTTTCAAAATCGAGGAGGAAGCTCAGGAGGTCGTCGGTCAGCTGTGGTCAGAGTTCGGGGTCACAACAAAGGTCAAATAGTAACAAAGTGTGAATTGATGAAAATCGTCCTGGCTCCATGAAAGAAAAATTTTTGAATGTGAAAAAGATGATTTTATCCTGGAATTTTGAGTCAGTAAATCAGTTTAGAGCCATATTCGGCAAAAACAGCAGAATGATGCATGACTTGTGGACTCCTTATGTTTCTACGCCATTGGTAGTGCACCAGGATTTTGGAGTGAAAAGTCTAGCAGACGACAGGAAAAAGAAGGATCATGTTGATCGTGCTTGCATAGAAAAAGAAACGGACATGAGATCTGCCTCAGAGTCAGGTATGGTGTGGGTCAAGGGCTGGACTGTGCAATGAATGTGTTTGGATACAGACTAATCTTCTGAGAAAAGCCAGGTGCAGCTTGAGTGTAATAGAGAATATAGCGATTTGGGCATGAAGTGTAACTGTGGACTCGGATCTGTGATCACTGAGTAGGTCAAGAGGTGGACACATGAGAGGTACACTTACCTAAATATAAATATATGCAGTTTTGATTCAAGAATTTGTGAGAAAAAAAACAAACTGAGTGAATCTAACTGACGGGGCCCTATGTGTGTATGTGTGTGTGTGTGTGTGTGTGTGTGTGTGTGTGTGTGTGTGTGTGTGTGTGTGTGTGTATCTGTGTGTGTGTGTGTGTGTGTGTGTGTGTGTGTGTGTGTGTGTGTGTATCTGTGTGTGTATCTGTGTGTGTGTGTGTGTGTATGATGTTGTTGTTGTTGTTTTGTTTTACGTCTTTCCACATTACGTGATATTAGACGGGGAAAAAAATCGGGGCCGGGGAGAAAAAGTTAACACAACGAGTAAAAAAAAAAAAAATTAACTTATCTATAACTATAACACAAAAATAGAAAACCCACTTAATCCAAAAAAAAATTAACTTATCTACAACTATAACACAAAAATAGAAAACCCACTTAATCCAAAAAAAATTAACTTATCTACAACTATAACACAAAAATAGAAAACCCACTTAATCCAAAAAAAAATTAACTTATCTACAACTATAACACAAAAATAGAAAATCCACTTAATCAAAGATAAAGAAAAAAAAATATATAACTCTTCTGTCTCATCTCACTACTGACTGCTAACTATTATAAGTATTTGCCAATTGGACTTTTAGCTAAGTGTAAATAGAAAAGATATGTTTCACTTGCTGACAGGAAAACATTTTGAATAGGCTGTACAGACGTATTTGGGATGAATTTTTTCATTAAGTTACATTAAGTATGATGTGTGTGTGTGTGTGTGTGTGTGTGTGTGTGTGTGTGTGTGTGTGTGTGTCTGTGTGTGTGTGTCTGTGTGTGTATCTGTGTGTATGTGTGTGTGTGTGTGTGTGTGTGTGTGTGTGTGTGTGTGTGTGTGTGTGTGTGAGTGAATGAGATATGTGTGGTACTGTAGTGTTCTGTGATGATGAAAAAAAATCGTATGCGCTCAAAGCTGTCCAAATATAAGCTAAATCATACTGCATTGTGGAGTTTAGTTTTACACTTATTCATTCATATTGATTACACCATTGCCTTTGTTAGATACAAATCCCATTCTCGTTTAATCTTATGATGTTCCTTACATTAACCATTCATTCCTGTCAATCGAGTTATGTTACAATCCCTATTAAGCAAACAGCCCATCCCAGTTAATGGTATTACACAATGTTGTCTATGATATACAAAACCATTCATTTGTAACCATCTTACATCACTGTGTTTTAATCCATTCGCCATCCATTCCAGTTCAGGCAAACTGTATTACAAAGCTCATTAGATGATTACTTCATTTAGTATAGTATCTACCTTTCTGTAGAGTAAAATAACAGGCCAAAGGCTTGTAATACAACATGTTTAGCGTGTTGGTTATGAAAGACTGAAAGATTGTAACTTTTCGTTGTCTTAGCGCCAAGGATTATAATTATGCCACATATACAAAAGCCAATGCACGCGATATGCTGTTTCGAAAGGAAAGCGATCACTGGCCACAAAGCACGCGGGAATTAGCGAAGCAGGCCCATATCAGCGGCAGGATGGACAGAACTGTCGGACATGCAACGACATCATCAGTGTGTTATTATTACCTTTAGCCAGCTTGACTTCTTAAAGACGCTCCCGTTCGAAACAGAACACAGATAATGAAATGAGCGGGGAAATGTTCGCATGTTAATTACATCAAATGAAACCATAGTCTTCACGCTTAGTCATCGTCGTCGTCGTCGTCGCCATAATAGTAGTAACAGTAACAACAGCAGCAGCAGTGGTAGCAGTTAGTAGTAGTAGTAGTAGTAGTAGTAGTAGTAATGACATAAAATTAAACCACAGTCTTCACATTAGTCGTCGTCGTCATCGCCGTCGTCGTCGTTGTAGTAGTAGCAACAGCAGCAGCAGCAGGAGGAGGAGCAGCAGCAGCAGTAGTAGTAGTAGTAGTAGTAGTAGTAGTAGTAGTAGTAGTAGTAGTAGCAGCAGGTAGTAGCAGCAGCAGCTGCAGCAGCAGCAGTAGTAATAGTAGAAGTAGTTGAATTAGCAGCAGTAGCTGTAGCAGCAGCAGCAACTGTAGTAATTGTTGCCTACTAGTAGTGGCAGCAGCAGCAGTTGCTGCAGTGACAGTAGTAGTAGTGATGGTGGTAACAGTAGTAGTAGTAGCACTGGTTGTAGTAGTAGTAGTAGTAGTAGCCGCAGTAGTAGCATCAGCCACAGTAGTAATAGTAGTAGTGGTCATAGTCATAGCAGCAAAGCAGCATTAGCAGTAATAGTAGTATTGGTGGTAGCAGTAGTAGCAGTAACTGTAGCAGCAGCAGCAGCAGCAGCAGTAGTAGTAGTGGTCATAATCATAGCAGCAGCAGTAGTAGTTTTAGTAGTAGCATCAGCAGCTGCAGTAGCAGCCGCAGTAGTAATAGTAAACACAGTAGTCGTAGTCAAAGTTGTAGCGGTAGCAACAGTAGTAGTAGTAGTAGTGGTAATAGTAGTAGTAGTAGTAGTAGTATTTAGTAGCTGCAGCAGCAGTAATAGTAGTAGTAGTGGTAATACTGGTAGTAACTGATGTGTACAAAGAAGCCAAGCTCTAATACAGTGTTTTCTATATACAAATCCCCATGATATAAAAGCCCCCCCCCCCCCTCCCCTGTCCCCTCCTTCTAGGAAAAGGAAAAAAAGAAAGGAAAAAAAAAAAGGAAAACAAAAACCGCTCATACCATCCTGGAAGCATGTTTCTGCCATGTCAAATTCAAATTCACCATTCGTGAAAAAGAGAGCGACTCATTGTTACAGATGACGTTTCATTCATTAGTCAGTTGGCTTGTGATCGATATATTCATATTTTGTTCAAGAAGTTTTAAGCAGTTACACACTTTAACACTTTGTCATAACACACATTTCCACGTCACCACTGCAAATTCTTAACATGGAATCTTTATAGATTTTTTTTTTTTACTTGACATCACAGATTTTTGTTCCAAGTTGTATCATTATACATTTTCAACACGTCATAATTGCAAATTCCTTACACAGTATCGTTGTTTTTGTACTTTGTAATCACACTTTTTGTGTTAATCTTTAGTATGACATCTTTTAAACATTTTATAATCATACACTTTTTGAACACTTACAGTTGCACATTACTTCACACTTGATAAATATTCCTCTTTTCCACTCAGTCATGGTACCTTTTTTTTAAATAACGTTCATTGCACATTTTTCCACACATTACCATTACATTTTTTTAAACACTTTATCAGTATAACATTTTAGTACATAATCAGCTATACATTTTCTTTACATTTTATCATCATGCAGTAGTCACATTTTATGACTACGCATCTTCGAAAAGTTTATCACTAAGGGTTTTTTCATGTCATCATTTTTTTTTTTGTATTATACTCTCGCTTTACATTCTATACACTTTACAATCACACATTTCTCAACTTCCTCATCAATGCAGTAATTAGTCACACTTTTCCATCGCAAGGGACATAACTTTCCCCTTACCTCTGAGGTGTCGATCTCGTCGTAGTTGTAGGACAGTTTGACCCGGTCCACTACCGACACGTTGTCGCCGATGTCCACAAACAACGCTGGAAGGAGAAGAACGTGTGATCCTCTGTTTACTCCAAACATGTACTCGATGATTATGCCAGCAGAAAGATAGACAGGCAGACAGAGAGACAGACATAACACACACAGACACAGACACACACACACACACACACACACACACACACGTACACGCGAACACCTGTGTGTGTGTGTGTGTGTGTGTGTGTGTGTGTGTGTGTGTAGGGGAGGTGGCGGTTTGTGTGTATGTATGTGTGTGTGTGTGTGTGTGTGTGCGCGCGCGCGCGCGCGTGCGAGAGAGAGAGTTTTGGTTTTTATTTGTTTGTCTGTGAGTGAATATATGTGCGTGCTCGCATACACGTGAGTAGGGGGAAGGGGAAGCGTGGTTTTTGTGAGTGTGTGTGTGTGTGTGTGTGTGTGTGTGTGTGTGTGTGTGTGTGTGTGTGGGAGTGTGTGTCTGTGAGAGAGAGAGAGAGAGAGAGAGAGAGAGTGTGTGTGTGTGTGTGTGATTGGATGGTGTGTGTTTGTGTGCATGTGTTTAGGGGGGGGGGGGTCTTTCCTTTTTTTAAATTTTTTTTATGGTGTTCTGAGAGGAGAGAGAGAGAGAGAGAGAGAGAGAGAGAGAGAGAGAGAGAGAGAGAGAGAGAGATTGTTGATTTTCAGTACAGTTAAGATGTAGTTTGCTTTATTGTTACAATTTCTGAATTTTTATTATGTTACTTAGAAATGTTAAATGTTTCCCTGTTAATTTTCCTTTATGATTTTTATGTCATTCAGATGTTATTTGTATTATTTTCGTTACCTCATTAATTCATTAAGGTTTTTCTTTTTCAAATGTCAGTACAACACTATGTTAATCTGACAGTAAATGGTTTCAGTCAGTGTGTGTGTGTGTGTGTGTGTGTGTGTGTGTGTGTGTGTGTGTGTGTGTGTGTGTGTGTATTGACAGATAGATCGATAGACAGATAGGCAGACACATAGACAGACAAAAAGATAATAGATAGATAGATAGACAGACAGATAGAAAGTTTGTGTGCAAGTATGTATGTAATAATTGTAACACAATGTACACAAAGGTAACAGAATATAACAAAATATAACACAGTAGAATATATAATAGATGCCCAACACAAGGTGTTTTAAATGCCAAGTTTCAAATCAAACAACACATTACAACACAATGTAACAAGTACAAAACGCCCAACACAAGATGTTTTAACTGCCAAGTTTCAACTCAAACAACACATTACAACACAATGTAACAAGTACAAAACAACAAAATACAATGACTGCCACAACATACTATAACAAATATAACACAACACAATAAAACACAAAATAACAAATATAACATAACTCAATACAACAAATATCACAATACAATACATATCAATTTAACACGAAACAATATAATAAATTAAACACAACAAAATATCACAAATATAATACAACACAACACAATATAACAAATATAGTGCAATACACCAAACGCATCACAGCAAAATACAGTACAAGGCTAGAAGGATACTCCGTATAGGGTGTATCTCTGCCACAGTAAAACAAGTCAAATCACAAGAGAAAGTGAAAACATCACCATTTCTCTGCTAGCGGAAGTCACAGCAGATACCAATTAAAAGAGTTACTTCCCATGTCCTTTAGTGACAGGACATGGAAAACGACGAATTTCTTCGTTTACGTAACCCGAAAGTTTTGATATTCTGCAAAAATATATTCGTCCGTGAGAGTGCTCAATTCACAGTGTTCATGCTATGTCGAAAATGCGTTCTTTGATCCCGATCCACTCCAAGGATCCGTACTAAAATTTAAAAAAAGATTATATCATTGGGTCTTATTATACTCTTCCATCAAGTTTTGGTAAAATTGTGTTTTTAGTTTCGGTGTAATCTTGCTGACAAAAACAAACAAACAAACAAACAAACGGAGGTGACACTACGATACACGTTGCGTGTCAGTCTCTATATACTGACGATCAGCTCAAAACACTTGGCCTTCAGCTGGTCAGGTAGCGTTGTGTTATACAGACAGAAATGACAATATAACAGAATACGCAGAACAACACGACACGACACTGAACAACACAACACAATACAGCACAGCACAGCACAGCGCTGCACAGCGCACCGCAGCACAACACAACAGCAATGCCACGCATCACAACGCAATACAACGCAACACACAGCACAGCACAGCATAGCACAGCACAGCTCACCATAGTACAATACAACCCAACCCAGCCCAGCCCAGCCCAATATAGTACAACACCACGCAGCACTGTACACGCTGTGTCCCAGTCAGCCAGCACGTACTGATGATCAGCTCGCAGTACTTGGCCCTCAGCCGGTCAGGAAGCGTCACGTCACTCAGACAGGTGAAGGCCTCGTTCCAGCTGAGGTAGTCCAGTTCCTGGGTGATCTGCTGGATGGCGTACTCATTCTGACCCTGAAAAAAAACAACAAAAAAACACCCACACCCCACGGGCGTGGATAGTGAGGGGGCGTGAGGGGAAGCAAGATCTACACAGAGTCATGGTCAACAAAGACATACAGGCTATGAGAAAATCCCGTATTCTCTCTCTCTCTCTCTCTCTCTCTCTCTCTCTCTCTCTCTCTCTCTCCTCTCACCCTCTTCCTGCTATACTTTCCTACCAAGCTTTACAAACCAAAGACAAGACAATGATAACTCCACCAAGACACGCTAAACATCGTTATTACCATTTTCGTCAGTTTCTACACAAACATCATCGCTGTCTGTGACTCACATGGCAAAGCATTCCAAAGAGCTCCAGCTGTCTCTCCAGAAACAGGTAAGCCTCGTCATCTTCACCCATGTTCTGAAACAATACGAACAGGAATAACTGATCTTTTCAAAGAGCACGAAAATGAATTCTTGTTCTTTTGGTGCTACGCAAAAGTAATGATTTATCTGCTGATGGGACACAAAAATAATCATTTCATCTTCTGAGGGGTCTATAAAAATTAATCATTTATATTTCTAAGAGACGCGCAATTGTCAAAAACAACACAAGAACGAAGTATTTTATTTTGTAAAACGACGCTAAAAAAAAACTGCCTGCGTTTTAATATTTCTTTCAACAAACTCATCCATTTTATCAAATAGAGGGGAAAAGTCTGCGAAAGAAAACAAATCAACCATGTTCTTTAATGCAATAAAAAGAAACTTTTCATTTTCAATGAAAATTATCTACGCTCCGAAATACCACGAAAAACTTACTGAAATAAGCTAAATTGACACCTATGTCCTTATACAGCAAATAAGGCAGATGTTTGCGTTCTAAAACAATAAAAAGAATAATTGTCAATGTACTAAAATGAAACAAAAAGAAGGGTGTATAGTTTAATATAGAACCCCCGTACCCCCCCCCCCCCCCCCCCAACACACACACACACACATGACGTCCTCTATACCCTAAACCAGAGTCCATGTTCTGAAGTAACGCAAAAAGAAAATTCTTTGAAAGCAAACAACAAACAAGCAAAAGAAAGAACTGAAACAAGGATGACAGGCAGAGAAAACAGAAAAAGGAAACGACGGACATGCAGGGAGACAGACAAAAAGAACAGTCTTACCTCCTGAGCGAAGTCTTTGAGTTCTTTCCACGTTTTGCCATTGTTGGTGGACACATAGACTACTCCCGCTGTTTTGCCGATTTTCTGTCCAAGGTCGGTCAGGTACACACAGCTCTGCACACGCCAGTCATGACATTGTCATGGTAAAGAGATCAACAGATAATGAAACAAAATCATCATCATCATCATCATCATCGTCGTCGTCATCGTCGTCGTCGTCATCATAGTAGTAGTAGTAGTTGTTGTTGTCGTCGTTATCAATGACAATAAACAACAGGAAGACAAAAAAAAAAAAAAAAACCATGCATAGCAACATCATCAATTAAAATGATAAAGATGATGACGACGACAAATGATGGTGATGATGCAAATGATGATGATGATGATGACGACGATGTTTTGCAGCAGATAAATGACTGAGGGAAAAAAAGGAGAAACAAACGGAGGAGGAAGGAAACGAGATACAAGGAGAGGAAAGGGGAGAAAGAACAAAAGACCAGAGGCAGCCACAACACAGATGAAGAATGACACAGAAAACAGTCAAACCTGTTCTATAGGTTTTACAAAACAGTCAAACCTGTTCTATAGGTTTTACAAAACAGTCAAACCTGTTCTATAGGTTTTACTTTCACGGCTCTGTGACGACAATGGACAAAGACTCTCAGTCGCAAGACAGCACTACGCCTCATAATTACCCTCTCTCTCTCTCTCTCTCTCTCTCTCTCTCTCTCTCTCTCTCTCTGTCCGTCTTTCTGATTTTCCACAGCCACCAAGTGGTATTACCCCCACCTCGACCATTTTAGCTCCCCGAGCACAGCAACACCCAGCAGCCCACAGTGATAGCTGAACATTAGTTTGTCATGCAGGCAACCCTCCGCAGGAGACAATGCGAGGCTACCGAGCTACTTCAATGTCAACGGAGCATGTTCTGATCCATCCTTCGCAGGACACCAAGTGCTGACACCCCCCCCCCCCTCCCTCCCCCTCCTTACTGACGATACTAAGTCCTCAGCTGTAGAGCCAGCGTGGGTGAACATTCCTTCCACATGGCGATTTTGTTGTGGCGTCCAGTTACATTTAGGATCAGAGCAGGCACATCCGAACACCACCGAAGTGATTCTCTAGCAATGCAGTGTCTCCTTTGGTGTGTAGCCTTGGGACAATCTTATACTGATTGTTCCCCGTGAGGGAGAAGGGCTGGGATACGAAATAATATTATCAGAAGCAAAATTTGTTGCACCGCAACCGATTTTTTAAGTAAACAAAGCGACATGCAGTAGGATCAAACAATTTAAGAACAGTTCTGGATCAATTAAATGACAGATCTAAGCCTCTTCATTGTCATCATCACATACAGCCTGAGGGGGTTATACGAATGATAACGTTGACAAAGTAAAGTAACAACGATCGATTTTTTGTTTAAAATGAGATTACATGAAATACAACATGAAACACGAGCAGCCATGTATGTACGAAAATACATTCATTGATGTATTTTCAATGTATACATAATGGCCTCTCTCTCTCTCTCTCTCTCTCTCTCTCTCTCTCTCTCTCTCTCTGACACACACACGCACGCACGCACGAGCGCACACACACACACACACACACACACACACACACACACACACACACACCGTCCGTATGGTTCGTTTTCAGATCTATGAAGAAACATAGAATAGTCATATAAATTAACGCTCAAACGAAGGGGATTTTTTTCTGTTTCTGTACGTGAAGAAAAGCACAATATTCAACCTTTTCAAATATAAAATCAACATAATTTCTCGTGTCGCAGCTGCACACAAACACAGCGGAATCCCTGCAACCACTTTACATCAAACCACATCAGCCTATTCTCTGATTACCATCCTAAATGTTTAGTAGAAGCGACTCTCTGCTTCTCCTTTTTCACACCAATCATCATCTAGCTGTGATGAAAAGCACTAATAAGAATGTGTCGGTGCAGCGGATGGGGTTTGATTTGCTGTCGTCCCTATTTGTGCGCAGAGGAGCAATGGGCAGGGTGGGGGGGGGGGGGGGGGGGGAGAATGATTCAGCAGGGGTGGGAAGACAGGGCTGGAGTGGTTGGAGCGGAGAGGGAAGTCAAGGAAAGAGACGAGAAGAGAGGAGGAACGGGGGGGGGGGGGGGGGGGGGGGGGGGGGGGGGGGGGGGGGAGGGTAGAGGAGAGATTGCGGGATGAGAGGACAGGGGATGTGGGGGACAGTCTGCATAGCAGCGACATGAAAACTAGGTTTATCAAAGTGCTTTGTGGTGTCGGGAGTCAATGCTGAATTGTCAATAATCATGGTGATATTGGTGATGACGATGATTTTCTTATTACTATTTTTCTTCTTCTTCTTTCTTCTTCTTACTACTACTACTACTATTATTATTATAACTATTGTTATTATTATTATTATTACACATACAAACATTTGCCAGCTGCTTTAATCAGAGGACTCCCACATCCACATCACATCAAACCACATAATCCCATTCCCTGATTACCGCACCATCTTAACTGGTTTGTGGACAGGCTTTACTGCTCCTTCTTCGAACCAATCCTCATCTGGCTGTGAAAAACATCACTCATAAACATGGTGCTAAAAAAAGAGTAGCTGTTTATACTGACAGTCAAAATCATGCAACATCTTCGAGCAAACATCTTAATGTTCCTGTTGTTATTATTATTATTATGAACATTTATGACGCCTAATCAATTGAATGCCCTAGGCGTTTACAATATCACAACAGACATCAAATCACACAGTATATAACAATAATACATGAGAAAAAGGCATCAAAATCCAAAGCAAGGACACAAACTCACAAGCATGCATACACGCAAACACACACTCACACAGACACGAACGCACACAAAGCAGACACTCGCATCACACATTGCAAACGTCGGGTCACAGGGAAGACGAAGTTACCTAGGAAACAGATGAGTTTTGAGAAGGCGCTTGTTGAGGTTCATTATGACTGGTTACCAGTGAAGATAGACAATGGTCACTCATGCCTTGGATAAATACGACAATGATCGGCGAATGAATAAATGAATGAATGAATTGATTAATTAATTAATTGATTGATTGATTGATTGATTGATTGATTGATTGGTTGATTGATTGATGGATTGCTGTTTGCCTTTTGTCAGTTCTTTTTTGTTTGCAGTTGTTTTTGGTTTTGAAAGTTAATTACCCTTACCGTTTCATGTGAACGTACTCAATATAATACCCAGTAACGGTTGATATCCATGCCAGTAAGTTTAATTCGTCATATGCTGTATCACTGAACATTTGTTGTTGTTTTTTTAAACTTTGACGTGTGTGTGTGTGTGTGTGTGTGTGTGTGTGTGTGTGTGTGTGTGTGTGTGTGTGTGTGTGTGTCGCGCGCGCGCGCGCGCGCGCGCTATACGCTTTGTGTGAATCTATTGAATGTTTTATGGAATTGATGACGTGCAATGTTTTAAATGGGTGGAAAAAACACCTTTCATTACAAGGTAAAAATCAATAATCGGGTGCGTTAGACTGTGCGAAACCCCACACATTGTGTTCACCGTAGAAATTACACAACACGTACACGGAGCAGAACCGATGTATTCAGAATCGAGTCACGAATATAAGAACATAATTTGAAACGTTTTCTGGTCAAACTGATAGGTCCACTTTTAGCTTCTCCTTTCAACAGACTTTACAGTCCATACATATTACACCACAAGCATATATGTATATAGAGAGAGGCGTTTCTTTAACCGTTTCTGACTACACAGCCATGAGACACAGAGCCCATCAGGATGGAGAAGGTAGGCTATCAGGCATCTCGCCGCTCAGCTTTCACAGGTGAGTGACCTCACCGGCACATATCAACCGCGTTGCTCAGGATTTCGGTACCTGCTTTACACGGTCCCATTGGCGTTTTCTTCAAAAGTATTTCATGCAAATCATGTCAACAAACGAAGCACGCTCATGAAGGAGTTGTTGTGGCGATCCTCACTGCCTGTCTGACAATGTGGACGTCATCGTTTCCACCAACTTCATTTCGAATCTGTTGTCATGATTATCACGCCTTGTTTTCGCTTTCTCCAGCTGTCAATCCTATCTAACATTGTGTTGTCATCAATCTCACTGGCTGTCAACTTTATTTTGAGTCTGTTGTTTTGATTTTCACAGGTTAACACCGTCTTACAGACTGCTGTGTGATACTTCTCACTAACCATCGATCTATCTCAGAATCTGACGCAACAATTCTCACCAGCTGTTCACTCCATCTCAGAACATGACGCAATAATGAACACCAGCTCTCCCATCCGTGTCCGAATCTGACGTAATATCACTAGCTGTCCGCGCTGTCTCAGAGTAAGAGATAACAATTTTCATCAGCTGTCAACTCCATCTCAGAATATGACGCAATAATTCTCGCCAGTCGTTCGCTCCATCTCAGAACATGACGCAATAATTCTCGCCATTTGTCCGCTCCATCTCAGAACATGACGCAATAATTCTCGCCATTTGTCCGCTCCATCTCAGAACATAACGCAATAATTCTCGCCAGTTGTCTGCACCATCTCAAAATATGACACAATAATTTTCATCAGCTGCCTACTCCATCTTTGTATCTGACGCAATGATTATCCTCGACTATCTATCTACTCCATCTCAGAAACTGATTAATAATCCCATGGCTCCTATGGAGAAAAGAAATCGCTAGAATTCTAGGAAGGGAGGGGCAGGGCGTGGAGGTTTGGAGGGGAAGGGGAGGGGTCTGGAAGATATGTTCTCCTTCCTCTGGTTAGAAAAAGAAAGTTGCTTTCAAATAATGCATCATGACGCAAATCTGAACAACAACCAGGACCATTTGTTCGTACGGGTTCTGTCAGTCTCTTTCGTTTTCTCAGCATCTTGCCGACGCATCATGTCTGGGTGTGACATTATTTTGCTCTGAGCCGGACCACAAAATGGCGACCGCCAACTCTTTTGAAGAACTTTACAGGATAAGTCATGACGTCAGCTAGCATACCCAAAACTTTTACAGACGTTTTTTTTTTTCTTTTTTTTTCCACTGGAATTTTTTCCGCGCTCAGTTTCAACTTTCGCTGAAATTCGCCAATCGGCGGAAACTGAAGCCTGTAATTCTGATCAGCTTTCCTATCCATCTCGGAATCTGTTGCCAATATGCCATTATTCTCTACAGCTGTCATGTCCCCAACGGATGCCACTATATACTGGTCATTTGATCTATTTGTTCCACTTGTATACACATATGCACGATATTATTGTCGACAAAAATGTCGGATCAACTATACTGGAATTTCTCCAACATAAAACCGTTGGTCAAATATTGATGCTATCACCCTTTTCGACATTCGTCAGTTACATGCACGTGCGCGCGTTAATACGTAAACACAGCCCACAAAAAAAGACCAGATTGCACAAAGTTCATTAGCATGTTTATTTACAGGTGATCTACAGAACAACGTGCCTCAGCATGGAGTTAATCCAAGGTGAAAGAAAACCGCCTGGGTGTCCACGTTAGCTTGGGGTCAAACGTGACAGGTGTAACTTACCGAGCGGCGAGAACTTTCCATGGCGCTCTCAAAATCGGTGGTTTCCACTTCGGTGTGCTCTCTCGAGGAATCCGAAAACTCTTTCTTTTGCTTTTTCAGCCTTTTCTTCTCCTTCCTCTTCCGCCGTCGCTCTCGTCTTTCTTCCCTCCGCCTTTCCTTCTCCTCCCGGTGCAGGTCGCGTCGGGCGCTGGTGGGAGTCTTCGGGGTGCGCGGTGTGTTGGTCCGCGCTGTGGTTTTGTCGGTGACGTCGCCGTCCGAGTCGCTCATGTCTTGGTCTTCTATCGCACGGCTAAAAGCGGCCCCGAGTTGTCTCCCTTCTTCTTCCGTTTCCTGTCCTTTTCGGTCCTCGTCGTCTTCCGTCTGGGTGTCGGGGTAGCGTCTGTCGTCGCCGTCGGAGATCCCTCGTCTGTCGTCGCCTTCGGAGATTCCCAGGCCGCTCTCTTCATCTCTCACCATGGCGTCCTCCTCGTCGTCGTCGTCGTCATGTCGGCTCCTTTTCCTTTTCTTCGATTTCTTCTCCTTTTTCTTCTTCTTTTTCTTTGATTTCTTGTTGTGTTTGCTCTAAGACAGGTACAAGTGCAAGTGGATGGACGTGGTGAACTGATTTGTTTGTTTGTTTGTTTTTCCTATGCAGTGTAATGTTGTCTTCGTTTTTAAAGTAACGGGTTCTTCCGTGAATGAGTTTGAAAGGTATTGTCGCCATTGTATCAAACATAATACAACAGTTGCATCGCTTTTTCTTCAATGAATGCCAAATTTATCACTGTTATACAGTGTATTGTTCCGAACAGCATTAAAGGCATCATGTGTAATGCTAAGGCCGAACACAAAGTTATCGTTTCTTTCAGAGAAGCACCCACTCCATTAAGTCTCACGCCAAACACATCTTTTTAATTAATGCTACTGATTTTTTTTTTCTCTTTTCTTTTCTTTTTGTTTTGTTTTGTTTTGCGGATATCATAACCAGGCGGCAATCACGTGAGAATTCAACAGTAAAACATGAACAAGTCACCACTGCAAACATGTGATGCAAACATTTTCTTTTACTGAGAAAATGTTTAAGATTGCCACCACAATTGCTGCCTGTTTGGGCATAATGTTTACCCCGTGCTCTTTATTGCTAGAGGATTCAAACTTTAGATGTGTGCGGACCTGCAGATGCACACAACAGTTGCTTGACGGTGGCGTATTGCTCCGGTGGGCTCTGCAGTCTCCAGCGACCGTTACACAATGGCATCTGCCAGGGAGCGATTATGTATTTTGACTTAACGGAATGCCCTGTTCGTGCTTGCACCCTAAGTGAACACAGTACAGATTTCTAAGAATGGTGCAGGATTGTTCCTAACTGGTTTGTTCGGCAGTTGAGGACAGCACTTCTTTGGGTCCCCACACGCACCTTCGGGTGTATCTTTTTCTCCTAAAGGAAACAAACTTCAGATGTGTGCGGGCCTATCGAAATATAGCTAAGCACAGGAAAGAAGCAGTAGTGTGTTACAGACGCCGTGGTGTAATGGCTAGCTTCGGGAGCTGTAGGCTGGGTAGGTGTGGGTTCGAATCTCCCTGGTTACCAGCGAGTGTGAAGAACACAATGAGCTCGAAATGGAATGCTATAACCAAACACTTTAGTGCAAGCCACTGAATGGATAAGTCTCTGAGAGTGTGGTTAACATTTCCTGCCCAAGACTACAGGCGTCAGTATTACACAGGCCTGATGGAGGCCGGTACATGTCATGCCAGGAAGCGCACAGCCCTGTGATATAGTCTGAGACCGAAACGACAGTTCATAGCAGCGTTTTGATCATGAACATCCTCGTCCCCACTGATAATCACTTAAAAAAAGTCAAATTGTGTGACCTTTTATGCCCTGCACTCGTGGTGACTTCAGTTCAGACATTGATTCCTGTGAAAAACATGTACAGGAGCTGCGACAGCACGATTGGTTGCAGCTGTTTGTGAAGGGGTCTGAGTGAGCTGCGCAAAAGAAATACCATTGGGAGCGCACTGAAGATGAGAAAAAAAAAGAAATAAAGAAAGAAAGGAAGAAAGGAAGAATCGAAAAGAAAGAAGGTTGCGAAAATCAGACAAAACTCGATGGGTAGATATGGTGAATATCGAGCGAATTATACATGCAATACGCAGTTGGAGAAAACCAGGTAAGACAACATATAAAGATCTAGATGTATAAGGATTTACTTTACATACACATTTACGAGTAAACCAAATACTTCTTGGAATCTGCACAGACGTTTCATGGCCAAGGGAAGTGAAATAAGGACCGACAAATAATCCATTGCAGAAGGAAAGTGATATTATGATACATGTAACCGCTCATGTGAGTGACACATGCATTTTACCAACGGAAGGAAACAGTGTATCAACTGCACAGATACATTTGAAGGCAAAATAAACTAGTGTTTAAATTGCACCCACACATTTTAAGGCCAAAGTAAGCACAGAAACATTTGAGGCGAGTAAAAACAGTGGATAAATAGATATATTCCACAAAGAAAATATGTCAGTGCATGCATACACTGTAAGGCGAAAGTGTCTAGTCAGTTTAACACATACTTTTTTCAACTAAACAAAGCTATGCACGAATAAACTGTTGCATACATTTTAAGGCCGAAATAAATCAATGTAGAAACTGTACACTGACAACTTTTATACATGAAATAATGCCTTCATATTCTCAACTGCTAAACCCTTTGCTGACAACAGTAATTGTGTGGTCGCGAAGCCAGGATGAGTGTGTCCCCCTTCGAGGGTTCCAGTGTGTTTTTCCAACGACAGTTCCCATGAACTTAGGCTGTTCTTCAACAATGATCAATGACCATGACGCTGATTAACATGATGCTAGGAGGTTCAGAACTGATAATGATCCAATCCCAGAAGTCATCAAGGGCCACACCTGACGTGATTGTTGTTCAAGTACAACGCCATTGAAGCTGACGTCAGACCCATTTTGCAGTAGAGGGTTACCACTGGCTGATTCATGCAGTCAGTTAATACTATATTCGTTTAGTTAGTTATAGTTATTGAGTAAGTTACTTTTCATTCAGTTCCTCGGTTATTCATTTATTTCTCGATCAAACTTTGCCTATTTGTTCAGATGGCCCGTCAAATCACACACACACACACACACACACACACACACACACACACACACACACACACACACGCACACATACACGCGCGCGCGCGCGCACTCACGCTCGCGCGCACGCACGCACGCACGAACACATACACACACACCTCTATATCACAACAAAACTTCCATGCAACATTCTGTTCAATTCATTCCGAATTTCAACAAATGGAAATCTGACCTTTTGCTCCTTTCCTCCCAGCCATTTCTGCGTGATGTAGACCTGGTTGTCCGCAATGGACACCCCGTCACACACACACAGTACGCTGAGCAGCTCCAGGTAACGGTAGTTCTGAAACCAGACAAGTCAATCGATACTGAAGACGTGTACCAAACTATTGATAGCTACAGTGTCTTAAAGAAAATGCCTTTTCCATTTTCACACGAATGAGGCCAGGTTACATACAATCTATTGACACAATTTGTCTTTATCTTCATGTCAGTATGCTCTATATCTGTCAACCAGGTCCGTTTACGTATCAACGCTACCCGAAGAGTCCGACATCTTTATGTTCTCTCTTTCCTGCCTTATTGTCTTTGTACCGTTTTGTGCAAATATTGCACAATAACTTTTTTCGTGATCGTGGAATCTCTTTTCAACAATAGAACCGAGTTTCATCAAAACCTATCACTATTCTTCAAAAATGATTATCTGATACCACACATATGAATTATCGTTTCAAACCCTGCATGTACCTGTTAAAGAACAGTAGTGGTACAACAACAAAAAATGTAACAATGCAGCTACGTCAACGTAAAAATATTAACATGCACCAATGTCCGCGAAAAAAAAAATTCAACAATATAGCAATGTTCACAAAAACTGTACCAATACAGCTACGTCCACGGAAAATGAAACAGTTCAGTGACCTGGACGTAAAATGCAAACATTGTCATTTTTTTTTCGCCCAGAGTGCTGCATTTTTTGCATTTTTGTTGACATTGCTAAATTGTTACATTTCGCGTTGCATCACAGCAGCTTTTTTTCCTAGAAGCTTCATACGGTGATGCCTCTCCAAACCACTAACCAACCTTGTCTCTCTTGAGCAGCTCCACAAACTTGTCGATGTGAGATTCAGTGATGCGGTCCACGATCTTTCTGTTGTCTCTGATCAGTTCCATGATCATGTGCGCCGCGTTCAGTCCTATCTTGCCCTGGAATGAAGAATCAACAAGCGAAATACTTGATCAGCAAACGAACGGGTGCCTGTTTGATTTTAGTCATACAAGTGCCTGCGGTACCCATTCTTTTAGCTAGCATGCAGAGAGGTGTCATTTGGGACATGTTTCACGGGGGATATAAACCTGCCTCCATCGTTAAGGAGAAGGTTGTTAAGTTTTCATGCGAGCCACCAGCCGCCGTGGCGAAACGGTCAGCGTCGTGCAGTTCCGCGTGCGAGGTCGTGGGTGCCATTTTCATTGAGGCCATTTGTTTGTGGGGGTTTTCTGCCCCGACCTACTCACACATAGTTGAGTTTGCTATGGGCTCAATGGAGAAGAGGGGATACACAGCCGAGTTTCGTCCACTTAATGGATGTGTATCTAAGAGTGTCGCTCTAATTTCCTAAGCAACGGTGCAGATGTCTTTGTCTCTCGTGCCTGGTTGATGCCGGGATATCTTATGAAAGCAAGCGTCTATTACAGCCCTGTTACGCAGTTTCAGATCAGAATGGAAATCCGTGGCATCAAACCAGGTAGCGTTTGGTGTTGATCCGTCGTGCAGATCGAATTAAAGACCCATCCGGGGTCGGTTGACATGACAAATACAAATCTCCCTTTGATTATGAACATAGTAAAGCTACTGTGAGAAACTGATGACTACCTATACGATAATGTAGTCTGAAAAAAGAAGAAAGAAAAATTTGTAGTGATGTAAACGTTGATATCGTATATCTTGCATATCCTATTACTACACATACCGAAAAAAAGAGAAGGAAACATGGAAGGTAACTCTTACATATTATATGTACTTCATCTGATAGAAAAAATGTATGCAGCACAGGACTGCGCTCTCCCAAGAGGCCTTCTACTTTTTCTTATTTTCCAGGTGCACATTCATGTTTCCCTTTCTAAAGACCACGGCCTGTACGTGAATGAACCATCCGAAATCAAAGGCCAGTACAGGGAGGATGCTGGGGGAGGGGCGGGTGGACAGGGAGGAGGGAGCATACTCACAGCCTTGTACTCAAACTGGGTGAGGAAGAAGTCGATGTACTTGGCAATGTACAGCTCGTTCTTCCGACTGTCCCCCATCAGGTAGGTGTACAGCACGTTGTACGCCTCCACAAAGATGTTGGTCAGATGTCTGATAGAAAAAAGATGTAAATCAAATCAAGAGATACGAAAAGGGAAGCCGAGGGCAAACCTCTAAACCCCGTACGGTCACCCAAGTTTTAATAACCCCTATTCCACACGAAGGGAGAAAATTGAAGCATAAAACTACACACGAAGAGAACGTACATTCAATTAATGACCAAGCAGCACTGACAGACAAAGGTGATGGACGAACAAATATGAGGTTTGTTGTTGATGTTGTTGTTATTGTTTCAACTGTTATTGTTTGTTTGTTTTCGGGTTCGGACTAGCTCTTCTCATTTTTTTTTCTGTGTCCTACACACAATGGGTTTGCATCATAGGTGTGGTTTTCGTTGCTTTACCCAGTTTTGAGGGAAATAATCAGTCTTTTATGAATCAAAAGGGGCTGTGAACGTCACTACTCCAGTCCTAGTCTGCTGGGAACAGGGCTGTTTTAGAAGTAAACTGAAGTAACAATTCCAGAGTGAAATGGAAAGACGAGGACCGCAGCAACGATTGTCATTCACTTCCTGCATACGTCTTTTTTTATTTCATCTATAATAACATATAAAATGAGTCAATGCAAGTCACTAATTAATAAGTAAGTAAGTAGATAAATAAACAGATAATAAATAGATGAATAAATGAATGAATAAATGGAAAAAAGTTGATAAATAAGCACATGAATTTATATACAGTTAGTATGTAAACAAATTACGAATAACTAGGTCCTCAAAAATAAATGAATAGATAATAAATATGTTACATTAGGAAGAAAATGATCAGTGACTATGTCATTAGTCATCGAAAAACTCTTCAATCAATCAGCAAATCAATCAATTTGTCATTCGATGCCTTTACCAGTTAACACACTACTCGATCAGTTACTCAACAAATCAGTCAACAAATACATCGAACCATCCACCGATTCATCAACAAAAGGAGATGGAGGAACTCACGCCTGGTCAGGGGATCCCATGTAGGGCACTTTGAGCAGGCTGACCAGTAACTCCACCACCTGGCCAACAAACAGCACCAACATTGCAAGGATTGACAGAGCGAGAGAGCAGTACACTGTTCTTATCCCCCCCCCCCCCCCCCCACTCCCTCACACCACCTTGACCCAATCCTGGACACCTTGGCAGTACCATCTGGAAGATTTAACTAAGAGAACTTCGATTCTGGCATCGGAAGCCGCTTGCCCCCGACTGAAGAACTTAAGTGGACTATCAGCTTGGATGGCCTAAAGTCATGAGTCATCATTTCATGACTACGGAAAGAAGCAAAGTGAAAGAGGAACAGCGAAAAAGCGAAAGAAGCAGAAGTTGGAGAGAACGAAGAAGAAGAAACAGGCAGGAGGAGAGAGAACGGAGGAAGCAGAAGAAGCAGATGGTGATGAAGAAAAATAACAAACAGAACAGGAACGAAAAGAAAAAGAAGGAGGAGAAGCAGGAAGAAAAGAAGAAGAAGGAGGAGAAGCAGGAAGAAAAGAAGTAGAAGGAGGAGAAGCAGGAAGAAAAGAAGAAGAAGGAGGAGAAGCAGGAAGAAAAGAAAAAGAAGGAGGAGAAGCAGGAAGAAAAGAAAAAGAACGAGGAGAAGCAGGAAGAAAAGAAGAAGAAGGAGGAGAAGCAGGAAGAAAAGAAGAAGAAGGAGGAGAAGCAGGAAGAAAAGAAAAGAAGGAGGAGAAGCAGGAAGAAAAGAAGAAGAAGGATGAGAAGCAGGAAGAAAAGAAGAAGAAGGAGGAGAAGCAGGAAGAAAAGAAGAGAAGAGGAGAGAGGAAGAAGAAGAGAAAGAAGAAGGGGAGAGCAGAAGAAAAGGAAGGGAGGAGAAGCAGGAAGAAAAGAAGAAGAAGGAGGAGAAGCAGGAAAGAAAAGAAGAAGAAGGAGGAGAAGCAGGAAGAAAAGAAGAAGGAGAACAGAGAAGAAGAAGGAGGAGAAGCAGGAAGAAAAGAAGAAGAAGGAGGAGAAGCAGGAAGAAAAAGAAGAAGAAGGAGGAGAAGCAGAAGAAAAGAAAAAGAAGGAGGAGAAGCAGGAAGAAAAGAAGAAGGACAGAAGAAGAAGGAAAGAAGCAGGAAGAAAAAGAAAGAAGAGAAGAAGGAAGAAGGAAAGGAGAAGCAGGAAGAAAAGAAGAAGAGAAGAAAAAAGAAAGGAGGAGAAGCAGGAAGAAAAAGAAGAAGAGGAGACAGAAAAAGAAGAAGGAGGAGAAGCAGAGAAAGAGAAGAGAAGAAAGAAGGAGGAGAAGCAGGAAAGAAAGAAGAGAAAGAGGAAAAAGAAGAAGAGGAGAGAAGCAGGAAGAAAAGAAGAAGAAGGAGGAGAAGCAGGAAGAAAAGAAGAAGAAGGAGGAGAAGCAGGAAGAAAAAGAAGAAGAAGGAGGAGAAGCAGGAAGAAAAGAAGAAGAAGGAGGAGGAGAAGCAGGAAGAAAAGAAGAAGAAGGAGGAGAAGCAGGAAAGAAAAGAAGAAGAAGGAGGAGAAGCAGGAAGAAAAGAAGAAGAAGGAGGAGAAGCAGGAAGAAAAGAAGAAGAGACAGAAGAAGAAGGAGGAGAAGCAGGAAGAAAAGAAGAAGAAGGAGGAGAAGCAGGAAGAAAAGAAGAAAGGAGGAGAAGCAGGAAGAAAAGAAGAAGAAGGAGGAGAAGCAGGAAGAAAAGAAGAAGAGGAGAGAAGAAAGAAAAGAAGAGGGAGGAGAAGCAGGAAGAAAAGAAGAAGAGACAGAAGAAAGAAGGAGGAGAAGCAGGAAGAAAAGAAGAAGAAGGAGGAGAAGAGAAGAAAGAAAAGAAGAAGAGACAGAAAAAGAAGGAGGAGAAGCAGGAAGAAAAGAAGAAGAAGGAGGGAGGAAAAAGAAGAAAGAAGAAAAGAAGGAGGAGAAGCAGGAAGAAAAAGAAGAGAGAAGAGGAAGACGAAGAAGAGGGAAGAGAAGAAAAGAAGAAAAAGAGAAGAAGAAGAAGGAGAAGAGAAGCAGGAAGAAAGAAGAAGAAGAAGAGGAGAAGCAGGAAGAAAAGAAGAAGAAAGGAAGAAGAGGAGGAGAGCAGAGAAAGAGGAAGAGGAAAAGAGAAGAAGAGGAGAAGCAGGAAGAAAAGAAGAAGAAGGAGGAGAAGCAGGAAGAAAAGAAGAAGAAGGAGGAGAAGCAGGAAGAAAAGAAGAAGAGACAGAAAAAGAAGTGGGGTAAAAAAGGTAGAGAGGTCCACGACGAAGGAGAAGAAGGAAAAAGAGGAGGAGGAGAGGAAGGAAGAGGAGGTGAAGGAGGAAGAGAAGGAGGAAGAGAAAGAGGAAAAGAAGAAAAGAACACACTTCTCTTCTTCTTTTTGTCATCATCGTTATCATTATTATTATTATTATCATTTTTATCATCATAATCATCATCATCATCATCATCATTGTTATAATTATCATTATTATCATTGTTTTTATCATTATTGTTATTATCATTATAATTACTATTCTTCTTCTGCTTACGATTATTACTATCATTGTTGTTGTTGTTGCCATTATGATTACGATTATCATTATCATCATTATCATTATTACTGTTATTACATTATTGTTGTTATCATCATCATCATCATCATCATCATCATCACCATCATCATCATCATCATATCATTATTGATATTTTCATATCATCATTGTTGTTGTTGTCAGAAGAAGTGTCAATGCTGTCCTCCTCACCCTCAGGTTCCTCATCAGCTTCTGTCTCATCTTGCTGGGCACACTGTTGTCCACCATGAAGTCCTCCATCTCCTTCAACGACTGAAAAAAACGTCAATCCATCCGATCATCAATCCGTCAGTTACTTCAATCACGCAATCAGTCAGTCCTTCAATCACTCCATCAATCACCCAATCAGTCAGTCCTTCAATCACTCCATCAATCACCCGGTCAGTCACTCCTTCAATCACTCCATCAGTCACCCAGTCAGTCAGTGAAGAGCCCTCCACCCAACAGTAAATAACAATCAAATGCGTATCTACAAACTTCTTCCTAGACGCATAATCATCTGTCAGCTAATGAGGACTGAATGAATCCATTGATCCGAATATGTTCAGAAAAGATGACACAGTACGCCAAGCATGCCCAAAGCTGCAGACTCTGAATGCGCTTACTACCCCACCAGACTACATACACGTAAAGAAGCGCAGTGAGTGTGTCCTGTCTGTCTATTCGTAAGTCTGTCTGTACACCTGTCTGTCTGCCCGTTCTCTCTCTCTCTCTCTCTCTCTCTCTCTCTCTCTCTCTCTCTCTCACACACACACACATACAGACACACACACATGGTTACACACACTTCCCTCTCTCTCTCTCTCTCTATGCCCTCCCCAAACCTAATGCTTGCTTACTCATATACCAAGATTTATCCACATCGCGCGCGCGCGCGCGCGCGCACGCCACACACACACACACACACACACACACACACACACACACACACACACACACACACACATCAAATAGTAACACAGTACATTCGTTTGAAGTATTCATTTACGTTAGATAAAATATTATATATAACAATTTAAAAAAAACTAACTAAAGAAGTAAATAGTAATGGATAAACTGATAGATTTTAGATGACTCAATGACAGAATGACTAAGTCTCTGTGAGTTCAGATATCTCCCACGTACCTAATGGAATGGACATGGGATTGTATGAGTGAAAAATGGATGAATGAATGAATGAATGAGCGAACGAAATAATGAACAAACGAACAACTGAATGAATAAATGTATGGACGAATGAATTTCTCTGTGTTGTGCTCTATTACTCACGGAAATAATGTCATGGGCCATCTTCGCATTAAGGACAGCACCATTCTTTTTCTGAAATTCAAAACCAGGTCAGTGTAGTTCAAAGAGAGAGAGAGAGAGAGAGAGAGAAGAGAGAGAGAGGAAGACAAACAATCTCTCTCTCCCTCTCTTCCTCCTACCTCCCACCTTTACTTTCTCGTATCCATCCTTTTCTTTCAGTCACTCACATCGAAGACAAATCTCTGAACAAAAAGCACCATGCGCGCCTCACATCTCTGCCAACCCACGCCCTCACCCTTCTTCCCTCCTTCTCTCTCTCTCATACCCCCCCCCCCCATCCATCCATCCTATCTCTGTTTCCCCATAACTCACAGAACTCACGTCAGAGACCAGTTTCTCGATGATGGGCACCATACCCGTCCCCCCCCCCCCCCCTCAAACCTCCCTCATCCCACCTTCCCAATGACTTCCAAACATTCACGTCAGAAACCAGTTTCTGGAGAAACAGCACCATGTCCGTTTCACCCACCACCACCACCCCCTCTCCAACATCCCCTTCTCCCCCCCCCCCCTCCCCATGACTTTCAGACACTCACGTCAGAGACCAGTTTCTGGATAAACGGCACCATGTCCGTTCCATCCCCCTCCCATCCCCCTCTCCAACCTCTCCCCTACCCCTCCTTCCACATTTGTTCCAGACACGTCAGCGACCAGTTTCTGAATGAACGGCACCATGTCTGGTTCATTCTCCCTCCCCTCTCCAACCCCCCCCCCCCCCATCCCTCCTTCCCCATTTTGTTCCAGCCACTCACGTCAGCGACCAGTTTCTGGATGAAGGGCACTATGCCTCTCTCACCCCCCCCCCTCCTTCTCCAACCTCCCCCCTATCCCTGCTTCCCCAAGGGTTCCAGCCACTCACGTCAGCGACCAGTTTCTGGATGAACGGCACCATGCCGGCCATGTAGTGGAAGATCTCCACCAGCTCGGGCTCCACGTACTGCAGGGTGAAGGCGTCGTCGTACTGCTTCTCCTGGATGGCCTCCAGCTGCACAGGGCAGGCAATGTAGTGTAGGGGGGATGGTGGTGGTGTGCTGTGGTGTGGTATGCTGCGCTGGGCTGGGTTGTGCGAGTTTTGACTTGAACGCGGTCACAGCCCTGTTATGGCCCTTTCTCTGTCTGTCCGTCCGTCCGTCCGTCCGTCTGTCTGTCTGTCTGTCTGTTGTGCTGCTTTGCGTTGTGTTGTGCTGTATTGCATTGTATTGCATTGTGTTGCGTGGCGTTGTGTTGTGCTGGCTGGCTGTGCTGTGCTGTGCTGTGCTATGTTGCGTTGTGTTGTGTTGTGTTGCGTTGCGTTGTGTTGCGTTGTGCTATGTTGCGTTGCGTTGTGCTGTGTTGCGTTGTGCTGTGCTGTATTGTGTTGTGCTGTGTTGCGTTGTGCTGTGCTGTGCTTTGCAGTGCAGCGTTGCGTTGTGTTGTGCTGTGCTATGCTGTGTTGTGTGTCGATGTGCTGTGTTGTGTTACGTTGCGTTGTGCTGTATTGCACTGAAATGTGTGTGTGTGTGTGTGTGTGTGTGTGTGTGTGTGTGTGTGTGTGTGTGTGTGTGTGTGTGTTTGTGTTCTTCTGTTCCTGTTAGCCCGTATACATTGTTCGACCTTCAACAGCCCTGACAAGACCCTATGTGGTCAGCTGGACTATAAACAACATTAACGGAGTTGAACTGACCTTCAACACTTTAGCTACAGCTGGACTGTAAACAACATTAACGGAGTTGAACTGACCTTCAACACTTTAGCTACAGCTGGACTGTAAACAACATTAACGGAGTTGAACTGACCTTCAACACTTTAGCTAAGAGCAAAATCGGCACAGACATATGTTACGTGCAGGGAATGTTTACACCTGCGCCTTCCAAGAAAATGTTGAACAATACTATTTGCTGTTTCACTTGCCGTAAATATCCAACCATGATAAAAGTTTTATCATCAACAACTGATTGACATTTTGCACTAGATCGGTATTTACCGTTAGAAACAGACTGGAAACAAACAGTCCATATCTTGTTCTGTAACCGTCTTGCCCCTCCCCTTCTTTCCCCTCCTTCCCTCACACGCATACACAAACGAGAATAAAAACAATATTATTTGTAACTAACAAAATCAATGATATGTTGCTGTAATTTTTTCACTTGTCTTCACTTGTTCGTGATTATAATTCACATACAGTGTCTTATATCTTATTGAAACATGTGAGAAAGCCAGACACATTTACTTTATGTTTATTAATGTGAACATACATATTAACATTTTCCTCTGTTATTCTTTTTGATACTAAAGCAGCATGAGTCTGATAATTATACTGGCTTAGGTGTTATGTTTATCTACCTCTTATCATTATCATCATTACAATTACTATTATCACTATCATTATTATTCTAATGACAATAATTACTTGCAATGCGAAAAAGAACACCCAAAGCATAACAAAAGTAATAGTTCAAAATTACAAGCGTGGGTGTGGGACAAAGAGAGAGGGAAGAGGTATGCATGAGCTTGTAGTGCACAACATGGAGGCGTCAATCTCGGAAATGTTAAAAAAAAAATCGAAAGTAGATTGAAGCACACCGATACTCAGTAACAAAATGTATATCAAACCATATATCAACTACAGAAGAGAGTAAAAAGTCGGTAATCTGCCTTACTAAACACAACATCAAAGCATATGAAACCGTTAGCTTACTAACAATGGCAGACACACACACAACACACACACACACACACCACACACACACACACACACACACACACACACACACACACACTCCACTACCAACAACAACAACAACACACACACGTATATTTCTTTCAAAAAGAAGAACAAGAAAAAAACGAATAAATAAAAGCAAAAAGAAAACAAACAAAAAACTTCGAATCAGAGAAAAACATTGAGGAGTCTCACTTTAAGATGGAAGAAAAAAATTCACATTTAAAATCGCATTAGAACACACACACACACACACACACACACACACACACACACACACACACACACACACAACACACTCCACTACCAACAACAACAACAAATTTGGGAGAAAACTAAATTCTGGGCATTCAGGAAAAAAACAGCTTACATTCATAAAAAAAATATCCGCACTCTTGAAATTGTACCAAAATAACTAAGGCATATGAAAAAATGTCTTTAAAACATGAGTGAAATGAATGAAAAAAAAAATCGAATGAACAAAACCACAAAGAAAGTTACAAAGTAAAAAAAAAAAGAGATCACTAAGAACATTAGGTCACTGACAACACAATTACAACAGGGGAGCTTACTCTGATGGTAGTTCCACTTTTCTTTTTTCGCTGGAGTGGATTGGTACAAACAGAGATGTTACGAATGTTGGTTTCTCTTTTGGGTAAATATTTTTTTCTCCCCCCCACTTCCCCCAACTTTTACGTCCTCTCAGTTTCAACTACCATAACCCATCTTTCTCTCTCTCACTCTCTTTTCTGTGAAATGACGTTGACAGAGAACCATAATCTAGCTGCAGTTAGTTATCATACGGTCTGAATATATGTCTGTTTATCAAATGTTCAGTTTTGATTTTACTAGTCATTCTCAGTCCGTTTCCAGGATGATGGTCGAATGAAACAGAAAAGCATATACTTGCCTTGGAAATAAAGAATATCCTCTCTCTCTCTCTCTCTCTCTCTCTCTCTCTCTCTCTCTCTCTCTCTCTCTCTCTCTCTCTTTCTTCGCAGTCAGTCTTCCCATCCACCCCTTTATTCTCCTTCCTTCACGTTTTCCCTATCTCCCGTTATGCTTTATTTCATTTTGCGTTGTTCATGCATGATGCTGCGCTGAGGTACATATTTCAGGCCACACCGTTAGAAAATTCTATCTGTCTTAAGCTGTGCTATGGTGTATTTGAGATCACAGTGTAAGAAAAGGTTACTTACCCGAGTTGTGCTGATATTTCAGAGCACACTGTTGGACAACGTCACCTTTCTGAGCTGTGCTGCGATATATTTCAGACCGTACTGTAAGAAAGTATGACGACCTTTCCAGCTGTGCTGTTGTGTACTTCAGACCAAAGTGTAAGAAAACGTTACCTTTCTGAGCTGTGCTGTGGTATATTTCACACCACACTGGAAGAAAACGTTACTTTTCTGAGCTGTGCTGTGGTATATTTCACACCACACTGGAAGAAAACGTTACCTTTCTGAGCTGTGAGGTGGTGTATTTCACACCACACTGTAAGAAAACGTTACCTTTCTGAGCTGTGAGGTGGTGTATTTCAGACCATACTGTAAGAAAACGTTACCTTTCTGAGCTGTGCTGTGGTGTATTTCAGACCACACTGTAAGAAAACGTTACCTTTCTGAGCTTTGAGGTGGTGTATTTCAGACCATACTGTAAGAAAACGTTACCTTTCTGAGCTGTGCGGTGACATACATCTGACCACACGGTAAGAAAAGTTACCTTTCTGAGCTGTGTTGTTGTATATTTCAGACCACACTCTAAGAAAACGTTACCTTTCTGAGCTGTGTTGTTGTATATTTCAGACCACACTGTAAGAAAACGTTACCTTTCTGAGCTGTGTTGTTGTATATTTCAGACCACACTGTAAGAAAACGTTACCTTCCTGAGCTGTGCGCTGGTGTATTTCAGACCACAGTGTAAGAAAACGTTACCTTCCTGAGCTGTGCGGTGGTGTATTTCAGACCACTCATGGAGCGGTCGTCGCTGTTCGTGTCATCGTGTTTCCTTTGGTACTCATCTGTCACAGAAAAACACAGGTGAAACAATACTCCAGTTCCATCCTTTGGGTTTTCCCACTGTCTATGTAGGCACTCTGTCTGCTGGTGGCCTTTCTTGTCTCCCACCCACTTCCAGCCCCTTTCATTCTTTCTGGTTTTAGCCATGATCAGTCACTGAATGCTGTACCCTCAGAGACAGCTCTCAGCCGAGGGAAGCATTAACATCTTAGCTACGCAAAAAAAAAAAAAAATATATATATATACAGGCGTTTGATTTCGCTGGATGATCAAACTGACAGGATATCTTAGGTGCCACGAAATGCCATGCACACATGGCCAGCAGAATATACTGAGCAAACTGTAAAAGACTGAGTCGTTCTTTTGTTTTTGTGTTGTTTTTTTTTCTCAGCTGTCGTCGATGGTCTATACTTGGGGGTGCGATGAACCAAAGTGAATTCTTAGCTTTTTGCATGAGCCTCTTTCAGTCTAGTGTGTCCAATAGAAGAGATGTGAATAAGAAAATTATTAATCTAAAAATAAGGATACTGCACCTGCTAGCGCGTGCAGCCAAAATCCGGTCAGCACGTGCTCGACTCGAGCGTACGCCTCAAAGGCAATGTCGTCACTGTCCTGTACACATCCACACATTCAATCAGTCAATCAATCAATAAATGATACACAATTCGTTTAATTAACGATAATTGTTTTCGTCACATATTTTAAAATTCGGTGCTCCACTATGAATACCATTACATGTTCATGCTCAGACCAACTATGCAACATTGCAAATCTCTTTCAACGTTTGATCACATTTTGGGGCCGAGACTGTGATCTTCAATGAATACACAGTAACAGTAATCGGGCACCCTCAGAGAAGAGAATCATCAGAGATGAATGCGAGTGATGCAGGAATTATTATCGAGTTGAAAACATTTCTCTTTCACTTCTGCAATTATATCGTGCACGCAGGCGCGCGCGCGCGCGTGTATGTGTGTGTGTGTGTGTGTGTGTGTGTGTGTGTGTGCGTGCGTGCGTGCGTGCGTGCGTGTGTGTGTGTAAGTGTGTGTATGTATGTATGTATGTATGTATGTATGTATGTATGTGTGTGTGTGTGTGTGTGTGTGTGTGTGTGTGTGTGTGTGTGTGTGTGTGTGTGAGTGCGTGCGTGTGAGTGCGTGCGAATGTGTGTGTTGGGAGGGAGAGAAGGGGGGAGCGCGTGCGCGTGAGTAGTGCTTGCGTGCGTGCGTTCTTGCATGCATTAATGCGTAACTCACAATATACTTATCACAACTCGTCATTAGCCTATCATTATCAATAACTGGTCTATCACGACTTATAGCAGATCTATTATGACTCATACCAAGTAGATGATAATTCATATTTGGCCTGTCTTAACTTCCTAGTAGGCCCACCATTACTCATAGCAGGCCTGTCATAACTAAGAATAGAACTATGATCATTCAGGGCCGGCCTACCGTAACTCATAGTAGGACTACTGTAACTCCTAACAAGTCTACTGTAACTCATAGTAGGACAACTGTAACTCCTAACAAGTCTACTGTAACTCAGAACAGACCTGCTACACTGGCTAGTTAGTAGCAAGACGACTGTACTGAAAATTATATGAAAAATTATCGACCATAGTTGCCAAATTGGTGAATGAATTGAACTTCATAACTTTCCGGGCCGATTCCCACGGCCAGAAGTCTTTCTTTCTCACCACCAGGCTTCCGCCGCTTTCATCCAGCCCCCAATCTGCTTGCCAAGGACATTTGACCACTAGCTTCTCCAAGATTGATTCTCTTTCTTCTAAGAAGCGTTCCAACGGCTGGCCCGTCAGCCTTTTCTCTTATTGTTCATTGTTTCTGTGACTGTCAGGCATAAGCGTGTGTGTGTGTGTGTGTGTGTGTGTGTGTGTGTGTGTGTGTGTGTGTGTGTGCGCGTGCGTGCGTGCGTGCGTGCGTGCGTGTGTGCGTGCGTGCGTGCGTGTGTGTGTGAAATGTATGCATGCGAAGGCCATTCTTAATTGAGAGAACTTTTAGATCACGAACCAGGGTGTCTAGTTATGTGATTTAAACAATTTCGACGATCTTTCTTCTGGGTGCCATCTTTTCGCTTGCAACCCAAGGCCATTGAGTGACGAGTATCTGGATAACCCCAGATTCGCGAAGGAAAACGATCGCTCAACATGTTCCGAGTACTGGTTGCCTTCGCACAAAGGGAAGTAATCATGTAAAAGGTTTTTTTTCCCCTGAAACGAGAATCAGGTTGTGACTGGTTGCCTAAATCTCCTGTCAGGGAAATAATTCTGTGGTTGTTCGACGCCGATTTGCATTCTTAATTCGTGCGAATGAACTTATTATGAACGGTAGTAATATTCAGTTGTAACAGTGCTTTGTATCTTCTCAATAAAACCCCTGACGAACAGAATGCGTAAATCAAGTGTTACAGCCTATTCAGAACAGTTCCAAGCCCAACAGGTCTAACGATTTATCTCAACTGAGCACCAGTGAGCAGTGCTTTGCAGGCTATACTCTTTTCCTTCAAGGAAAAAAGAACAATGTCCGATCTTTAAGCAAGAGTCAGTCTGTCATTCATCGTAGCGCGTCAGCCTCTGCAAACCAAATCCTGGATTGCCATTTTCAGTCATGAAGGGAACTAGAATTCGGCGGAGTCAGCAATAATCCTGTAACGTGAACTAGTGCTTCGTTCAATAAAGAATGGCTTCGCTCAGGGTTTTGTTTAGACCAAGTGATTGACAAACACGCTTTCTCCCCCCCCCCTCCCCCCCCCCCCTCCCCTTTCTCCTTTTCCTCCTCCGCTTCAATGTTTCACTCCAAGGAAGGTGAGGAGACTTAATCACCAGTAATTAAGAAACAAAGGGAGTTAACTATTGCTCCCGTGCATAAGCAGCTCTGGGTGCGCAATTCCCAGTCAATGCTATCAGCAGTGAACCAACCATTACCTGATACACATATAGACTCATCTAGACAAGAGGCACACAGAACACACACACACACACACACACACACACACACACACACACACACACACAAAACATTTCTGAGATTTGGGGAAATGTCAGCATCACAACAAACAAGAAATGCCATGCTGATATGAATCATTACGTAAGCAATGGACACACACCACATGAGGATGAAAGGGGAAAAGGGCGGGTGGGGCAGGTAGAAAAATGGCCGAGAGAGGCATACAGATTCCATTTCACACACGCAAAGACAGACAGACAGACATACAAAAACACACGCACGCACGCACGCACTCACATATGCAAACACTCAAATAACATACGTACAAAACACAAGATGCATATAAGACACTCTGAATACACATTACATACACCGCCTTATACATATTGCATGTACATGCGTGCGCACGCGCACACACACGCATGTACACGAAATCTATAACACACACACACACACACACACACACACACACACACACACACACACACATTTACACACACATTTACACACACAAATCCATTCACACACACACACACACACACACACACACACACACACACACACACAAATCCATTCACACACACACACACACACACACACACACACACACACACACACACACACACATTCACTCACATACCACGCACATTGAAAACATAAGCACACAGCATGTACACTTAATGCACGCACGAACGCACGCACATGGAAATACACTTAAATCACATGTGTACAAAACGCACATGAAACGCACTACACACACCATATATATACTAAACTAATGTGCACATATGCGCGATTGCGCGTGCACGCGCGCGCGCGCACACACACACACACACACACACACACATACACACACACACACACACACACACACACACACACATAATATATATATATATATATATATATATATATATATATATATATTATATAGGGTGATTACATATACTCACTTTGTGTACATAAGTGAGTAAAAAAAATCCTAGTACGGATTAATTTGAGATGGTGAAGTGTGGAAGAAGTTTGATCACAACTGCTGAGAAAGGAAAGGTGGGGATGGAGGACTCGAACAGCTCAGGAATGGGACAGAAGTTTAAAAAACCAGAACAGGTCAGAAAAAGTCAGAAGATTTGGGGTGAGTGGATGGGGGTGGGGTGGGGTGGGGTGTCCGATCCATTTCAGAAAAAAAAAATTAACAAAACAGGTCAGTCAGAAGATTTTGGTTGAGTATAAGGGAGGGGGTCCATCAAGTCTTGGGGGAAAAACATTGTGCTGGTGCAAAAAGTGCTTGTAATGAGCCACTTTGAAAACCAGACATGCATGCAACCACAACAAGACACCACGCGGACAGGAACGCATGGGAGCGTGCACCCACACGCGCGCCCACGCACACACACACACACACACACACACACACACACACACACACACACACACACACACACAGAGAAGGTCCAAGAAACAGAAACCCAAGCACAGCAATGAAAGGGAAAATTACCTCCTGCTGCATGGAACAGAGCAACAGAAAACAGATCAGTGTGTCAGAAAGCAACACAATTCAGGAAGCGTAAAAAAAAAAAGTGCCAGCGCATCATTTTAACTGCTCAGATGTAATGAATTTATGTTAGATCACTAGGTACAATAAGTAATTTCTTCAAAAGTAATGTTATTATCTGGTTCGTGTTTCAGCAAATATACAGTCATATATTTTGGTTGAATGATTTGTTTGGTTGGTTGGTTGGTTGGTTGTTACAGTCATGTATTTTGGCTGATTGATTCGTTTGTTTGGCTGGTTGGTTGGTTGGTTGTTTTCCTGATGTCATGCTGACTAGTGAAAGCTTCACACAACGTTACAGAGTCTCGTCAGATAGGCTGTCATGTGACTGTAATAGGAAATTCACACAATGCAATGTACACTTCGTCATACCGAACTGTTTCTTGTGACATCAAGAGAAAGTACCAAATTTACAAAAAATGTCCTCGAAAGAGCAAAATTTGTATTTGTACAAACAATTACTTCGGAGTACGCGTTTACAGTTATTCACCACTGTTTCAAAAACAAAAAAATATAGTTCAAGATCAGGCAATATTGAACTTCCATCAATGAAACGTATGAACTATAATTCTTTTCTTTACTATGACTGTATGCTGTCATAGGCCTAGTTATGATGTGTTGAAGTGAATAAAAAAATTGTTAATGCTACAAGGTCTAGCGTCAGCCTGATCACCGTTTTAGGAAACAAAATCTTAAGCATAGAATATTGAAAACGTATGAAAAAAATAGTTTCTGTTTAAACAAAAAAGCGTTTGTTGAATACAAACTTTCAAATAAGCGTTAAAATCTCTCTCTCAGTGTCTTTGAAGGCCTATAAAACCTAACGCTTGACCAAAGAAAAAAACTATAAATACATAAATAAGCAGTTGCTTTGAATTTGACATTCGTCTATTGTACGCACGTTTTGTCTAGGAGTAAGGACTACGTAGACCAGAGCTTGACAAAGAAAATATAAACAACCAGTTGACTGGATGTTGAGATTAATCTACTGTATGCATGCCATGTATAGGGGGAAGGCATATGAAAACCGGTGCTTGACAAAGAAAGTGTAAATAAACAATTGACTGGAGGTTGACATTCATCTATTGTATGCACACTATTTCTAAGCGTAAGGCCTATGACGACCAATGCATAACAAAGGAAATATAAATAAGCCATTGTCTGGAACCTGACACTCATCTACTGTAGGCACGCTATGTCTAAGTGTAATGACCAATGCTTGGGAAAAAAATATAATTAAGCAGTTGATTGGAAGCTGACATAGTCAAACCCGAACATCACACAGAAAAGGGGTATAGGTTTCTTACCCGGATGACAGCGTGCAGACGGAACACAGTGGACGGATCGTTGTTGTCTGCCTTGAGGGTCACCTCCCCTTTCTTGCTGACCGCCAGGTAGCGCCGTGTGCACATGTGAACGATGCGACATTGCTGCTCCCATTTCAAAACACCACCTGACGACAGCATTCAAAGGTGAAATAACTCTTTAAAAAAAAAAACATCATCCACATGGATAAGCATAATGCCATTCAATGAAGCAGCTGATCATGAACCCTTAAAATGAAAATAAAAACCAATCACATGAATCAACAGATCATTACTTTAAAAAAAAAAGAAAAGAAAAATAAACCATCAAATCTTCGGACATTAATCTGTAAACATACAGTTTTATGTAACAAGCAGTGGCCGACATTCCTTTGAACAGCATACGACGATTGTATGTTAGATGTAAGATCCCTTAGGCAATCGGGAGAAAGGGGATCGTGGGGAAATGGGAGGGGGGGGGGGGGGAGGGGACTTAACTTGGGTGATTGCAAGATGTCCTCGGCATTTGTAAGTAAAGAGACTCATGTCATTATGTCTTTAATGCTCCTCCCAAAGAAGAATGTCTTATTTAACACATGTTCACTGTGACCCGTCCATGAGTAAAGAGACTCATGTCATCATGTCTTTAATGCTTTTCCCAAAGAAGAGTGTCTTATTTAACACATGTTCACTGTGACCCGTCCATGCTGTTTTCCTTTCGTGCTGTGCAGTGTTGTACATTATTCTGGTAACCTGGTCACACCACTGGTTCTTTTTTTGTCCTTTTGTGCTGAGTAGTAGCGTAAATTATTCTGTTCACGTGGGTTTTACCTTACACTGCACGGAACCACGCATTATTGCCTTTGTTTGACTTGAATGATATTGTTTCATTGTGTTTGGTCGTATTGTGTTAGGTTGTATTGTTGGATTGTACAATGCCAGGTTGACTTGTGTTGGGGGTGTTTAATGATGGGTTGTATCACACTGGGTTGTACTGTGAGGGTGCTGCTCTGCGTGACACCGCACTGAACAGGGTTGTACTGTGATGTGTTGCATTGGTTATACTGCATTTCGTTGCTTTATGCAGTGTTGCACTGCACCATATTATATTGCACTGTGCTTGACTGCTCGGAAATGTATCGCGGTGTGTTGTGTTTTCTTATATTATATTGATCTTACTGTACAACACGACGTGAGAAAACACCGTACTGTACGGTATTGCATAATATTAGATTGCACTTGACTGCCCTGTGATGTACTGCAGTGTATTGTATTTTATGACATTATGTTGGAATGTACTGTATTGTTCTGTACTGTACTGTTCTGTACTGTGTTGTACTGTATTGTTCTGTACTGTACTGTACTGTATTGTTCTGTACTGTACCGTATTGTTCTGTACTGTGCTGTACTGTATTGTTCTGTACTGTGCTGTACTGTATTGTTCTGTACTGTACTGTATTGTTCTGTACTGTACCGTATTGTTCTGTACTGCACTGTACTGTATTGCTCTGTACTGTACTGTATTGTTCTGTACTGTACTGTACTGTATTGTTCTGTACTGTACTGTATTGTTCCGTACTGTACTGTACTGTACTGTACTGTACTGTACTGTATTGCGATGTATTATATTGCACTTGACTGTCCTGTAATGCATTGCAGCTCATTGTTTTGTATTTCATCGTATTGCGTTTCGTATGGTACTGTACTGTTAAACATCGTATAGCATAGCATTTGACTGCAGTGGAAAGCATTGGTATGCACTGCACTGCACTGCATTGTTATCAGATTGTCTTGCACTCTGTTGTGCTTGACTGCTATGGTATGCATTGCGTTGTACTGCACCCGCTGCATTGTTCTCTTTAGCAATTTTCACCGCACGGCGTTCTTGTATGCATTGCAGTCCACCTACTGTCGTAAAGCTTAGTAAGGCGTCGTAGCATGTCGCATTATGCAACTGGTTTGTAGTTGGGAGACTTTTCCGTTGTTCCTCTAACATCTACGATTTTCTTAACGTCGTGAGCATACAGACGTCGGCTAGGTCACTCTGATATTAGCTGCGAGTTCATATAGGCGTCTGCGCATTTTGTATTTGACGCAAGTCTTCACTTCCTTTGGCATTTTTGTTGATGTTGTTCTACTGTCTTTCATCTTTATCTTATCGGTTGTACGGGAATAAGTTACATGGTTAAACATGTATTTGCTAAGACAAATTTACTACGACTGGCTGGGTGCTATACAAGTACGTGCACTTGTGTGTATTAAGCACGTGCAGCTACGCGTGTAAGTATATAAAGTGAAAGGTAAGCAGTACAAGCACTCATCCACTCACGCGCGCTCGCGCGCGCACGGGCACACACACACACACACACACACACACACACATACACACACATGCACGCACGCACGCACACACACACACACACACACACACACACACACACACACACACACACACACACACACGAACAGAGAGAGAGAGAGTATTACCTGCTACCGGTCCTTCCTGAAGCTCTATCTGCCAGTACGTGGTGGCCGAACTGCTGGGAAAGAGGGTCTTCGGCTTGTTGGGGTCTACCGGCCTCATACGTAGGTGTACTGCCCACACACAGCACCAACGACGATATTCCACGCATTCTCATACAGCTTTGCCGAATGATACCAAGCTAACATCTCATCAACCTGGCTAGGAAGACAAACACTGTATCTGGGCTCGGCATCTTCCCAACACACACACACACACACACACACACACACACACACACACACACACTACACACAACACACACACACACACACACACACACACACATACACACACGCGCGCGCACGCGCGCGTGCACGTACACACCGCAAACCTCTCACTCTGCTGTTCAATAAGCAATAGCCAATAAGCAACGTATGCACGTGTTGAATAGGCACTTCCTGCAACA
>CM065732.1:22409465-22414465 GCA_033310375.1 Conus canariensis
GTGGTAGTAGCAGTAGTGGCAGTAGTAGTAGTAGTAGTAGCAGTAGTGGTAGTAGTAGTAGCAGCAGCAGCAGCAGTAATAGTAGTAGTAGCAGCAGCAGCAGCAGCAGTAGCAGTAGTGGTAGTAGTAGTAGTAGTAGCAGTAGTAGTAGCAGCATTTGTAGTAGTAATAAATCAGTTAGTGGGTACATTCGCAATGATTTTCATTCAACAAACTGACGTATGATTTCAGCAGTGGCTGTGACAGATCGACACACAACGCCTGAACATCCCCCTTTCTTGCACTTCAGTCTCTTCCAGTCCGTTATGAAAAAAAAAAAAAAAACTACGCAGCTGCCCTGAAACAAACGCAATATATATTCTGGAAGACTTCTTTTATACCAAGCACTTAACGTCATTTATAAATAATGATATTAATCGTTCTTGAAAAATGCAGATCTCAAAATTCTTATTTAAATATGCACTGAATTTGCACGAATGGAAAAAAAAAACTTCATAAAAATGACATGTAGACCAGGTGTGAGTATTCTTTATAAAGATTACCTGTAGGACAGGTGTGAGTACTCCGCTGGCACTTTCTGCACGCCTTAGCTCCTGGGTGAGTCAGCTCGTTCCTGTGAAGGCTGACAACTGAGGGAACCAGCAGAAAAAATCATCCAGTGCCTTTGGACATTATGTGCCGCGTTGGGAACTTGATTTCGAATAGGACATCGTGCCTTATTTTGCACATGCAATGTGTTTGTTTCTTAGTTTGTTTATGTTGTGTTTATTTATTTATCTATTCATGTATGTATGTGTGTATGTATGTATGTATGTATATATGTACGTATTTATTTATTTATTTATTTATTGTTTTCTTTTTACTTCTTTATTTGCAAGCAGGATTGAGCCCGTTTTCGTTTTATTTATTCATTCATTTAGTCATTTATTTATTTATTTATTTACCTATTTATCTATTCATTATTTCTTTTTTTTAATTTTGATTAGTATTTTTCTTATGCAAGCAAGGCTGAGTTTGAATCAGCACATATTAAACCTTACAATATCATAGGCGATAAAATGATTGACAGGTTACTAATGTGCATCAATTCTGATGTGACAGAGGGTAAAAATGCTCCGTAAACTCTGCGTTTTCAAATCAGGAATACCGAATGCAGCTGCACTCTTTCTCAGTTCTAATACAGCTACGTCCGTAAAAAAAACCTTTCAAGTAACTGGAGTAAAAGTGGCCAATGTTCTCGTCCACCTTGCAGCCTTGTCATTCTTCCCTTCATCCCAATCCCAACCTCCCCATCCCCCACCCCTCCCCCACCGCACAGAGGGAGGGGATGGCCCGAGGAGAGAGAGAGAGAGAGAGAGAGAGAGAGAGAGAGAGAGAGAGAGAGAGAGAGTTGGTAATGGTAATGTTGCTTAGAGAGAGCGAGAGCGAGAGAGAGAGAGAGAGAGAGAGAGAGAGAGAGGAGAGAGAGAAAGAAAGAATGAATGAGTGAATGAGAGACAGACAGACAGACAAACAGACAGAGAAGAGATTGGGTCTTTCGGGGATTGGAAACAGGCAGAAAGACAAACACAGTGCCAAATTAACCCGATAAAAGACCTAGCCGAACTAGTCAGTTACATGAGATGTTAATGTCATCAAGACTGGGAACTCTCTCTCTCTCTCTCTCTCTCTCTCTCTCTCTCTCTCTCTCTCTCTCTCTCTCTCAAACCACTCCACGTGTCCTTCCGATATACATCCGGGAACTCACGGAACCTTGTCACGTGGCTATCCAGTGAAGCTGGCATGCAATACGATCGATAACTAGCTTCCAAGGCCCACAACTATCGCTTTCTTCGTGACAAGAGTAATTATCCCTCTTTATACAGTCAATAACGAACAAATAGGGTAACTCTTGCTCCCATGATGCGATAATCATACACTCAAAATTCCAAACGACTGCTCCTATAAACAGTAATAAGGAGAAGGGCTTTCGGGACTGTTATGCGACGAACGGATTCGTTCTGCGTTGTACCAAAATTAAAGGGAGAGAATTCTGTGCTTAGTGTAACGTAGAAGAAGAAAATTAGTGTAGGTACGTCGCCTTAAATTAATCAATTTATTCATTTTCAACTCCTGTAAGCAAGTCAGTTCATGAGTGGAAACAAAAATATTTTCTCGCCACTGAAAGTAATTACAGGAACAGGCATAAAAACCAAGAAACATTAAAATTTATTTCACTAGAAAAAAAATCTATTAAAGAAATTGCCACATTAAAGAATGGGATCAGTTTGTCAACAGTAAAACGCTGATTCGCAGTCTTTATGTACAGTGTAAACATTTGTTACATTCTTGCTAAACCGGTTCTGCTTTCACTGTTTGACACAGATCCGATCCAAAATTCAGCACCAAAATAGATCTTTTCCGGAGAAAATAAATTGGGAAGAGATAACTCTGTCTTTCCATTTGCAAATAGTTTTTTTTCCTCTCAGTTAATGGGTTCATAGCTACTAGCTACTCTTTGCTTGAGTCACACTTACTTTTTTCTATGAGCCATTGTTACTTTTATGAGTCATAATCACTGTTTTCATGAGTCTTAGTTATTGTGTTCATGAGTCTTTGTCACTGTTTCCAACGGTCATAATCATTGCTTTCATTAGTCAAGGCCACTTTCATTATTTACACGAGTCGTAGTGATTAACATTGTAACTCAAGATAGGCTGAAAAGAAAGATGGTGAATACATATGAACTAAAATGAAACATCACAGTTATTATCGACTCTACCTAGGCTGGGGTTTGCACTCTCTCTGTCGAGTGGTTTAAGTGGTTACCGATTTTCTGACGGAAAATGAGAAGTTACGAGATTTTGACGCTAATGATGTCTCATAACAAAAATAAACGGTCTGCACTTTGGGATGTTCTCTCTGATAAGGGAATAGCTTAGGGGTAATACCCAAAAAAAAAAAAATCGCCATTTACAGTTTGAGGGAAACTGAGGCTTACACGAGGTCAGTGAACTAGAAGAAAAAAAAAAGATATCCAGAGAGTCAGAGAGAGAGAGAGAGTATGTGAGTGAGTGCATGAGGAGAGAGAGAGAGAGAGAGAGAGAGAGAGAGAGGGAGAGAGAGAAACAGAGAGAGAGAGAGAGAGAGAGAGAGAGAGAGAAATACAAATAGAGACAGAGACAGAGTCATATTTGAATGGTATTGAACACACGGCAGACCGAAGTCCGAGACAGTGGCAGCCGAGAAGGTCATGAACCACGATGATCAACAAGCCAGATAACGAAGTGGGGTGCTGGTCATAGCGGAGACATACACGCCTCTGGTCAGTGGAATCGTGCAAGGCCACTTGAACCGGTCAGCGTTGCTCAGATACAAAGGAGCACAATAGCCCCCAACCCCCCCCCCCCCCCACCCGCCACCCTCAGCCACACCCCCTTTGGGTTTTACCCTCCCTTTACATGTGCTGCCTTCCCTGGATAGCTTTCAGTGATATTGTTAGGTAAAATGGAGAATAGCTCTCCTTCTCCTTTGCCCCCTCCCCCTCCCTCCCTCCCTGTTCCCTCCCTTCTCCACGTTTATTTCCCATTTCATTACCTCCCTCTTCCTATCCTCTTTCCCTCCCTTCCCTTTTTTTTTCTGGAGATATTTCGCCAGTATCGTCAGATGTTTAAAAATGGAGCAGGATGGTTGAGTCAGTAGTCAGTAGTTTCAGTTTCATCAAGGAGGTGTCACTGCGTGCGGACTAGTCCATGTACGCTACACCACATCCGCTAAGTTTTGAGACCACACTGCGTGTTGTGATTTCAAACTGATGGAGAAAGGAATTAATGACAAAGATGAGAGAATTTAGGAAGAGTGAGTAGGAACGTCGGAAGGAATGCAGGCGGACAAAGAGATGAAGGTGGGGGGGGGGGGGACATGAAGGAAGGGGGTGAAGAAGTCATCGACTGAGACACGAGTCGATTTCTTACTATATGAGTTTTGTTTCTCATTGTACGGGTGGATTTCTTGGACACAACTGAAAGAGGACCAGTTACCCAGTGAACAGAGGGTTAGCATGCATCAGTTGGGCGCTGGGTGAACTAGGAAAAAAAAAAGATATCCAGAGAGTCTGCTTGTCAGTCTATCCATCTCTCTCTCTCTGTGTGTGTGTGTGTGTGTGTGTGTGTGTGTGTGTGTGTGTGTGTGTGTGTGTGTGTTAGTGAGTGTGCAACCTCGCCTGATTAAGAAAAAGCATTAAAACTGAATTAAGAGACCGAACCGATTGTCCGTTTCATCGCATTATCACATTTACCTCTCTCTCTCTCTGTCTGTCTGTCTCTCTGTCTGTCTGTCTGTCTGTCTGTCTGTCTGTCTCTCTCTCTCTCTCTCTCTCTCTCTCTCTCTGTCCTCTCTCCCTCTCTACGCCCCTCTGTCTCTGCCTCTGTCTCTGTCTCTGTCTGTCTGTCTGTCTGTCTCTCTTCTCTCTCTCTCTCTCTCTCTCTCTCTCTCTCTCTCTCTCTCCTCTCTCCGTCAACCCATCTCTCTCTCTCTCTCTCTCTCTCTCTCTCTCTCTCTCTCTCTCTCTGTGTCTCTGCCTCTGCCCTCTGTCTCTGTCTCTCCTCCCTTTCCCTCTCTCCTTCCCTCTCCTTTCCCACCCCCTTACTCCCCCCCCTCCTTCTAACTCCCCCTCCCCAACAATCTCTTCCCCATTCCTCTTCTTGCCTTGATATATGTTTGACGGCATTGCCAGATAAAATGGATCCGATCAGCCCTCCCCCACCCCCTTCGTCGCTCATCACCCCCACCGCCATTACCCCCCCCCCATCCCCGCCCCACTGTAGTTATGTTCTTGGAAACAAGTTGTTGGAACTGTAACAGGGAAGTGCCATAGCACTTCTCTCCAGGTCCTCCCCCTCCCTCCCCCTCCCTCGTCCCCCTTCCCTTCGGATCAGAATGACATGAAGATACAGAGGGAATACATCAGTGAGACAGAGAGACAAACAGTATAAAGGACAGACAGGCAGAAAAAAAAGGCG
>CM065732.1:22421965-22429465 GCA_033310375.1 Conus canariensis
CTTTCCGCTTAGGGAATTCCAAGTTCAGTGTATGTCTTGCCCTTGCCCCCCTCCGCCTCCGCCCCACCCCCACCTCTCTCTCTCTCTCTCTCTCTCTCTCTCTCTCTCTCTCTCTCTCTTACACACACATTTATTAGTATTTGGTAAATATAAAGGGAAAACAGTTGAAGGACACAGAAGCTTAGGGAGAAACTAGAGCAGAGTAGATAACATTGCTATGATGTATGCGCAGTAAAGCATGTCGTCTTCACAATACTACTCTTTGTTTTGTTTGTTAGACTGCAAGAAAGCCTTTGATTCTGCTGAGCAAAATATCTTACAGGACATTTTAAGGAAAGCAGAAATTGTTCGGAAAAAGTAAACACCTCGTGCAGGAATGTATGATTCAGTACTATCTTTCGTTCGGGATAAGATGTGTACTCAGAAATGTTCAACAGGTGTCCGCAAGGGATCCTTTATAAGCCCCCAGCTTTTTTTAAAATGTAATCATGCACACAGGAACTGTGTACTGAATCATACAAGGAATGTATGATTTAGTATTATCTTGCGGTCGGGATAAGATACATATTCAGAAATGTTCAATTGCCCAATAGGTGTCCATAAAGGATGCTTTTTGAACCCCCAGCCTTTTTTCAAAAGAATTAACAAAGTACATAAAAAATTGATTGCGAAAGGGGCAGATACGGCTATTATTTTCGGATGAAGCCATTTTCCTTTCTGACACCGCTGCTGTCTCCAAAGCTAACTCGACATTCTTAAAAGGAAGTAGAAAGATTGCTAGAAGCCGTTAATCTTGGAAAACAAGGTCATGGTTTTCATATTGGGAGGTCATCTTTCCAGACACAAACATGGTGGTATGGAGATTCAGAAGGAGAAAAAAAAACCACAAAAGATTAATAACCAGGAATGGTATCTACAACTAGATTAAGTTTAGCATGGGATGATTAGGCACGTAGAAAAATGAAAGAAAGGCGTGAGATTATTAAGAAATTTCAATTCTGTCAAACCATCAATACCCTAGACACGTTTAGGTTCAGAAATTGAATTCATGCAAACACATACTTTAAATGTTTGGGATTTATCTGAAAATGAAGAAGTTTATACTTTAAATGTTTGGGATTTATCTGAAAATGAAGAAGTTTATACTTTAAATGTTTGGGATTTATCTGAAAATGAAGAAGTTTATACATTCGCGTTAAACACTTTATTGACGCCCAGCAGCGCTCCTCAGACTTAGTGTATAGGAAAAATTAGACAGATACCTACTCTTTATACGAATACAATTATAATATTACCGATTGAAGTTACTAGAACTCTCACTGAATCCGTTGTGTAGACACGCTTGATAAACGCTGTTACAACAACATGAAACAGGGAAATGCAACTTCGTGACAAAGATAAAGAAAGTTCTTACAATAATGTGGTTTCGGGAAGGAACCAGGAAGTAGAGGACGATAATCTGTTCATTTTAAAACTAAAACATAGATTTACGTGTATACATGTAAAGAAAACTGGCACTCCAATATAGAAACACCAGAAAAGTATGACTGGTTTCTTTTTTATAGTGATCTGTAGCACGGAAAGTACTTATTAAATAAACCATGTTAAAAAAAACACTTGTTAGATTTAAAGCTAAAACCTTAGGCCTAAATGCGAAAAAAAGTTCGATTTATACCAGAATCAGAAATTGATAACACACAATTAATATTGTGGAAATTAACATTGTTTTCTTTTAAAATGCAAAAGTTATGATGATGTCAGCGAAGAAAATGTGATTTTATCTATTGATGCCGAGGGCCCCATCAGACGTTTAGCCTGTATATTTCTAAATCACATGAAATTCAGCAATCTTTGGCTTCTTTACGTTTTATATTTTTCAGTGCTACTTGTTGCTGGTCCTTGATGACTACTGAATGACGATTAGTTAGATCTTTACCGCACGACAGTATTCTAGTTTGTCTCATACTGAAGACACTTTGCATGTGCGCTTGTTTTGATCGACGAATGTTGGTAGACGAAGTGATGTTTATTATGTGTATTTGCTAATTCACTGTGAATTATGACTGGATTTCTCATCTGTGTGCATGAGACAGTGTGCCTTCCTCAAGACGAAGCCATTGACCTTGAAGGTCGTTGTAATTCTCTCTCTCTCTCTCTCTCTCTCTCTCTCTCATTGAGAGTGGCTTCCCTTGCTCGGCTACCCAAAGGAGCATTCCAATAGTGGTCTGACCATATTGCTTCTTTATGCAAAAAACAATGGACAATGGCAGTCGTAGAACTCCAAGAGTAAACGTAATGCTGAACAGCTTGTTACAAGAACTGCCGATGTCATCTTTCATTCTGATGAAAGTGGAGCGCACACTGTCTTCGTCTTGCTTTCGCAAAGAGCCGCAAAATCAAGCTCAGGTCGCACACTGTCGTCCAGGCAACACTCGTCTTCCGCAAAAAATATCCTTCACAGACTTCCTGGGGTGGGTGACGTGTTGAGGTTCATAGAACCGTAACACAACGGAAGGAAAGTTCTTCATCTCCTTCTGCCTTGTTTCTCCCTACTCTCCCAGATTTATTTTTAAAACACAGGAAATGACACTGTGTCGGACATATTTCACGACAACAGTTTTTCATGTGTTGGAGAAACGTGCACGTGAGACAAGTCTGGTGGAACCATGGCTTATTGTTGCGGGTGAATCAATCCCTCAGCTGGTGACAACGAGCGATAATAGTGATCTTTTAGACTGTCAAAAAATACACTTACACTCAAGCGTAAAGGCTCTAAAAAACACAGTCGATGTCATTAGGAAAACACCACAGCCTGACCCAACATCCACAGCAGACTGAGGCAGAAAGCAGGGACCGTTGAAACAGAACGGAGGTCTTTGAACCAGGCCGACACGAGCCAATGCTATTCCTTCCTCTAATCTTTGTAAAGCAATATATAAGTGTTCGGAGGAGACATCAAAGCGAATGGGCAGCCTTGTCAGTAATTCTCCTACCAGAGGGAAAAGACAGATGTGAACAGTGATGCTGGTTAGGACGGAAATCTTGGTTGAGAAGCCACTTCAGAACTATGAAGTTCTTTGTGTTTTAAACTCGTCCTCACCTCAGTGTTTGTTGTAAGGAAATCTTGCATAGGTTATGACCCAAAACCTGTAAGGTTTATCGTGATTTGAACCTGCGATCACTGTTTTAGTAATAAAGGACGTCTTGGTCTTGAGCTGATCTTATAAAAAAAAAATAAAAACCCTCAAAGTTTATCTTTATTATCTTAACCTGTTCTGGTCACTGTAGAAAAGCCTTTTAGAACCGACAGCAGCAGAGGTGGTGATACTGTGCTCAGTAGATAAAAACCATGTCATAAACTGTATTGCCTTAATATGGCTTCCATGTCAGGACGACCCTGCGTGTTTGAAGCGAGCGGTGTCTATTGTTATTGTCTAGGTACACTCCGTCCATTCCATTCCCACATTGTCCCCACGTAAACAGGCACAGACCCTGACACGCGTTGAGTCATTCGCATTCTCTCTCTCTCTTTGTCTGTTATTCTCTCTCTCTCTCTCTCTCTCTCTCTCTCTCTCTCTCTCTCTCTCTCTCTCTCTCTCTCTCTCTCTCTCTCTCATCCCATTCCCTTCTCTGTCTGTCTGTCTGTCCGTCTCTCTGTCTGTCTGTCTGTCTGTCTGTCTGCTGTCTCTCTCTCTCTCTCTCTCTCTCTCTCTCTCTCTTTCCAATCCTATTCCTTGCTCTCTCTCTCTCAATCCATTCCATGCTCGCTCTCTTCTCTCTCTCTCTCTCTCTCTCTCTCTCTCTCTCTCTCTCTCTCTCTCTGTGTGTGTGTGTGTGTGTGTGTGTGTGTGTGTGTGTGTCTCTCGTCGTTTGTATGTGATGCGGAAAAGGAAGAGGAGGCCAGAAGAAATGGGAAGGAGAGAAGACAGGTGGGAGGCAGGGAAAGGTGTAGGGGTTAATAGCAGGGCTTGCCTCTGGCGTGCACTAGCTTTGTTGTCGTTATTGTTTGCTGTTGTTTCTGCTGCAGTTGCTGTTGTTTATTGATTTCTGAAGTGTGTATTGATTTCTAGAGTGTTTTCGAAAAGAAAACCACCAGTTCGATTCTTTGTGCCTGCATGCGCGTCGGAGAGAGGAAAGTACAGAATGAAATATTGATCACTATTTCTGTTTTGAACTGGTACCCTTTCTTCTTACTTCTTCTAATGCAATCTTTATTTAAATTTCATTTAATTCAAGGCTGCTGCTTTTGATTTTAACTTTCATTTCAAACCGTGTTGTTTATGACCAGTTCTGATATTGTGATTCAACCAGAGTTGGAAACAGGTGAAAACAGAATTATTTATACATTAAAGATCAGGAGCTCACCCCCACCCCACCCCATCCCCCTTAGCGATATCTGTCTCACATGAATAGGTGATAAAGGGCACACACACACACACACACACACACACACACACACACACACACACACACACACACACACACATACATGAATACAGTGTGTGCACTTACACCAACAACACAACACTTAAGTGGTTTCATCGAATTTGCAAATGCAGGGTTATTAAAAATATTCCTGACTTTTCAACTATCCGGGGATCTATGCAAAATCAAAGTTGGTTTTGTAAAAAAAAAAAAAAAAAAAAAAAAAAAAAAGGGGGGGGGGGGGGGGCTTTAAAAATTCTGCTTTTTTTACCGGTAGGTGAATCCACTTTATCGGCTAGATAAACACACACACACACACACACACACACACACACACACACACACACACACAACACACACACACACACACACACACGCACACACGCACGCACGCACGCACACACACACACACACACACACACACACACACGCGCGCGCGCGCGCGCGCGCGCACGCCCACACACACATACAGAGAGAGAGAGAGAGAGAGAGAGAGAGATTTAAACATACTAAGCAGCTAAGCAGCAACTTTTGAAAGAACGAACAGCAGTTCAAGAACAATTTGAGCAAGAGAAGCAATAGGCCCAGCTTGACTCACGTGTTTGAAGGGTTTTGGAGGGCGGGGATCAAAAGGGGAAGGAGGGTAGCTTGGAGAAGAGTTGGTGGGAGAAAGTCTAGAGTGAAGGGCTAGCTGTCAATAGTTTACACTCAATTTCCCTCAGACAGCAGAAGAACATGAGCAGTGCCAGTCGGTGGTAATGATCTAGTTAAAAGACAGGCAGGCCGCCTTTTTCCTTGACAGATTTGCGTTTTGGTCACGTACATTCAGTCCAAGTGTGTGTGTGTGTGTGTGTGTGTGTGTGTGTGTGCCGTGAAGAAAGCTGCTGGCAGCAACTTGTCCGCTTAGACTACCACACAGTCCAAGTCACGTGAGGCCGCTGACAGCAGTTTCAAGCGAAGCTCGAAGCACGCTTATCGTTAAAGCAAAATGAGCGCTACGACTGCAGGGCTACTGTTCCATGATAGCTCAATTTTCAATGCAAGATTCCGTGATGGGCTCCAAATCAATCGTCGTCAGCATGCAGGAACGTTATCACTTTGATATCACCTCTGAACTAAGTTCAGGAGTGACTTTACACACACACACACACACACACACACACACACCACACACACACACACACACACACACATATATATATATATATATATATATATATACACCCGCGCGCGCGCCGTACGCACGCACGCACGCACGCACGCACGCAGACAGACAGACAGACAGACATTCAGAGGAAGAATGCATTGAACATAGTGTGTCAGCCTTTCATATGATGACGTAGCTCGCAGTGCAAGCTTGGAAGCAAGCTTCATTGTTGTCATCTTTGTCCGTTCACTTTCATTCTCTTTCTTTTTTTCAGGCATGAAGAGTACCGTATTCCGATGCCTGATTGCCGACCTTCACCGCATCTAACGCCGCGTGTAAGTCGTCATGGTCAAACATGGATATATATATATATATATATGTGTGTGTGTGTGTGTGTGTGTGTGTGTGTGTGTGTGTGTGTGTGTGTGTGGAGAGAGAGAGAGAGAGAGAGAGAGAGATCTGCCCATAATAGTTGTAAATACTTTACATTATGCGCCTTCACTAAATTTCGAAATGATGAATTCAGGTATCTTTTCAGTCTTCTTTTTCTTCTTCTTCATCTTCTTCTTCTTCTTCATCTTCTTCTTCTTCTTCTTCTTCTTCTTCTTCTTCTTCTTCTTCTTCTTCTTCTTCTTCTCGTTGGTTCTATTGCTCTTCAGATTCTTCTTCTTCTTTCCCTATCTACATGAACTAATAGACAAAAAGCGTGTGTACTGCTTATTCAATTACCATCGGAAAAAGATCGAAAATGACATAGCGCGCATACCGCATGCCACTCGCATACCTCCGAACACAAAACCCACCTGTTTTGGCTCGCTCTCTCTCTCTCTCTCTCTCTCTCTCTCTCTCTCTCTCTCTCTCTCTCTCTCTCTCTCTCTCTCTCCATGCTCGCTGTTTGCTTATTCACTCGTTCATCCGGTCAGTTATTTATTGATTTATTTAGTTATAGAAGGGAGCTAGCCACAGAATGGGGGTAATTATAGAAGAAAGGAGACCAAAGAAGAGCACACGGGGGAACGTCGACCCTAGCAAATGTCGCACGGACTCAAACATCACCATTTAACCTAAATCTGTTCCATGGGTCTGCACCTAGATTTAATTGGTTCATTTGGAGGGAGGAGGGGGGGGCATTGTCCATCTGTCTGCCTTATATCATAAAATCATTTTAGCAGTTTTCACACCATCTCACAAAATTTTTAGTGAGTTCTTTCTTGGGCCACACATCTTCTTTCCACCAGATTTTATGAACATCGGTTCTGTTTGATTTTTCATGTAGATATCTATTTATTTGATTATTTATTTATTTATTTGATTATTTATTTATTCATTTTTATTTTCAACTGATGAATTTATCCATTCATGTGATTGTTTATTTATTTCACCTTGCTAATAGATTCCGAATCCAAAATTTCACCTGCATCCGTGCGGCGGATCCAAACTAAGATTTAATCATTTGGTTCTGTGGTCACCTTTCATCTTTTCTCCGAGTTTCATCAAAATCAACTCCCTGGCTTTTGCGGTAATCTTGCTAGGAAAAAGACAAACAAACCAATAGACGTGTGAGTGAAGTCGTAAACTTCTTTGAGGTAACGCTGAGACAGTTGCATAGAAAGCTCTGACATAACAGAGCAATTACTTTGAACTTGCATATACCTGTCCTTCAACTTGAACCACACGTGTCAGTTACCAGTCAGAGCTGTGCAAACGACCTACAGGGTAAGTCCCAGGTGGGAGCAAAGAATTGTGCTGACGTTTGCGTTTGCTCTGCCTGACCTTATGGCTTCAAATATCGGACTAATTACAGGCAGTCTGTCTCGTTTTCTTTTGCAGCACAAAGCTCGCTGGATTGTGTGTTCAAGAAGGGCTGACACTAAGACGTGCACGCACACGCGCTCTCTCTCTCTCTCTCTCTCTCTCTCTCTCTCTCT
>CM065732.1:22434465-22449465 GCA_033310375.1 Conus canariensis
TTTATTATTCAGTTGATCGCTGAATGGAATGACTGCTTGCTTAACTGATCAGCTGATTGATTGATTGATTGATTGATTGATTGATTGATTGATTGATTGATCCGCCGATAAGACCACTGTTGATTGATTGATTAATCAATTGTTTATTGATTAGTTGGTTGATTGGCCGTTCAGTTGATGGACTGGTTCTTTGATTCGTCAGCTGATTAAATGACCGGCAGATTGATCGATTGACTGGTTAATCAATTGATTGATTGATTGATCATGTGACTGGTTGATGATCGATTGATTGATAGATTGCTTATTTGGCCGGGTGAATGAATGAGAGAGTTGAAGAGTTGGTGAGTAATATGGGGGTTTGTTAATACTATGTTTTTTTCAGTTCATATTTCTTTTTGTATGGCCTGGCTTGATTAACATAGGGTGCGAGAATGTCTTTTGTTCCCCCCCAACAGCTCACACGAACACGCGGTCACAGATAGGCAAGGCAGTGGCTTCGACCCCGTGGCATACTTCGCTTCGATGAGTCCGTTCGCCTTTTGTATCGTGACCACGCTCTCCTGCCAAGAATATCGATTTTCGTTCGCTCTCTGTCTGTCTGTCTGTCTGTCTGTCTGCCTCCCTGTCTGTTTGTTTGCCTTTCTGTCTATCTACGTGTCTGTGTGTCTGTCTGTGTATCTATCTGTGTGTCAGTCTTTGTGTCTGTGTGTCTGTGTGTCTGTCTGTCTCTGTCTGTCTCTGTCTCTGTCTCTCTCTCTCTCTCTCTCTCTCTCTCTGTCTCTCTTTCTGTCTGTCTGTCTGTCTGTCTGTATGTCTATCTCTGACTCTGACTCTGTCTCTGTCTTAGTCTCTCTCTGTCTCTCTTTCTGTCTGTCTGTCTGTCTGTCTCTCTCTCTCTCTCTCTCTCTCTCTCTCTCTCTCTCTCTCTCTCTCTCTCTCTGTACGTCTATCTCTGACTCTGACTCTGTCTCTGTCTTAGTCTCTCTCTGTCTGTCTGTCTGTCTGTCTGTCTGTCTGTCTCTCTCTCTCTCTCTCTCTCTCTCTCTCTCTCTCTCTCTCTTCCCACCCCCCACCCCCCATCTTTTTCCGTTTTCTTTTTTTGCTGATTCCTATGGCCAAATCAATACCGATCCCGATGCTATGTCTGCTTTTGTTTTGCTTTGTTCTGTTTTGCTTTGTTCTGTTTTGCTTTGTTCTGTTTTGCTTTGTTCTGTTTTGCTTTGTTCTGTTTTGCTTTGTTCTGTTTTGCTTTGTTCTGTTTTGCTCTGTTCTGTTTTGCTTTGTTCTGTTTTGCTTTGTTCTGTTTTGCTTTGTTCTGTTTTGCTTTGTTCTGTTTTGCTTTGTTCTGTTTTGCTCTGTTCTGTCTTGTTTTCGTTTCTTTGCTTTTCGGGTTCCAGGAGTTGACTGGGTGTCAATTTATCCATAGATCCAGTGCCAGCGTGCTCTGCAGCATTCCCTGGTTTGGCAGACAGCGTGGTTGGCTAGGTTCTACACAACAGGCTGCACACCAAAAATTAATGCGCCAAGGCCTTGCTTAAGGAGTCGAGTATTTATAGACTGGCGCAATTAGATTGTGTTGAGAATCGTTATTGTGTCTGAAAGTTGTTTCTCCTCATTTTCTTTCATACGGCCGTCAAGGTACTAGCCAGGTGGTTGCAAGCAGACAGATTAAAATCAAAGGAACGGGATTATTTTGGGTGCTTGGAGCTGGCACAAAGATAGATCACGGATGAGTGCAAAGGCCTGAAATGTGTGTCAACTAAGGGGAAGGTCATGTATTTGAAGATTGTGATTTCAGATCCCCCCCAAAAACAAGGGAAATTAATGGTGGGGAGTTGTTCTTTTTATCAATTGTCAATTTAACATTAAATGCTGGCTCAAATTTATGGTAGGCATCAAACCGCTTCAATGGATTATATCGTGTGTTAGTGCAAAATCCTAATTGTGGCGTGTGGCCGCACCACGGTCTGACTGGGCGCGATCGCTTCTTCGTACAACTTACTGCCTGACTTCTGTATTGTCTGCGATCTGTTGGACAGATGGATTGGTGAGTGATTGGCGCATGATTGATTCATGATGGATGAATGGAAGGGTTGACCGACTGGTTGATTTGTTGACTGATTGCTAGGCCGATTGATTGATTGATTGATTGATTGATTTGTTGGTTGTTTCGTTGTTTTAGAATTCAATTGATTGATTGATTGATTTCTTGGTTGATTTGTTGTTTTATTATTCAGTTGATCGCTGAATGGAATGACTGCTTGCTTAACTGATCAGCTGATTGATTGATTGATTGATTGATTGATTGATTGATTGATTGATTGATCCGCCGATAAGACCACTGTTGATTGATTGATTGATTGATCAATTGTTTATTGATTAGTTGGTTGATTGGCCGTTCAGTTGATGGACTGGTTCTTTGATTCGTCAGCTGATTAAATGACCGGCAGATTGATCGATTGACTGGTTAATCAATTGATTGATTGATTGATCATGTGACTGGTTGATGATCGATTGATTGATAGATTGCTTATTTGGCCGGGTGAATGAATGAGAGAGTTGAAGAGTTGGTGAGTAATATGGGGGTTTGTTAATACTATGTTTTTTTCAGTTCATATTTCTTTTTGTATGGCCTGGCTTGATTAACATAGGGTGCGAGAATGTCTTTTGTTCCCCCCCAACAGCTCACACGAACACGCGGTCACAGATAGGCAAGGCAGTGGCTTCGACCCCGTGGCATACTTCGCTTCGATGAGTCCGTTCGCCTTTTGTATCGTGACCACGCTCTCCTGCCAAGAATATCGATTTTCGTTCGCTCTCTGTCTGTCTGTCTGTCTGTCTGTCTGCCTCCCTGTCTGTTTGTTTGCCTTTCTGTCTATCTACGTGTCTGTGTGTCTGTCTGTGTATCTATCTGTGTGTCAGTCTTTGTGTCTGTGTGTCTGTGTGTCTGTGTGTCTGTCTGTCTGTCTGTCTCTCTCTCTCTGTCTCTCTCTGTCTCTCTCTGTCTCTCTCTCTCTCTCTCTCTCTCTCTCTCTCTCTGTATGTCTATCTCTGACTCTGACTCTGTCTCTGTCTTAGTCTCTCTCTGTCTCTCTTTCTGTCTGTCTGTCTGTCTGTCTGTCTGTCTCTCTCTCTCTCTCTCTCTCTCTCTCTGTCTCTCTCTCTCTCTCTCTCTCTCTGTATGTCTATCTCTGACTCTGACTCTGTCTCTGTCTTAGTCTCTGTCTGTCTGTCTGTCTCTCTCTCTCTCTCTCTCTCTCTTCCCACCCCCCACCCCCCATCTTTTTCCGTTTTCTTTTTTTGCTGATTCCTATGGCCAAATCAATACCGATCCCGATGCTATGTCTGCTTTTGTTTTGCTTTGTTCTGTTTTGCTTTGTTCTGTTTTGCTTTGTTCTGTTTTGCTTTGTTCTGTTTTGCTTTGTTCTGTTTTGCTTTGTTCTGTTTTGCTTTGTTCTGTTTTGCTTTGTTCTGTTTTGCTTTGTTCTGTTTTGCTCTGTTCTGTCTTGTTTTCTTTTCTTTGCTTTTCGGGTTCCTATGGGTCAAATCGATATCGATCCCAGCGCTTTTGCTGGGGAGACCCACAGTGTCATCGATCCGATCGGTATCTTCACCCATCTCCTTAGCGGTCACCGGCTGCTGCAGTCTGCCTGCCACTTAGTGTGGCTGACCGGCGCTAGTGCAGATGCTGGCGCTACCGGTAATTAGCTTTCAGGTGTTGGTGTGGTATGAGAGGGAGGGGAGAGGCGGGAGAGAGAGGTGATGACTGTGATGGTGGTGGTAGTAGTGATGAGCGGATGGGGCAAGTGGGTGTGGATGATGGTGAAACATAAAACCATTCTTCGTTTGCTTTTGCATGTCACTTAGATGTGAATGTTTGCATGTCTACAGTTATGTTCTATAAAGCACTCGGATCTTTCCTTGGGATTGAGCGCTACGTAAAAGCAGTGCACGGAATTACTGATAGTATAGCAGTGGTGGTAGTTGTAAACAGCAGCAGCAACAGTAGCAGTTGTAAACAGCAGCAGCAACAGTAGCAGTAGTAGTAATAGTGATGGTGGTTGTAGTAATAGTAGTAGTAGGAGGAGGACGAGGACGAGGACGAGTATCACCATTATATTGTACTCTGTTCTCCTCCTCCTCCTCTCCCTCCTCCTCCTCTTCCTCCTCCTCCTCTTCCTCTTCTTCCTCCTCCTCTTTCTTCTTCATATTATCATACTGAGTTCATTGTATGATTCCTGTTATATTATTATGTGCAAAGAACTGTAATCATTATTATGATTATTATAATAATGATGACACTGATGATGACGCTGACGCTGATGATGATGATGATGATTATGTTGATGATGATGACGATTTTGATGATGGTGATGATGATGATGATGATGATGATGATGATGATGATGATAATGATGATGAAGTTCGATGATAATGCTGCTGCTGCTGCTGCTCCTGCTGCTCCTGCTGCTGCTGCTGCTGCTGCTGATGATGATGATAATGATGATGATGATGATGATGATGATGACGACGACGACAACAAGACGATAATGATGACGATTTCCAACCATCAGTATACACGCATAATGTCAAAACGAAAAATAACAAAACAAGGCTCAGCTATTGAAAATGAAGAAAAATCACATGAGGGGAAAGAAAAAAAAAAAGGGGGGGGGGAATCAAATAGATGATTGAACCGTAAGTCTGTTGCCTTTGTTTCATATAAAAACTGCTGTACTCTGTCAAAGAATGTCCTAGTTTTCTGCTGTGTTAGTCCAGAAGCAATAGGTTTTCAGACAGCCTCGCTGCGGAACTGGTATCGCTTGACGAGTCAGTTTACTTCCAGATGAGGGGAGACTACTTGTGATTCACCTGACTAGCAGTAGGGTTAAGTACCTTGATTTCGTCGAGCGGACTGTGTGAGGCTGAGTGGAAGAGAAAGAGACAGACAGACAGACAGACAGACAGAGACTTCTAAAATATTTACGAGGAGCCCTGGAGAAAGAGACAGACAGACAGACAGAGAAACAGAGAGACAGATAAAGAGAAAAAAAGAGAGAGAACACACACCAGAGGAGAGAGAGAGAGAGAGAGAGAGAGAGAGAGAGAGAGAGAGAGAGAGAGAGAGACAATGACAATGACAATGACAATGACAATGCTTTATTGACAATAGTTAGACAACCCTTATGCCAAGGGAGTGCATGCGCAATTTCCACTTAGTGTTGCCAAACTCTGCCAACAACAGAGATGCGAGAGGAAAAAAAAAAACAAGCGTACACACGGAAAACAGTTGAACAGTACTAATAACTAGAAAATGAAGAAAGAGACCATTCATCAAACAATGTTCTCATTACAATAAATAACTTACTGCATAATCATGATCTACAAATACAGCCTACATATCAAGTTTTTTTTCTCTCTAAATCGAAAAGCTTCCGCCACAAACTTAGCAAATGAGTTTACAATGTCTACATTTTCAGAGGATAAAATACCAAAGCGGTTTTGAGTTTGACCAAAAAAGGACTTAAAGGCAGAACAATCATTTCTAAATTTATTATACTCTGGGCATCTAAAAACGAAGTCTTCCTCGTCTTCAATTTCTTTTGAACAGGCTGGACACATCAAATCACTGTCCGCGTGCATGAAACATCTTTTTCTTGCTTTAAACCCCAGGCTTCTCGTTCGATACCGAGCAAACACATCTCTAAAACGCTTGCAAGAAATTGTTGTAAGATAGTTCTCAGCCTGAAAAAATCTTTAAATGAGAGATAAAACTCATACTTGTCACTTTCTTTCAAGTTACTATGCCAATTTTGCATGTGGCACACAATCAACCTATCTTTAAACTCTGACAAAAAAACTGATTTCGTCACCAACCGTCTGAGTCATCCATACAATGCCAAATCCATTTACGGATAGAACTCTCTTTATTTCAAATGCCCAATTCTGACGACCTAATTCTAATTGAGTTAGTGTCATGCAATATGCCTGTTTATGTACCCTTGTCATTGGTAACTTTAATAGTCGCAACCAATACTTAAAATATTTGACAACAGTTTTAATATATAAAGGAAATCGACCAGTTTCACCCTGACACATTAAATGAGAGGTAGGTAAAGGTACATTCAGGAACCGTTTGATGCAAACTTATGTACAGTTTCCATTTGTTCATTTACGTAAATGCTCCAGACTTCTGCGCCATATGTTAGAACAGAGAGAGAGAGAGGAGAGAGAGAGAGAGAGAGAGAGAGAGAGAGAGAGAGAGAGAGAGAGAGAGACATTATTAAATAATGTTGATTGCTTTTGCCTGAAGAAGACCCAAGAGGTCGAAATGTTTGCTTTTGCCTGAAGAAGACCCAAGAGGTCGAAATGTTTGCTTTTGCCTGAAGAAGACCCAAGAGGTCGAAATGCAACGTGTTTTGTTTTTCAAAGAGCCCTTTATTAGTTTTCCCTCTTCTGTGTGTCTCTTTAATTTCCCATTCCTTTTCTTTTGTTTCTTTATTTTTGTTTGTTTTCTGCACCTTCTGTGACATTGCCTTGTCTGTCCGAGTGATAAAGCGCCAGTTGTTTGATGCATTGGTCAATGACTGGCTGTTTTCCCATTGGCCCAGTCTTGTCAACTGTGGACATAATACTGATGGGTGAGTCTCGACACATTATCTGCCTGTAGGAAGGCAAGGGAAGTGGATAGTCCTTTGTCGTTAAGCAGTTTGTCTTTTGTTTGCAGTTATTTCAAAGCGAGGTGATTGAAGGAGGAAACTGAAGCAAATTTTAAAAAGAAACGTCATTAGTTCCGCAAGACCATACAAACAGATTACAGGACAAAACACGTTGCATTTCGACCTCTTGGATCTTCTTCAGGCAAAAACAAACAAAATTCAGGACAATGAAAACGAAGAACGAGCAACCACTTATCTTCTCATATTTGGCGCACAATGGGTGTCCATAATACGTCCTTTCTGTCTTTTAATTTCGGTTTCTTATGAATCAACAGGTAATTCCACTAAAGACTGAAGGACAACAACAGCAAAACATAAGCGCGGTGTGATTCATTTATCTGCGGTGGGCATTGAGCATTTCTTGCCGCCGAGCACAACGAATCACGCAACGACAGAACACTACAATACGGTACAGTACAATAAATGCTGTACAGTACAGTACAATACAAATACAATGTAATTTCATTCACAGGCAACTTTCAGTTACACCGAATCTCCGACATAACTAAACCTCACACCCAAAAAAAATCCGAACAGCAAAATTACATTCATTTTTCCTACCACAAGGCACAAAAAAAATCCACAAAAACAAAACAAATTTATTGTGTACACTACATCTGAACAAACCTCAACACTAGCTGTTGCCTTTTTTTTTTAAACCTTTGAATGTCTTTTCTTGTATTTTCCTCAACCGTTTCTTGGTAGGAAAAGGGAGAAAACAAATAGTTCAAACCAGAAAAGTTTGGGGGAAGAGCATAGAATGATGGCCCATACGAGGAAAAGGTAGTAAAAAAAAAAAAAAAAGAAGGGGGTGGGGAATAATAGCCCAGCCCAGGAAAAAATTATGAAAAAGACCTTCATGTCAGGAAAAAGAAGGGGAAGAAATCTAAATGCTGAACAGCCATGAACATGAAAAGTAAGAGAAAAGCACTCTCCAGTTGGTTGGGTTGCACTTTACGGTAAGCACATATACCATTATCTTCTTGTGCGCTGCTCAGCAAGGGCGGTCTGCTGCCTGTGCATAGCCTTTGCCAGAGTGCAATCCACCACGTGTGTTCTTCAAAACTTGAGATTTTAACATTCTGAACTTTGAGGTGTAGTTAATACACAGCCAGTCTAAAAACAGGAGGCAGACACAGAGCCAGTCAGACCTACAGGAAGTGAGAAATGCCTTCAGTGTGGGGCACTAAAACTCCAATTACAGAGGAAAAAAAAAAAAGCGAGGATGCGGATTCCGTTCAACGGTTTTGTCATCAAACGGTGTCATTTCCGGTTTTGTCATCAAACGGTGTCATTTCCGGTTTTGTCATCAAACAGTGTCATTTCCGCTGGTCGGCGTGTGGGATTCAGAATACATTCGAAATTGTTCATTTACAAGTATGTCTCCGCTGCTTGGAATTTTCATTTTCAATTCTTTCCGGTGCCTTTCTGTATAGTAGATGTAGGTCACAAGAATGCTGTATGTTGGGCATGACTTTCATTTTAACAAAATAGGGAAAAAAGAACAAACAAAAAAAAAAGGGAAAAAAAGAAAGGAAGAAAGAAAATGAATTACTTGTTGGACACTTTCAGCATTCAACTTCCGAGACATTCCAATGACATTCATGCGCGTTGCCCAAGAACAACTAAAAAAAAAATTTAAAAAAATGAACAGATAAATAAATAAAAGCTTGCAACAGTAGATGAGTAAATTAGCTTCCAGTGCTTAGACTCACTGTGAAAGCGTAGTCTGCTGCCGAGAAACTTCTGCTCCCCACGCCCCTCGCTTTCCACTCCTCGCATTCACGTTCGTTCGGCCGTGCGCGTGGCAGACGTCACTTGGCCACGATGGTTGTTATCCTGTGCAAGTAAGTGGGTGACGTCGATCTCACCTTCTTTAAATTACGAAATGCAAATTTCACATGTCCGAAGTGTCCAATGTCAGTGGAAAGAGGTCCTGAAAAAAGAGGCTTTCTGAGCCACCTTTCATTCAAAAACAAAACAAAAACAAAGAAACAAAGAAGAAAGAAAGAAAGAAAAAAAAGAAGAAAGAAACAGGAAAAAGAAACAAACAAACAAACAAAAGAAACGTAGAAACAAGTAGTCTATGTGACTGAATTCGAGGTTTACATGCGCAACAAAATTGAAGTTATACCTTTCAAGGTTTATGATGCGATATGCATTTTTACATCATGTCACTTATCCTGTCCAAGTAAAATAATGATAGTTATAATAATAATAACAACAATAATAATTAAAAAATTATAATGTTAATAATAATACTACCAGTAATTACTATCTATCGCTGTCTCTGTCTCTCTCTCTGTCTCTCTCTGTCTCTCTCTGTCTCTCTGTCTCTGTCTCTGTCTGTCTCTCTCTCTCTCTCTCTCTCTCTCTCTCTCTCTCTCTCTCTCTCTCTCATGCGCATACATAGGTCCTACATGCGAGCGCGCGTGCGTATACACATACGAGAGAGAGAGAGAGAGAGAGAGAGAGAGAGAGAGAGAGAGGTCAGTTTACTTTACTAACACATGCTTATGAGAAGAAACGGACAGAGGACACAAATCAATGCAAATCATTATCCCAGCTATTGTAACATTGTACTTGTGCCACTTATAATTTCCTGCTCTGCTGTTAACAATGCAAGTCAAACCCCATTCACATTGTCTTTGCCTCCTTTTCGTTCATAGAAAACGACAAGCATAATTAGCTCTGAGCAGGAAATTGTCAATACCAACACTTCCCATTTCCTGACCACAAACCATCTCTGACCGACGTTCTGCTCAAAAACCAATCATGCCGAACAAAGAGACTTTGTACCCAAAGAGGTTTGTCCGCTCGGAGTGGTCGGATATCTTTCTGTCCAACAGGAAGCAAAGCTCACGAAACGTGTTTCATATTCATCCGTAGCGGTGTGAATGTTGAAAGACTTGCTGCTTAGTGATGCCTTTACATATGCTCTGAAATACGCGCTGACGTTCGTTGCTCTTTCTTTCATTCTATTTCATCCAGGCTTGCGGAAATTAGCTCTGTTTGTGCGCTTAGTAAAGTACATATTGTCACAAGATTCACCCAATTGGTGATCTGATGCCATTTTCTGTTATCTTAATGCGCATTGTGTCGCGCATGGTCGGAGTCTCATCCGTTTCGGGTTGGTGCTAGTGTGGTGTAGGTTTTGTTAACAACTGTGGTGGATCGGTTTCTGTTATTTCTCCTTCTCCCCCCCCCCCTTCCTCCCACTCACCTTCCCCCACTCCTTGCTGTCCACACCGTCATCTCTCTGTCTCTTCTCTGTCTCTGTCTCTCTCTGTCTCTCTCTCTCTCTCTCTCTCTCTCTCTCTCTCTCTCTCTCTCTCTCTCTCTCTGCGTTCGTGCATGCGTGCGTGCGTGCGTGCGTACGGCGCGCGCGCGGGTGTATATATATATATATATATATTGTGTGTGTGTGTGTGTGTGTGTGTGTGTGTGTGTGTGTGTGTAAAGTCACTCCTGAACTTAGTTCAGAGGTGATATCAAAGTGATAACGTTCCTGCATGCTGACGACGATTGATTTGGAGCCCATCACGGAAGCTTGGATTGAAGAATGAGCTATCATGGAACAGTAGCCCCGCAGTCGTAGCGCTCATTTTGCTTTAACGATAAGCGTGCTTCGAGCTTCGCTTGAAACTGCCGTCAGCGGCCTCACGTGACTTGGACTGTGTGGTAGTCACACACACACACACACACACACACACACACACACACACACACACACACACACACACACACACACTGACAAACAAGACGAGAGAGAGAGAGAGAGAGAGAGAGAGAGAGAGAGAGAGAGAGAGAGAGAGAGAGAGACATACAGACAGACAGACAGACGGAGAGGGAGGAATGGTACCATGAGGATGAGGGGAGGAAGAGAGGACACAAAGAGACAGGAACAGAGTGACAGAGAAGAAATCGTTTCACATGAGTGGAGGAGAGAAATGGGGGGAGTAGAGGGCGGAAGGCGGGAGGGGCTATCTTGGAATGGCTCTTTGAGTGAGGATAGCGACGTTCTGTGGACGAATCTCTCAAGTGATGAACTACATGGACTCGGATCAGAACGATGCACTGACCACCCGGAACACGTTCCCTCAGTCATCGACAGTGAACCTTCCAACTGCTTCACCTCCTAGTCACTTGAGATATCTCTTTCTCACTCTCTATAGTATATGGACAAAACATGAATAAACAGATAGCTAAAGAAAGATAGAAATAAACAAATAAAAAATAAACAAATAAATAAATAGAATAAAGATAAAGAGGCTCAACGTAAGTATAGAGGATTTTTTTCTTGTCTTTTAGTTTAAATGAATTTATTTCAATTTTGCAGTCACATAGTTTTACAATAAATGTGAACATTTGAACAATTTGTCTTTTTTGTTTGTCTCTAGATAACAATTATCTTCTATGTATGAAAACAAGACAAAAGACAAGTCCACACACAAAACAATGCGCAATACATAACGCAACAAAGAGCAGTACGTTTTCGACAAACCTTGTCTTCTTCTCACTTTTGCTACTAACAGTCCGCATGATAATGACAGGGAGAGGGACAGACAAACAGATGACAAACCAAAGGACACAGACGAGGTCCTCAAAGACATCATACTGCCAGAATGTATTAATGATTGTATGAATATGAAAAAAACGATAACATTAATGTACGGATTTACATGTGTTGGATCACATGTGTGCGTCGTAGGCTATATCTCTCGTCAATCCCTTGATATCGTGTCAGGTCTTTGTTGTTTGTTGTTGTCGTACCCTGGCTAAAAGACTCCAGGGATCATCCGAACAGCCGAAGCACTTGAACACTATGGTACAAATGCATCAGCTTGGGATGAGAACATTACGTGTGTGACCGTTTTTGATTACCCTGCCACGTGGGCAGCCACACTCCGACTTCGAGGGATTTTGGAGACTGATGGTGTTATGCTAGGAGCTTGTCACGACTGAAGACAATCCCCGCATGACTATGCTAAGCATAACAACATTTTAATATAGCCTTGGTGTTCTAGCCCATGTCAATTGGTCTGACACAGCCTTAAACCCAGGCGGGTGTCAGGTCATTCTTGGTGGATGTGAACTGTGACTTGAAAAGAGAACCGTCACCGCAATCCGGGTTACAAATGCCAACATTTAAAGGTCGATAAAACATTTCAATGGCCAATATTTAAGGGTCGATTCAAATTACAGTGGTATTTCTCTCGATGTGTGTGTGTGTGTGTGTGTGTGTGTGTGTGTGTGTGTGTGTGTGTGTGTGTGTGTGTGTGTGTGTGTGTGTAATATTTTCAGGTTGAGTCTACAACGGACCGTTTGGGATTTCACGGGAATGAAAATTTCTTAGTCTGGAGTTTGAGTTTAAAGTTACACACACACACACACACACACACACACACACACACACACACACACACACACACACACACACACATGATATTATATATTCGAGCGTATGTACAAGTGTCTATTAGTAAGTAATTGGAAGGAATGAGCATCATGAGTATAAACACATTCCTTCTGCCAAAATACGTGTTGTTTATAACTGTATTCTCGTTTATCATTTATTCATTCATTGTGTGTGTGTGTGTGTGTGTGTGTGTGTGTGTGTGTGTGTGTGTGTGTGTGTGTGTGTGTGTGTGTGTGTTTTGTGTTCTTGTTTTCCTCTCTCATTTTTTCCCTTAATGTAAAAGGGTACCTTGCTTATTGTATGTACCATCTTAAACTACAATTTTTAACAGAGATGGAGAGAGAGAGAGACAGAGACAGAGAGAGAGAGAAGACAGAGAGAGAGAGAGAGAGACAGAGAGAGAGAGAGAGAGAGAGAGAGAGAGAGACTTGCTGGTAGGGTCGGATGAATCGTGGGGTGGGGTACTGGGCGGGAGGGGGAGTGTGGGACTGAAGGGGGGGGGGGGGGAGGGGTATTGTGAAAAACGAAGGGGAGGGCGTGGAGAGGAGCTGGTATAAGGGAACGCCTTTCACAACTCGATCTGCAGTGCCACGCTAGGTGTGGTCAGTTGACCAGCCCACTCGCAAACAGAAACTGACCAATCACACAATACATTACTAAAAGCCAGCTCTGTATAGCTCGTCACTTCTGTCAAACTGCGACAGTTTTCTGTCTGGTTCCTGACTCCCATCCACCTCAGGAGGTAAATGATTATACATGCGACCACCCCCCTCACTGTTCGATAGTTTTAAAAGGACAAGCCATGACTGTGCTGCAATATACTTTACCTAGCACGGCAGGGACCCCGATCAGACATCTATACTGTACTGCTTTCCTTGTTCTGCATTCTGCTTCGTTTTGAGCTTCGATTTAAGACTGAGTCTCGTTCTGAATTCAAGTCTCGTTGTCAGTCGTTTTGAGGTCAGAAATTTTGTTTTCATGCTATTTCATTCTCTCTCTCTCTCTCTCTCTCTCTCTCTCTCTCTCTCTCTCTCTCTCTCTCTCTCTCTCTCTCTCTCTGTGTGATTTTGAGTATTCAATTATTGATACAAATGTCACAGCACTTGTTTTCAAAATAAATCAATATAAAAAGAAATAGCCGATTTTCTTTACCTGACGGCAAGTTTTATTCTTCATTATAAACAACATTTTTCATCATGAAACTTAATCGCATCAACGGATCGAAGAAAATAATGTTACAAATGACAATCAAACTGTATTTAAAAGTGAAAATATAAGTTGACCATATGTTTACCTTGTTAGCACTTGAACAGGAACAATTTTCTTATGATCGTAAATTTTATGTTGCTTTAATAGACTTTTTAAAAGCCCTTAAGTTTATCAGCCAGAATCCTCTTTCGCCAATTCTGCTGAAAATGGCATTTAAGGGAAAGTTTTTAGATGTATTAGCATTTTGCATAATGTCGTAAGAGCTCGGGTCCATGTGTGCTGAACTGACAGATTATATCAATTATACAATCGGAGTGAAACGGGGAGATGCTTGCAGCTAGCCCTATTTCACTTTCTTTGTTTATAAATGAGTCGGCGGTTAATGTAATTAATAATGAAGACAGGAGACTTTACTTTCTTTGGATGCTTTTGAAGTATTTATACTTTTGTCCTCTTATGATGTTGTTTTAATATCCGAAACTGTTATTAGTCCACAAACACAACGAAATAATTTACAACGTGCTGCTATACGACACTCCAGTTAAAAGTTTGTTTAAAAGTAATATTAAACAATTCCGTAATGGGGCATATCTTATGACAGGGAAAGATGGGTCCATGATGATTGTGTGAAGGTTAATGACATCAGTAACACTTTCTTTGAGTTATGTGTATAGTTATTCAACACTCAGGAACAACTAATTGGTGAATATGGCTCTGAGTTATATGGCATCAATATAGCTGCGATCCAATACGAATCAGCACACGCATTTGTCATCAAGAAATTACTGGCTGTAAACATACGAACTCCATTTTTTTTATGGCATCCGTCTGTCTCGAGAGACAATGGTGTTTCGCCGTGGATCAGTCAGTTGTGGAGTTGCAGCGCCTGCTGGGGCTGAAAAGTCCAATCCTCGAGCGGCAGACTCTGTTGCAGTTGCTGCAGGTGAAGTCTGGGTCATCATTGTCTGTGGGTGCCGACACAATTCGTTGCCGTCTGCGGCGCCTCCATTCTTCCCACTGGGCTTTTCTCTTCTGCTCGGCTTGCTTGATACCGGCCTTGATGGTGGACCGCCAGCTGACCCAGTCTGAAGCTGCTGTCTCCAGGTCTGCTGGGTCGAGGCTGCCTGCCCTCAGGTCGCGCTTGCGTACATCCTTGTAGTGTAGGGTGGGCCGTCCTGTGGGTCTAGAGTCTGTAGCCAGCTCGCCGTACAGCATATCTTTTGGAATGCGACCGTCATCCATGCGGTCCTGCTGATCCGAAACCTTACTGAAAGTTTGAGATGGATGAACACTTTAAATTTGTCATGACGAGATTTAGAGTTAATTTATCGGAACTAGTGGTTTATGATTACAGATATAGATCTTTCAGTGACACAAACTCATTTTGTCCATTACTTAAAAAAAAAAGCAAGAAAATGAGATCGACTGTATTCTTTGTTGCCCAGCTCTCAATACCATTCATGAAATAGTCATTAGTCATGAATACGACAGAGAGCCTTCAAATTCTAATTATGCTTGTTAACGTCGTCCATTTTTACGAAAATTGTCAGAAATTTCTCGTTATTTCTGTATAAAGCATTTACACCGAGAGAAACAATTATGTCACAAAAGAAACAATACTGTGCATTCCGACTTAGTCAGTAGTTTACATTT
>CM065732.1:22451965-22456965 GCA_033310375.1 Conus canariensis
ACGTAACAGCATTGACCATCCGGCGTTGAGGAATAACACTTATAATAGTCCTGGACGCAAAACATTGCGTGAAAGCACAAGTGCTAACCCAGAAGGTGAGGTACTGGGCTCTAACACAGGCGGCAATGCTAACATTTCAATGCCCATTTCAGCAGCCACCGATGACCATAGTGAAAACGCACTTCAGTCAAACGTTATAAAGGTACGTAACGCAAATGAACAGCTTTCCAGCTCCAAGAAACTGGGTGGAAATGATTTCAACTCGAACATCAACGACAAATTAAGTACCAGTAAACACAATTCGAAAACTGTCAGCTCGGCAGATACAAAGAACCAGCTTTCGGATTCTGTCCAAAAGACTGGAATGGATGGGGAAGATGGCAGCAGTACAGGCACCACAATTCAATCAATATTTATCCATTCTGCGGAGATCAGTTCTGTTTCTTCAACAGTGATTACTGATTCTACAGGCACTCAAAGGAAAACAGCAAACCAACCATCCACACGCTTTGCAGGTGAACATGGCCTTGATCACTGGCCTGCTCGTTTGGGTTTTGACTTCCATCCTGCCCCTTTCGCGACAGAACTGTCTGCGACTGAACCAGTTGGAGAAAACAGTAGATCGACGACAGAGCCGAACATGAACTTACCAGCTGCTGACCGCAGTTTGGGCGAAGATACCCTCCATATCATGGCCGACTTCCGATGGCACTGCCTCAGCGGTGAGCAACAGTGTGACGGGACAGAGTGGGATGTGATTCCCAAGTGGGGAGCATGCAGCGACTGCTTTTCATGCTCTTGTGATGACCAGTGTTTCCAGGAGGGCACGTGCTGCCTGGAGAAGATCCTGCACGCAGCTCGTCACGATCTGATGGAGAAAACGCCGAGCTGCTACAGCAGTAGTATGACTAATTCCTCACATCCAGCTCACTACTACATCATGAACGACACCTGTGGACCAGCATGGGAGGACCAGAACACGCTCAACCTGTGCGTCAACGGATCAGGGACAGAGCTTGATGACCAATGGCCCGTGTGGTCCCGGGAAAGAGGGGTGACGTATCGGAATCGGCACTGTGCCAAGTGCAACGGAGAGGAGGTGGAGCACGTGCAGCGCTGGGATCTCCTCGTATCGTGCTCATCCAACAGAAGATTTCGCAACACCAGCAGCCTGCAGCACATGGTGCGGGAGATCCTGGACACCCCCGACTGTCATTTGTCCTTCCAGCCTCCTGATGGGGCCATGTGAGAAGCTTGTCCTTGATGTTGTTACCCTGACTTGTCCTTGCTGTTGTTACCCTGACTGTCATTTGTCCTTCCAGCCTTCTCGTGGGGCCATGTGAGAAGCTTGTCCTTGATGTTGTTACCCTGACTTGTCCTTGATGTTGTTACCCTGACCTGACCTTGATGTTGTTACCCTGACTTGCCCTTGATGTTGTTACCCTGACTGTCACTTGTCCTTCCAGCCTCCTGATGGGGCCATGTGAGAAGCTTATCCATATGTTGTTACCCTGAATTGCCCTTAATGTTGTTACCCTGAATTGCCCTTGATGTTGTTACCCTGAATTGCCCTTGATGTTGTTGCCTTGAATTGCCCTTCATGTTGTTACCCTGACAGTTTCCTAATCTTCTATTTTTCATGTGAGAAATTTGCCCTTGATGTTTTAACCCTGACAGTTTCCTAATCTTCTATTCTTCCTGTGAGAAACTTGCCCTTCATGTTGTTACCCTGACAGTTTCCTAATCTTCTATTCTTCATGTGAGAAATTTGCCCTTGATGTTTTAACCCTGACAGTTTCCTAATCTTCTATTCTTCCTGTGAGAAACTTGCCCTTGAAGTTGTTACCCTGACAGTTTCCTAATCTTCTATTTTTCATGTGAGAAACATGCCCTTGATGTTGTTACCCTGACAGTGTCCTAATCTTCTATTCTTCCTGTGAGAATCTTGCCCTTGATGTTGTTACCCTGACAGTTTCCTAATCTTCTATTCTTCCTGTGAGAAACTTGCCCTTGATGAAACTTGCCCTTGATGTTGTCACCCTGACAGTTTCCTAATCTTCTATTCCTCCTGTGGGAAACTTGCCCTTGAAGTTGTTACCCTGACAGTTTCCTAATCTTCTATTCCTCCTGTGGGAAACTTGCCTTGATGTTGTTACCCTGACTGTCTCCTGTCCTTCCACTCTTCTGACGGAGCCATGTGAGAAACTTGTCCTTGATATTGTTACCCTGACTGTCATTTGCCTTTCCAGCCTCCTGATAGGGTCATGTGATAAACCTGACCATGGTGTTGTTATCCCGAGTCTCTCCTGTCTTTCCGACCTCCTGTGGGACCCATGTAAGAAACTTGTTCCTGATGTTGTTTTCCTGACTGTCATCTCTCCTTCCAGTTCCTGAGCTGCCCATGTGAGAAACGCGTGCTTGATGCATCTCTCTGTCCAACATTCTTCAGGGGCTAGATGTGAAACTTGTCCCTGATGTTGTTTCCCCTGACAGTCACCGCTCGTTCCAGCCTTCTGTGGGAGCTAGGTAAGAAACTTATTTTTGATGTTGTTACCCTGACTGTCATCCCTCTCTCCAACGTCCTGCGTGGACTATGTGAAAAAACTTGCTGTTGATTTTGTTCATCAAATGTCCCCTGTCCTTCCAGCCAATGAAGGGGCCATGTGAAAACTTGTCCTGGATGTTATCCTGACTGTCACTTGTTCTGTCCACCTCCTGAAGGAGCCAGATGACAAATTTTACTCCACGTTATTAACCGGTCACCTCCCTTTTCAGCCTCCTGCAGGAGTGAGCCGGCAAACTTGTCCTTAATGTTTAACCTATTACCTTTACCTCCGGACCTCTCGAGGCTACAAACACGTCCTTGATGCTATTATCCTGACAGTCCCTCCCTGAATTCCTGTGAGAAACTTATGACACCTGTCCTTCTCACCTTCTGAAGTTGTCAGGTAAGAAACTGGACATTGATGTTTATAGCCCGCTTGTCACCAGTTCTCAAAATCTCCTAAAGGACCGTCAGGTTGGAACATTTGAGTTGGATGTCATTGACCCTCCGTCTTCCAGGGGCGGCCAGGCGGGACACGTGGTATGTGTGGTCTTAAGGTATCTATCCTGCAAGCAGGGGAAACATCGAGGAGCAGGGTATTGTTTTGGTCCTGTCTATTTGTCGGTCTATCTGTCCTCCAGAAATAGAAAAAAAATTACCACAATCGCTACAAGTGAGTACAATATCACGTCTGTATACTTTAAAAAATGATCAAATTTAGGTAAATTTTTTCTTCAAGTAACCGAAAAGAAATGTGTCCTCTTTGCAGGCGCTTTTTTTTTTCTTTTTGCTTATTTCCTTGTTTTCGTTTTCCACTTTTCTTTATGCTGGTTTACGTTAGTTATGGCTTAAATTTCACCATACCTTTTGCACTAACTTACGTCTGTTATGGTTTCTTTTCCTTGCTTCTGGTTGACGTGGGCTATGGTTATTTTTTTCTTTCTTCTCTTACCCAACTTGCATCAGTCATAATTTGGTTTCATATTTCATCTACACTAGTCTGTATCAGTTGTGGAATAATTTTCCCTGTATATATATTAAATAGGCTTTGAGAAAGCTGTAGGTTGGTTTTCCTTTTTTTCCTTTTTTATTTATTTATTTATTTTTTTTTTTTGCTCGCCTACGTCAGTTTCTGTTTTCGTTTTCCTTGTTTGTTTTAAACTGACTCGTGGTCTGGTTTCTGATTCATCTACACTGGTTTACGTTAGTTGCGCTTTATTTTTCTCTGTTTTGTTTACACTTAGGTAAATTACTCAGTTTGGTTCGCTTTCACCTCCTCCGCCCCTTCCTCTAGCTTTATTTCAAATGGCTTACGTCAGTAGTTGTTATATCCCCCATCCCCACCTTTTTTCGCGCTTTTAAGGCTTGGGTTAATATTCTTCAACATATGTTTTGCATAGATCTGCTTGGCTGACAGGGATGTATCGGTTGAACTGAATTCATACGTGCCTGTACTATGTTTTGCATGTCTTCATTGGCTCACATAAGCTATATTGTGGCTTAATATGCAATGGCTTCATTTGGAATTCCATCGATAAAACATCTAGGAACCACTGGTCAGAAACAGCAAAGCGAACAGCGGTAGTTTGTATTTCGTGTACTTTCTTTATGTCATACAGGAATCTCACACCTCGGGAAACGATTTTGTCTGTGATATTATTTATTTCATTTACATATCATTGACCTCTCTGTAAGGACCAAATGAATTTCCAGAATGTATCCCCCACCCGACCCCACCCCACCCCCATCTGCACCGAACGAACGCTTCTAATGTTATCAGTGAATGACTAGCTTAAAATTCAAGTTTCCGGAAGGAGGAAAAAATTTAGTCTACTCTACTGTAAAGGATAGCTTTACGAGGTAATTGGGGGTGAATTTTCTACAAATATCTATCAGGAAACTGTCATCTATGCATTTTTTTATTTGCTTTCATGTTGTCATCGCACACGTGTGCGTGCTTGCGCGTATGCGTGCGCGCTTGTGTGTGTGTGTGTGTGTGTGTGTGTGTGTGTGTGTGTGTGTGTGTTATCGTTTGGGTGTTTGGAACAGTTGATGACTAAGTTTTTGTAATATTGCCGCTTTGCAAAAGCAACAACTTTGTTACTATTGGTGTTAGCTTTTTTGTATTCAGCGTGTAACTGTTCCACTCTACTTTTAGGCTGCGTATGACGGCTTATCATCCAGCTTTTGAAGGCCTTAGTTTTCGCACCCACGGCGACTTCACACGCAATATTCCACCAAGGGTTTGACGCTTTCTTTGGATGATTCTTTAATTTGACTTTTGGGATTGCAGAATCTGCAGCCTTAAGTATAAGTTTTCTTAATTCAAAATAACAATTTTCCAAACCTTCTCTAACACTGTATTTTGATTGAAATTTAGAAAAGACGAACCTGCTGTCAAAATGTGATTGAAAAGCGCCCAATTAGCCTTATCTTCATTATATTTAGTGCATTC
>CM065732.1:22461965-22507384 GCA_033310375.1 Conus canariensis
ACAAGAAAACAAATACACGGCCATAACTCCAAAGGAATGCTGCTTATGACACCGAATCGCCTAGCAGATATGACAGCACAGAGCATACCGAAAAAACTCTTATGTAGATAACATTAATATGTGTGTTGAACACAAAAGATAACATTAATATGTGTGTTGAGCACAAAAGATGACATTAATGTGTGTGTTGAGCACAAAAGATAGCAGTGATATGTGTGTTGAGCACAAAAGATAACAGTGATATGTGTGTTGAGGACAAGACGTGAACAACAAATCGTTAACAAGATGTTTGTCACGCGACCAATCAATATGAAGTAATATTACTCGAAACTGGTCGATGATTCTCGCACCAACTGTTAACCACGGTTGCCTATGACTCCACTGTTAATCAATACTATTCATGAGCCCATTTGTTTACCAAAGCTATTCATGAACACACCGTTAACCAATGTTGTTCTTGAATCCAACTGTCAACCAAGGTTATTCGTGAACCCACTGTTAACCAATGCTGTTCTTGAATCCAACTGTCAACCAAGGTTATTCGTAAACCCACTGATAACCAATGCTGTTCTTGAATCCAACTGTCAACCTAGGTTATTCGTGAACCCACTGTTAACCAATGCTGTTCATGAATACAGCGTCCGCACATGCTTGGCTGACAGGGATGTATCGGTTGAACTGAATTCAAACGGCGTATTACCGTAATCCAGCGTTTTTGTTTATTTGTTTGTTTGTTCAGTCCCGATGCAGGAAGCTAGAATGCAGTGAGACGAAGAGAGTGGTCAACGGACAGTGCCAGCCTGTAGCGAAGAAGTCCAAAGGGTTGGGCTACCAACTCTCTCTCCGCCTCACTCCTCAGAATGGCTCCACGGAAACCATCGTCAACGGTCTCCCTTTCCTCTATTACGCCGCCAAGCAAATCCTCGACGTCTTTCGATCCGATTCCCGCGTGCAGTCCCACTTCCAGATTGACCGAGTCTTGGTCTTGGCTCGCACCACCAGACAGAGAGAAACAGCCACGTTCATGGGAAGGTCCGGGCAGCTTATGGCTGTAGAGTATTTTGATCTTCATGCGAGAGTTGTCAATCCGCGAGAAAGGGACTCTGATGACTTGGAGAGTGTTTTGTTCAGCTTTTTAACGTCTGTCTGGAACATTTCAGTCACAGTGGGCGAGCCATCGGAAGCCTATCGAGCTTCTTTTTCGTATGTTCCACAACACAAACTGACCAGGAAAAACGCCACAGCCACTCGTATGCTCAACGTCTACCTTGTATCAACCGACGTTCAGTATCAAGATTACTTGATTGATCTGAAATATTCTAATCAAGTCGTCATCAACGACGGTGTGTTAGATCGTATTTCAGTTGATGCATATCTTCCGGTACAAAATTCCCTAAACTGTACGAAAACAGCCTTTCAGTTATCAAACGATAACCAAACAGAGAGACAAAGTTCTCCACAATCCGGCCAACCCCGGAATCAGACCCAGCCTCACAAAATCCGTGATGTCCTAAAGGGTATTGACACGGACACCGGAGAAGTCATCCTAAGTCTTGACCTAGAGACTGGCACCGTGCATCATCACCCGTCCGGACAGACTGTGGAAGCTCAGTTCGTTGAACTGCTCGAGGACGACGTGGTCCTGGTATGCGTGGAACAGTTGTACCAGGCGACCAGCATATCGCCTGCGCCTTTGGTTCTGCAGCGGTTCTTCTCGACGCGGCTCATCTACGTGTCTGTGGGTTGCCAGACCCTGTCTGTGGTGTGCCTGTTCCTGGTGCTACTGACCTACTGTCTGTTCGGGGAGCTGAGGACTCTGCCTGGGAAGAACACCGTGGGGCTGGTCAGCTCCCTCCTCGCCACCATGTTCCTGTTCGAGGTCAGTCTCTGGGTTGATGCTGATTTCAGGGGTTGTCCTCTCTATCTCTGTCTGTCTGTCTCTCTCTCTCCTTCACACACACACACACACACACACACACACACACACACACACACACACACACACACACACACTCACACGCCCGTGAGCACAGAGAGAGAGGGAGAGAGAGAGAGAGGGGGGGGGGGGGAGAGACAGACAGACAGACAGACAGAGAAAAAGGAAACCTCTTTTTAATTTTGGTACATGGAAACAGCAATCACATGGAAACAGCAATCACATGGAAACAGCAATCACATGGAAACAGCAATCACATCATACGACTGACTCATCTCTGACATGATGGCTGTTCCCATGCACGAAAATCAACAGAAGAAACAGATTGATAAGTCAAATTAAAACAGAAAGAACGAACAATGTTTCCACTGGCGCTCCTTCCTTCCCTCCCTCAAGACCTCCCCGGGTTCAACAGCGCTGATAACGATGATCGTTCAGGTCGGAGTGGCCCGAGTGGAGAACCCCACGCTGTGCACAGTCCTAGGCGTGCTCATCCACTTCTGCCTGCTGAGTTCCTTCACCTGGATGGTCATCTGCTCCGTCAGCATGTACCGCGTCTTCACGCACGTGCTGCACGCCAGACGAGGTCAGCTGATCGGAGACTCCGCCCTCTTTCCCAGATAGTCGTCCTGTCCCTGGTCGTTCCGGCGGGGATCGTGGCGGTGACCTTGATGGGCAACTGGCTGGCTGAGGTGGAGGATTGCCTCGGTCTGGATCTTGGCTATGGTCGGGGCATCTGCTACGTGTCCAGCGTGTGGAGTCAGGTTCTGGGCACGCTGGTGCCCGTCTGTGTGGCTGTGGGCATCAACCTGGTGCTGTTCCTGTTCACGGTGCGGTCGTTGTGGTCTGTGAGTGACCAGGTGAAGAGCGCCACCCGACAGCATCGCATGCAGCTGGCGGTCTACGCCCGCATGGCTTCGCTGACAGGTGGGCATTGCCGTCATCTTCAACATCGTCACCATTATCACCATCACCATCACCATCATCATCATCACCATCATCATCATCGTCGTCGTTGTCGTTGTCATTATCATGAACATCAGCAGCAGCAGCAGCATCACCACAATTGCCATCATCATCATCATCATATCATCATCATCATCATCATCATCATCACCACCACCACCACCATCGTCTCGTCATCATCATCATCACTATCATCGTCATCACTATTATCATTATCATCATCTATATAGACCCACTCAGGAAATTCTGCGGGCATTAAGTTCGCATGTTTCACTTATTACTCTGGATAAACGTAAAGAGTACTGCGTCCATCTTGTGGTATTTCGTGCATTTTTTACGATAAATCTTCACAGTTATGACAAATGAAACAAATTCAATGAGAAGGATTCAGGAAGCGGACTTGTGTTATGGTATGGATCAAATAATGGCACAAACAAAATCGGCGACTGATTACTATCTTCGATATTAAAATCAAGTTCTCATCTTTAACAGTTTTTGCTGCAATGTTTCAATTACACTGAATTCCGATTCAAGCAGGAAGTATTCTATGCAGTTCATTGTGCTGTGCCTGTATCAATATCGATCAATAAAGTTAAACAGGTTATTTACTATCATATTGTAGAAGTATGCAAAAGCTTTTTTAGATACACTTTAGCCTGCGCACACGCACGCACGAATGCACATGCGTGCGCGCGCACACAAGACACACCACACACACACACACACACACACACATACACACTACACAAACAATGACCAAAACTAGGAGCCAGGGAGGTCTTCTTTCGTGCCCAGTACGAAATGCAAGTCAAGAAAGAAAGACAAAAACAAGTAAGTCGGCGCTTCGAGAATTTGCAAATCTGAAGCGAACCGGTCAACAGACAAATGCTGGCACTGGAACGGACAGCACCGATGAAATTCTTAATCTCAACTCCTTCACTTCTTATGACATGAGTGAAGTGAAAGAAGAAATCGGTAAGTTGAGAAAAGTAATTGAAACATTGTGCAAAAAAATAGTATCCCTCGAAGATACGGTAGTGAGCAAAACAACACGATTGCTCAGCTCACAACCGTAAAGTGTAACCACGTTCTAAATCTGTTCAAACTAATCCAGAACAGAAAATGGTAAAGGAGAGCGCGAAACACGACCTTACCTACGCTCAGGTGACAGCACAACTCGCGGTTTCAACCTCAAAAAGGAAAGAAAAAGAAGAAGATAAAAAAACTAAAGCCAAAAGAACGATCTAGAACACAGAAGACAACTTCTCATGACGTCAATCCCAATGATAGCGTCATCACGTCACCGACTGCTCAGAATCGAACAAACAAAAGACACAACTTGGAAAGGAAAGTGAACAAAGCTAATGAAGATCTCCCAACTGTTCTCGTCCTTCATGATTCTGTTTTGAACGGTGTGAAATGCCCCCGACTTGGTCGATCTTATGGTTTCAAAACCGTTTCCAAAAAATCTTCCACTATAAAGGACTTACTGCCCACGCTGAGACAAACCTTGTCGTCAATGGATACAGAAGTTGATGCAATTGTTGTTCATTGTGGTCTCAATGATATTCAACAAAAAGACGTTGCATCCTCTAGCAAACTCTTTGCGGACACCATTAAAACCATCGCTAAAGAGCATTCACATGCCAGCATTGTGATCAGTAAAGTGGCTCCTGTTTCTCACCCCGAAATAAACATAAACGCGAAATGTTCAACGCGGTTATAAACTCTGAACTATTCAAAGTTCCCAAAGTGTCCGTCATCAATCATGAGAATCTCCTTGCCAGCCCCCAGAACACTGAAAGACGCAGTCCACCCGAATCAGAAAGGAGCCAGTGTACTTGCTGGTAACTTAGGGCGACACGTTCACCAGCTTTTCTGGAAGAAACCCTCTGGCAGCAAGTCCAGGAATCCCAGTCTACATCGCTCTTCATGGAAAACACGATACCTCCCTCCAGTCTTCTCGTCACACAGATATCATGATCTACCCTTTTCTCCTGTACCAGGGCCCTGGCGGAACTTCTATGATGTTCTACAAGACTGGTGAATGATCTTCAAAAAACTTAACAAAACTCCCCCGTCAAAAAAGTCAGTAGTTGTGCTATAATGTTTAGCGACTGAAACGATAATCTGATCGTCTTTGTGATATATATTTGCCTGGTTGCCATTTTGATTTTTTTTTTTCTAGCCTGCTACATCGCATAGTTTCCTCAATTTCCCTTTTTTTTTTTTTTTTTTTTTTGGTGCGTTACACATTACCTTCTTATTCCTCTTCTAGACCTTGCCTTTTGTAAAAGTGTTCTCTATTGCGTTACTGTTTACTGATTAGTTCATTGTTGGGGAATCGTTTTTTTTTTTTTTTTTTATCTTTCATTTGAATAATCTTCATTTTGCAATTGTGCCTCCCTTGAATGTCCATTTGATGCAGGTGGGTCTGCTCACAATACTCCTAACTTCAAAGTACATAATACTACATTGAGCTACACTTCTGAGATTAAATTCCTTGGTGTGCATCTTATGTCGAATCTTTCTTGGAATTTTCACTTGGAACATATAATAAATCAAGCGAGAAAATCTCTTAATCTGCTCAAAGTTATAAGCAAACAAAGTTGGGGCCAGGAAACAAAAAGTTGAATACATCTTTCTTCTGCTTTAGTTAGATCCAAATTGTCATATGCACAAGAGGTCTTTTTTAGTGCTCCTAAGCACTTATTAAAAAAAAGCTTCAGTGTATAGACTCAAAGGCATTCAGATTAGCCCTTGGTGTTCCATTTCATGCTTCAGCTTTAGGAACATACCATGAAGCTGGTGTCTTACCTCTTGATGACCATCGTGAACTAGCCTGCGCTAAGTACATTCTTCGCTGCTCAACTATTCAAAGTGCTAACCAAACGGAACTGGATATGAGGTCTGATGTAGACTTTCCTAAACGTGCTAAAAACATTCGAGCCACTAAAACGATACTCGCATATTCTTCTCACTTGTTGACAAATTCAGGTATCAATCATAAAAAGCTTGCTGTGCGTTTTCCCATATGTCCCGTACCAAACTGGGAGCTCTTCAAACCAAAATTCGATTATAACTATACTACTATATCTAAAACTGATAACATTAATATTCTAGCTTGCGAAGCAAAATCACATATCAATGATTGTTATCGTCACTTCGTAAAAGTCTATACTGATGGGTCTCTATTAAACAATAATGCTGGTTGTGGCTTTGTCATTCCATTTTTAAAAATTGAGAAGTCCTTTCATCTTGGGGCAAATCTGTCTATTTTTACAGCCGAACTAATAGCAATATTAATGGCCGTAGAGTACATAAATGATTTATCATTTGACTTTTATGGTATTCTCTTCTGTGTAGATTCTAAGTCAATTCTTCAAGCTTTAGAATCTACAAATTCAAAAAATCGTGCTGAAATCATATCAGAAATTAAAATACTTATTCACAACCTTATGTCAAGAGGTATAACAATTAATTTTTGTTGGGTTCCTTCCGATTGCTTCATATCCGGAAATGAATGGGCTGACAGGATTGCTCGAGCAGGTGCAAACAATTCTGACAATACGGCTACTATTCATATTCCCTTGAGCTTACATGAAGGATATTCTCTCTTACAAAGAGTCTCTTTTGAAAAATTTGAGGAATACTACAAAGTGTTCTCCCCCGAATACACAAACCCGACTCTTAGGATACTTTGTTGTACGAACTCGCGAGCAAGTAATCTTTTAAAAAGGGCTTCCTCAGTAAATCCAGTCAACCGTAATACAAACATAGGATTATATCCAAGACACAGTAAACAACTTCTCTCATTATTTCGGTTAAAAATAAATGCATTCAGAACAAAATGTGTGTGTATGTATACACACACACACACACACACACACACACACACACACACACACAACTGACACACACGCGCCACACACACACACACACACACACACACACACACACACACACACACACACACACACACGACTCTCTCCCTCTCGCTTTCGGTCTCTGTCACTCTCTCTCTCTCTCTCTCTCTCTCTCTCTCTCTCTCTCTCTTTCTCTCTGTAATTTCGGAGAGAGAGACAGAGACAGACTGACAGAGACCGAGAGCGAGAGGGAGAGAGTCGTGTGTGTGTGTGTGGTGTGTGTGTGTGTGTGTGTGTGTGTGTGTGTGTGTGTGTGTTTACTTGCCAAGATTTGGTCAGTCGAGCAAAAAAATCTGTTTTTTGCATTTTGTCCTTAATGTATAAGTTTAAAAACTACTCCCCAAGTATATTTTTAAAACTATCTGATACACAAGTTCAACCAGTGGCTCTATATGGAGCTGAGATATGGGGCTTGAATAATAATCAAGAAATTGAAAAGGTACATTTATTTGCTATGAAAAATTTTTTGCATGTTGATCAAAAGACTCCCAATGATTTTATATACGGAGAACTTGGAAGATATCCTATTTACGTAAACGCTTACACGAAAAGCATTAGTACTGGTTAACGGTAGTTCAAATGAATGATAACAGACTACCTGCTCTGGCTTATAAGAATATGTATATATACTCGATCAAAGAGGTAAGCAAACATGGGCAAGTAGCGTACGTAATTGCTTATGTAATTATGGGTTTTCTTACGCATTAATCAGGGTGTCGGGTGTGCAAAGTTTTTTGGCTTGTTTCAAGCAACGTATTATAGATTGTAGGTGGCAGGATTGGGAGTTCCACATTCGGACGAGTGACAGATTTTCATTGTACAGATTGTTTAAAGTCAATCACTTGATTGAACCATACGTTTCATTGTCTTTGTGTAGTTTTGTAAGGGCAGCATTAACCAAGTTTAGGTTTGGCGTAACTGACATTGCCGTGCACTCCCAGATATATATATATATATATATATATATATTGTTAAAAAATATTTTTAAAAATGAAGTATTAAAATCTACAAGCTTGTTTCTAGCGTTGCTATCTTCAGGATGTATTATATATATATATATATATATATATATATATATATTATATGAAACAATATAAAAAGTCCTTAAAAAATCTGAAGGTGCTCAACCCCTTGGGGAGCAACATCTGTTAAAAAATATTTTTAAAAATATTTTTTAACATATATATATATATATATGGCGGAAATGGAACTGCCATATGTGCTTATGTCGTTCAGCAATTGAAGATTAAATTCATTTTGTATTTAGCTGTCCAGTGTTAAATGACCTAAGAAGTAAATTTATTCCATCAGAATTTTATTGTAGACCATCTAGTTTTCGTTTAGTATTGCTATTGTCAACAAAAAATGAAAATACAATAAGAAGTTTTGCAATGTATCTATGTAAATCATTTTAACGTATCAGAGCCTTTTCTCAATAAGGGCGAGCAGAGTGAACATGTTTGTACATTTTACATTGTTTCAGTGGACTGATTATTTTGATTTTGATGTTCTTATTGTTGTTTACTTCTCATAGATTTGACCCCCTTCAGATGGGGCCTTGGCCTTATTGAATAAATAATTATTATTCATTCATTCTCTCTCTCTCTCTCTCTCTCTCTCTCTCTCTCTCTCTCTCTCTCTCTCTCTCTCTCTCATATACGCATACACACACGCGCGCGCGCGCGTGCGCACGCGCTCGAAGACAGAAAAAGACAGAGAGAGAGAGAGGAGACATGTGGAGAAGGCATGTAATGTATAAGAAAATATATCCTCGATTAATTTATGCCACCAGACGGAACTGACTGATGATTTCGTTCATGAGACATGGAGACAGAAGCCTACAATCAGTGAAAAAAAAAACAACACTGGAGCTTCAATTGTTTTCATTAGAATGCACTGCTAATGTTTAGAGTCCTTTACTACTGTCATTACCATTCAACTGCAACTGACACTTTAGGCGACATTCCCCAGATATACATTTAGCGTTATAAGAAATCGTCACGTTTCGAAGCAGGTCAATTTTTGTATTAAGTCTAATCAAAGGCCATAGTTATTTTGTACGCTGATGACATCACTTGTGCAGTAAAGAATAGACATAGTAAATGGAGAGGGTGTAGAGAGAGAGAGAGAGAGAGAGGAGGGAGGGGGGGGGGAGATAGCTGTAAGTTATAATATATTGGGTAAATAGTGAGGGGTATGATAGTGTGAATGTATAATTGGTGGAGGATATAGTGGGCTTGTGTTGCGGTGGTGGATAGGTGCATACTAGGTTTGGATGTTGATGTCATGTGGGTGGAGGGAAGAAGGGGAGGGAATTTACTAATTAAGGGGGAAAAAAGGGAAGAAGGGGGGAGGGAGGGGGGCTCAGATTCCTACACCTGCACACACATAATGACAGGGAGGAGGGAAGGGAAACCGATGCAAACAGTGTATTACTGGAAAAGTAAACAATACTGTTGGATGATGATCATTGTCATAAATGAAATAATGTTGGTATTCATTTTATAACAGTGGTTGGACAGAAATGGAAATGACTATTTTTGGAAAAGTAAACAGTATTGTTGGATGATGATCATAATAATGCGAATTGTGATAAGTGAAATAAGGTTGGTGTTAATGTAATACTACTGGCTGGAAAAAATGGAAATGATCAATGAGAAAAGTGTGTGTGTGTGTGTGTTGTGTGTGTGTGTGTGTGTGTGTGTGTGTGTGTGTGTGTGTGTGTGTGTGTGTCTACTTGTCTAAACATTTTTTTAAAGGAGAGAGGGGGGGGGGTAATGAGGATATGAGTGAGACTACTGAGGGTATGAGGAGCAGTGAGGGGAAGGGAGAGGATGCAGGCAGCTAATTGCGTTAGGAACATTAAAAACATCGATTAGTAATTTTGATCATACAAACAAAATGGGTGTATCAGTCTAATGTGTCATTCCCATATCTTCGAACTGTTGATCAGGTCTTTGCAACAAAGCTACAGTAATCATTGTGTATGACTTATGTAAGTACCTTAGTGTGGGTAGGTGCGCATTGTAGCTGGCGCGCGCGCGCGCGCGCGCGTGTGTATATATATATATATATATATATGTGTGTGTGTGTGTGTGTGTGTGTGTGTGTGTGTGTGTGTGTGTGTGTGTCTACTTGACAGGAATCAACTGGATGGTGGGGATGGTGACGGCTATCATCGACTCTGTCGTCGTATGGTACATCTTCATCGTTTTATGCGGACTCCAAGGGCTCTACATCTTCGTGGCTTTCGTGTGCAACCGACGAGTGCTCTCCCTCTACCGGGCTCTTCTTTGCGGAAAGCAAAAGGAGGAGCGAAAAAATAGCCAAACGCAACAGCAAGTGTTCGTCACCACTGCGGGTACTCCCACTGAGGATTAAACAATAAATGCTCTATCTCGCCACTGGGAATTAAACATAACCGTGTGCATAGATTCGCTACGTCATCATCGACTATCTGAATGTCTTGTCACAGCTTTAAAAATATGTTAGAATTTGTGTTTCTTTCTTAGATTCAGTTTTGCTGGCTTAAACTCCGGGAATTATCTTTACGGCATTTCACAAGGTGTGAGGTTTTTTTTTTTTTTTTTTTTTTTTTTTTTAACGGTGGCAGGAAATAGAATGGAAATGGTTCCTACTTTGTTTTTTTCTGATCAAGGTTATTATACCATTTAATAGACTTGCGCTGACTTATCTTCGATGGAAAAAAAATAATCTTGTGTGTGCTTAAAGACCGCGACAGAGGCACATACCTTGACTTATTAGAATTCTACAATTAGATAACCCTAGGAATCATAAATCAAATCTGCAACAGTTTAAGATAGAGTCAAAGTATCCATTGATCCTACGAAAAACACTTATAATTCCCATAGAGGCATGATTCTAAAATTCGACTGTATTATTGTTTGAATTAATGGTCATGAAGTCTAGACTTGACGTTTGTGATTTTGAGGTGATTCATACTATCTCACGTGATACTCCCCAATGCAGAGGAGATCTTATAAGAAACACTAGATATTCTGACTAATTTTGCCGGATAGATGTGAAATGTGAGAAAACATCTGTAACCTGGCAAGGACGAGAAAGAAAATCAACCACAAAATACATGCTCCATCTCAAAATGGAATGGCATTCTTCCCACACCCACCCCCACCCTCATCCCTCTCGACGTCTCCCTCTCTCCAGAGAAGAATATGAAGAATTTTCTTATACTGACTTTTGCCATTTCCCTTGTCTACTCTTCGCTGGCTGTTTGGTATGCCGGTGTGTGTGTGTGTGTGTGTGTGTGTGTGTGTGTGTGTGTGTGTGTGTGTGTGTGTGTGGTTTGCGTGCGTGCGTGCGTGCGTGCATGCGTATGTGCGTGCGTGCGTGTGTGTGTTACTATGGAAGTGAGATACCACCATTTGTTTTTGTGCCACTGGTCATGAGAATACCACAGAATTACATTATGGTTCTCATATTCCGCTACCGAGAGTTCAATGTTTACATTATAACGCCCCTTTTTTTCATTCCCATTTCCCTTCTCCTCCCACATCCCCTTTTTGTATTCTCCCCCAACTTCCATTTCATATAAATCCTTGCCTATCAGTGTTCTGATGACAGAGGAATGGTTACACTGCACCTTTTTTTTCCCCTGCAACTTATTTTTTCGGCAATTGATTTAAACTCCATGTTTTACGTCGTGCGTGCTTTACATCATGGAAAACAAGGGCATGTGCAATAGCAGAGTGTGCTTTAAGATACGAAAACAAAGACACCGCTTTACATCGGTTATTTGCGATTACGATGTAGCCTACATTGTGAAAACAATAAAATCATGTGTCCCGATGTTTTACACTTAAAAAACAAAAACAAAAACAAAACAAAACAAAAACCTACGATTTGTAGTGTTTGCTCGATATGTTTTGCATCCTGAATGCTGGAATGTCGTTTCTGAAAATGCTCATTAAATTTTTTGCAATATCTCCTGCACTGTTACAAGGGGATGATGATAACTTTTTCCATAGCGATAAACAAAACATTGTGCAACCTGGTATTGATAATAATTTAGCTTGTTTGTAGTTGTTTATGTGCTGTTTTTTGTTGTTGTTGTTGTTGTTGTTGTTGTTTTGTTTTTGTTTTTTACTTTGCAAACAGGTAGCGGTTCGAATGATAGGTAGTTAAGGTATGTTTTGGGAGGGGTGGTGGAAGAGAATGGAGGGCGGGGGGGGGGGGGGGGGGGGGGGGGGAGGGGGGGAGTTGTGAAAAAACGAGGTGATGTTCACTGGGAACATTAGGTTGTTTTTGCTTCACGTCTTCTTTGTCCTCAATGTTGTTTATCCTGCTTGAAGAAGACCTAAGATGTCGAAACACGTCATGTTTTGTCTTGCAATTTGTTTGTCCATGTGAACCGGCGGAGTTGTGTGTAAATTACGTGTTATGTGTTGAGGCAACCCAGGTGTCTAGTGCATTGAGTGGTTTAATATTATTTTGGTTTAAAAAAAATCAAAGTAAAAAAAGAAAAGGGGGGGGGGGGGGGGTTAATGTTTTTGTAATCATGCGTTTTTGTTTTCTGTACAAAGTGGTTTTAGTGTTTTCGTAATAATCCATGTGACTGCTGTTTCGGTATTTTCGTAATTATCCGAGAGTCAGTGGTTTAGATACTATTCCATGTATCTTCCGTAAAAAGTGGTTTCAGAGTTTTTGTAATTGTCCACGTGTCTCCTGTGAAAAGAGATGTGAGTGTTCTTTTTTTTTTTTCTCTTAATGTTCCATGCGTCTGGTGCATGAAGCGGTCCGACGTTTTGCTGTTGTTGTTGCTCTGCTGCAGTTGCTGTTGTTGTTGTTGTGGTGGTGGTGGTAGTTATTGTTGTTTATTTTAATGATCATCCATGTGAAGAGCAAACTGGTATAACTGTTTTTGTAAGTTTTCAAGGTGGTCTGACGTGGTTGTTGTTGTTGTTGTTGTTGTTGTTGTTGTTGTTTAATGATTACCCATGATGAGCACAAACTGATGTTTCCTTCATCAGAAACGTAAAAACAATTGTTGCGTCATAAAAAGATGTTTGCTCCGCGATGAGTCTAAGATGGCAAATTTAATGCTCTTACGAAAAAAAAGTATTTGTGAAACAAAATTAATAAGGTAATAAGGTATGTGATAATATAATATATATATATATATATATATATATATATGTGTGTGGTGGTGTGTGTGTGTGTGTGTGTGTGTGTGTGTGTGTGTGTGTGTGATGGAAATGTATCCTGAGTAGCAAATTCATATCAGATTCTATTACAACGTGATCAGATATGTATGTGTTTGCGTGTAGGTAGGCTACTGTTCTTGTTTTAATGTTGTGAGGTTGTGTCGAATATAGGATTAATACATGGAATATAGATCATTTTAAGTGTTTCGAATTGAGCTATAGGCCTATATCTGGGGTACCAAGTGCTTTACTTGTGTCTTGGAAACCGTTTTTTTTTTTCTTTTTTCTTTTTTATCAGCTTTCTGTCTTGGATACAAAGTGTTTTAATAGGCTTTTGTTATGAGCCATATGGCTTGGGAATAAAGTGGCTTAAGTGTCTTTTTTAATTAACCATAGATCTTAGATACAGAGTGTTTTGTTTAGAACTGTAATGAGACACGCAACGTGGAAAAAATTCAGTCATAAGTGTGATTTTTATCATCCGTGTCTTGGGTAAAAATTTGTTTTACTTTTTTTTCTTTTTAATTAGCCACGTATTTTGGGGAAAAAATCGTAGTTTTTTTTATTTTTTTATATTTTTTTAAAATATTTTATTTACCATGTTTTGCGCACAGAGGTTTGGTTGTTGTTGTTGTTGTTGTTTTTTTCTAGACATGTCTTGTATACAAAGTAGTTTATGAGTTTTTGTTTGTTTGTTATATTTGTTGTTGTTATTTTCAGTTTGCCAAGTTTTGTGTATAAAGTGGTTTAAGAGTATTTGTAATCAGCCATGTATTTTGGAAATAAAGTGATTCATTGTCATAGTTCTCCATATGTCTTACATACAAAATAACTTGTTTTTGCCGTTGGCTATACTGGTGACTTGATATCTAAAGGGTTAGGTGTTGTTTATTTGTATGTGTGTGTGTTTTTTTTTCCCGTCATGTTTTGTATTTCAAAATAAAAGAAAACATAAAGACAAATCAGGTCCCTTTGATGTGTGTGTGTGTGTGTGTGTGTGTGTGTGTGTGTGTGTGTGTGTGTGTGTGTGTGTGCGAAGAGAGAGGTGAGGGAGACAGACCTGTGTGCGTGGTGTGGTGTGTGTGTGTGTGGTGTGTGTGTGTGTGTGTGTGTGTGTGTGTGTAACCAAGGGTGTAAGAGTGTCATGTTGACAGTATGCTGTATCTGTATCCAGATGGCAAAATGAATTTGAAGCCTGGGCCTTATTGTGGGTCACAATCCATATGTTCATACAATTTTACTCCGTGTTTGTTATAATAAAAGGTACCAACTTTTACAGATTATGCTGTAAGCATCTAAGACTTATGAAACCTGCTATATCATTTTCTTTAAAAAGTGGCTAAATGTGATAATGATAAATGGGTCATTGGGGGAGGGGGATTATTAACTATGGGGTTTGATAGATTAGTAACAAATATGGGCCGAGGTCTAGGATATTCAAGAATGTTGCATGTTAGCCTACATAGTCTTCAATTGAAATTTACTATAACCTCTCCCCATGACCTAGAGACAACTTTAAACACATGCCTGTTGTTCATGTATATGTACAGTGTATTGTTTCGCTGCGAACGTGAAAAAGAAAATGTCCGTATTTCCGACTTTCTTTCTTTCTTTATTTGTCTACAGCGGACAAGACATCTCTCAAAATTAGTTTGGAATTTACACAATGGGCGCAAGGTCTCAATGCGTTTCTTCCGAAACGCATGCCTATGTATGCTATATTTAATTTAGCTCACCTGGCCTCACTCTGATTAGGCGTTTGCGGTTGTGATTGAATGTCTGAAAGAAGACCTACAGGTTTCAGTTTCAAACAGATGGCGTCAATGCGAGCGGACAGCAACCCCACGTGATACACCACGTGTGCATAGCCACAGACCATACGCATGCTAACAGTGACACAATAGATCTGTAAATACCTAAAAAGAACAGATTTGGAAAGAGGGTCCCATACAGAAGACTTAACGGATGCTTAACCAACACAGTAACCTTGGATACTTAAGGAACATAGTCTGTGTGCTACTACTAAGAGGGTGTGTGTGTGTGTGTGTGTGTTGTGTGTGTTGTGTGACATCAGGACGATTTCTTATGGAACGTCACCCAGAGCTGTTTGTCGAGACTGACAGCAATCATGGCAGTTAGCTGGATGAGGCTTGTCCCTTTCCCCAACACTATACCCAACTCTGACTTTAAGCTTTGCACACAAACATCGACTCTGGACGAGCATAAAGAAACACCTCTGTTCAAAATACAGAAGTCAACGGTTCCTGTTGCTGTCAGTGAAGCCTTTAACATTTCTACTTTATTGTCGTCCTTTTCACCGCATCTGTCCTCCTCCTCCTCCTCCTCGCCGTCTCCCTGCCCATCCCCAAGCAGATACCCCATCCTCTCTTCCCCTTGCTGAAGCCTTCTTGAAAGCGCCTGTTCACTCAACATGATACTGTTTCTTTCTTCTGTCTAAAGCCAGTAAGCCTTTCTCATAAGCGAAACTGGGACTTGTTCTCCATCCTGTAACATTTTTTTGAACTAAGTTGATATTAATGTCGTGTTGTTTGTTTCTATTCTTTACTTTTCCTGTACTAAAGAAGAGGAACAAAAAAAAAGTAATACGAGGCTCAAATTTGCGACTAGTGCAAAACCGTTGGTAAGGGTCAACCCTTCAATCATTAAGAAGAGGTTCTGTCATCGCAGGCACCCTTCAACACAATTTTAGCGACCTGAGGGGACAATTTCTCTACGTGCTCCCAAATTAATGCCTGGAGCCTACATTAATTGAATCAAGTATCTATTAGAGAGCTAGCCGCTGTCCTGACATCACTGAACAATTTTAAGCGACCATAGGAGAAACAGTTCCCCACCGCTCCCCTCAGAAGAAGACCGTGGAGCCCGAACAGACGATTTCAATCAATGAATCAAGTATCTATAGAGAGCTACCGCTGTCCTGACATCACTGAACAATTTTAAGCGACCATAGGAGAAACATTCCCCACCGCTCCCCTCAGAAGAAGACCGTGGAGCCCGAACAGACGATTTCAATCAAGGGATGAATGAAACGGCAACAGAAGGCCTGTGAAAAGGGGATGGAGATAGAAACTATGGATCTTTAGGCGGCATCATGGAGATGAGTGACACGACAAGGACCTTGAGACCGCTCAAGAAGACTGAGGGAGGGGGGGAGGGGGGGGGGGGTAAATGCTCTTAATAAGAAAATCGGTGAACTGGAAATTAAGAACGCGATGGAAAGCGGGTTCAAACAATAGTGAAGACATTGGAGAGACAAAAACCTATACAACAACATAAAGAAAGCAGTAATAAGACATATTTCCCGATCAGTTGCTATGGCCTTGTTAACAAACATGGCGTCTACTTTCGCTTCCACCACATCATCTTGGCAGAGCGTCCACCGTGTTCAGGGTGGCGGCCGCAATCTGACGTCAATTACTCCCTGAGGATTGTTTACCTTCGAGGCTTCCCACAGCAGTCGTGCACTGGAGTTTACACGCATGTGTGCATGCACCATGCGGTGTTTGTTCATATGTATGTGTATAGTTGCATGTTTACATACATGCATGTACGCAAACATCTGCACATGCAAGTGTGACGACAATATTTCTGTACAGGTGGTATGGCACTTTAAAAGATGGTAATTTTCTTCCAGTGATTGTGTATGTGTGTACGTGTGTGTGTGTGTGTGTGTGTGTGTGTGTGTGTGTGTGTGTGAAATTCAAGAAATCTAAAACCGTAGAAAAATAAACAAGGCCATAGAAAGCCCTGCATAGGCCAAAACTAAGTCACTTGTAATAATACTGTATGACTGGAAATGATCACTATAAATGCTTTATTTTAACTCGCCACTGCAGTTTGTACTGTATGACTGGAAATGATCATTATAAATGCTTTATTTCAACTCGCCACTGCAGTTTGTAGTCTTGAATTTATCTGTTTTTCAATGCCTTCAAATTCCCTATTTTCATTACCAATTTAAAACCAGTTTTTTCAGACTTCTTGAAATCCATGTTTAATTGATATAGGAAGAAGGAGATGGGAGACGCCTAACTGTTTTTGTTTCTCTTGTTGAGGTACAGCACGATTTCTTACACTTTGTAAAGTAATGGAATAATGTGGTGTCTTACAGTGTAAGAAAAACCAAACAAACGAAAAGATATTCTCTCTCTCTCTCCGTCTCTCTCCCTCTCGTCTCTTTGTATGTCATGTGTGGAGCCACATCTGTGTATACATGTACATGTGTGCCTCTGTGTGTGTGTGTGTGTGTGTGTGTGTGTGTGGTGTACACACGCGTGCTTGAGAATGTGTGTGTGTGTGTGAGAGAGAGAGAGAGAGAGAGAGAGAAGAGACAGACAGACAGACAGACAAAGAGACACACACACAGATGCAGTGTTCCAAGAAACAGAATGAGAAAATGCAAATAAACACACTTATCTCTTTCTTTCTCTCTCTCATGTGTGTGTGTGTGTGTGTGTGTGTGTGTGTGTGTGTGTGTGTGTGTGTGTGTGTGTTGTGGTGCATGCGCAGTCCAAGCGACAGAAGGGGTGTGTGTTGAGTGTGTGTGTGTGTGTGTGTGTGTGTGTGTGTGTGTGTGTCGAGTGTGGTGTGTGGTGTTAGTGTGTGTGTGTGTGTGTGTGTGTGTGTGTGTGTGTGTGTGTGTGTGTGGTGATGGTGTGTGTGTGTTTGTGTGTGTGTGTGTGTGTGTTGTGTGTGTGTGTGATTGTGTGTGTTGTGTGTGTTGTGTGGTTGTGGTATGAATAATGTGTGCATGTATCTGTGTGTAATATGTGAGATTCAGATTGGAGAAAACAGTTGACATTTCTAATCTGACATTCATTCACCCAGCATACAACAAACCATGGACACATCTAATAAGTAATATAATCAAATATAATTTTCCTGCGATAAAATAATGCTGAACCACCTGAACAAACACAAAGACAAAACCATTATGTCTACTGATTATATTACTTAAAAGCTGCTGGAATAAAACCTCTCTCTCTTCTCTCTCTTACTCTGTGTGTGTGTGTGTGAGTGTGTGTGTGTGTGTGTGTGTGTGTGTGTGTGTGTGTGTGTGTGTGTGTGTGTGTGTGTGTGAGCATGTCTGACTGCCAGATTTAATCATTGTAACCTTATATACTGGAGGTGCATATTGAGACATGGAAGCAGTGAACAACAAGTTCCATCTCTACTATGACAGGAAGAAAAAAAACAAAACAGCAATAACATTAATAACAACAGCAACAAAAAGATTGTTCCAAATTAGAAGATAATCAGAGCAACTGACCACACACTGACTACATCAATGACCATTTCTTCAAAGTGAGAACATGCACTATGTTGCCATTTTAAATCCCAGATTCTGTCTTCATAATGTATTTTATAAACATGATCCTACACACTTGTTTTTTCTTTCTTTATGTGTACATGTCATGTATTATACATACACATTGTATAATCCCATTCACCAGCACACTATGGCCAGTTCTTATGAAAGATAAAGTGGGATAACATACCTGAAAAATGTTGATTAGGTTGCCTTTTTTCACCCTTTACATACACATCTATGCGTAACAGACCTTGAATGAAAGTTTCATCAATAAGGGCTTGTCAGGGTTGTAGTCTATACAAATGTGGATTCCAAAGAGAAAATTTCCTATAACCTTATTGTTATAATATTACATATATTTTTTATTATCATTTGAGTACTTAAAGTGCCAGTCATTACAATGCACCATGCACCAAGTACTTTACAATCCCTGCTCTCATTTACACAATCGGCTGCCTACCTGGGTAGAGCCTCGAAAAATCAGTCACTCAATTTTTCAGTCATTCTTCCCATTTTTTCACAGAAAATGCATGTTATGAGTACACATTATTATCAATACTATTGGTAAAACTGGCCTTCTCTTCCAAATGTTGGTGATAGGATTTCACGTGTGTGCAAGACATCAATCACCCTTTTACATCTCTGTTTATAGTCTTATTCAAAGGACATTCAAAGGACTTGGAAGAATCTAAACCAGTAGAGTCGGCACACATTCCAGCGGAGCGGCACACATTCCAGCGGAGCATCTGTCTTGTTACAATAAAATGATATTTCAATTATTCCTTGCTGCAATGCATAATAATTAATATAGTTGATTTTTTTTTTTTCAAGCAACACACACACACACACGCGCATGCATGCATGCGTGCACACACACACACACACACACACACACACAAACATGCACAAACAAAAATCCATGATCTTCAGTCATTCATCCATTTATCTTCCAGTATCCTTTCACAATCAACTGACAAATAATGCAAAATCCATGATGTATCATTGATGATTAAATAAATCTCCAATCTCACAATATAAAAGCAGAAAGTTCAGTAACTTGCAAGCTAATTTAAACATTTGACTTCCTGCACAATGCACATATACTTTTCCAACATTACAATTCACTCTCTAACCATGCAAGTTAATGAACCTATAGGATAGTCAAACATTTCTATGGCAGCTTCTTCATTGATCTGCAAAATCAGGGAAGTAAACAAACACACAAACAAACAATATATTTACTATGAGCATATCATTCTACACTACATTAGTGTGTAAAGACTGCTTTGAGGTAAGGTAAGGTTAGGTAATGTTGCTTATAGCCCAGCCGACCGCAAAGGACCACATCAGGGCTGTCACCACGTTAAAATCAACCAAAGACTGCTTTGAACCTTTCAACATTTCAACTGATTATTACATAAACATCACAACTGATTTAATCATGAAAATTACAAATAATTTATTGCATAAAATCTAAAGCAAAGAATGCTTAACTAAGGGTTTGAATACAACCTAACCCATTATGCCCAGTAAAATCAAGTCACAAAGTTCTTCAAATCAGGTATAGTTCTGTATCATGTTCTAAGTCACTAAATCAGTCAGATTTGGTTAGTATCACGTCAACAGTTTCTTTTAAGTCTTTCACAATGGCATCAATATCAGCCTTGGTAGTTTCTCGCCCGACTGAAAGACGCAAAGCATTCCAGGCTCGTCTCTCTGGTACTCCCATGGCCAACAGAATGTGCGATGGACGGTTTTGAGCATGACAAGCAGCACCCACACTTGCTTGAAGACGTTTTGCTTTTGACAGCAGTAAGTGTCCATAGAGTCCTTTTTGCATGAAGGAAACGTTGCATGTATTTGGAAGTCTTTCACTGCAAGCAAACTTCCCATTAAAACTGACCTGGTCACCAAATACTTCTTGGAGTTTTGTTTCCAAATAATCACGAACATCTCTCATATCAGCTTCATACTTTGAAATGTTCTTGTGAACAAGTTCTGCTGCTGCTCCCAATCCTGCAATCATGGGAGTGTTTTCTGTTCCAGGACGGTAATTTCTCTCCTGCCCACCCCCAAACAACATGGGATACACAGGTATTTCTTTGTTAGGACTGTTGACGTAGATGGCACCAATACGCGGTGCATAAAACTTATGTCCAACAATGGTGAGGAAATCCACTCCCAGGTCCGAGACATCTACTGCAATTTTTCCAATGGCCTGGGCTACATCTGTATGCAGCAACACACGTGGCTCTTTGTACATTTTCTGTATTCGTTCCGAGATCTCTGCAACTGGCTGGAGAACGCCGCTCTCATTGTTGGCCAGCATGATAGTTATCATGACGGTCGTTGGCCTCAGCGCTGAAATCACATCCTCCACTTCCACACGTCCGCTCTTTGGTGACACCGGCACATAGGTAACTGTGGCAACCCCTCTTTTTCGAACTGTTCCAGCACACATTTGATGGAATCGTGTTCAATATTAGAAGTGATGAAGTGGGGGAGTGGCGAAGTACCAGGCTCATCACCACCCTTGTTTCCGATATGGGGCAGTCTGTGATCGTGAAAGTACTTGAGGGCCATTCGAAGAATCCAGTTGTTACCTTCTGTCCCACCTGACGTGAAAATGATGTCAGCTGACTTGGCTCCGATCATGAATGCTAGGTTGCTGCGTGCCTCGTCGATGATTTTCCTCGCCTTCATGCCAGGCTCGTGAGAACTAGATGGGTTTCCCCATGCTTCTTTCATTGCTGTTGCTACTGATTCTTGTACTTCTGGGGCCAGTGGAGTTGTCGCATTGTAATCTAGGTAAATTTTTTCCATATTGTCGTTCTTCGTGTCCCCATCCATGCTTAAGCTTTCTGAGAGTAGTTTCCCTTGCTGGTCGGTTATTCTTTAGTGAAGAAAAGATAACGTTTTGTCACCGTTCAAGCAAAATGGCGAATCATCCGCGAGAACGACTTCAAGTATTGGAGAAAATAGAAGGAAATATTGCATCAGCGATGCAAAGTGCAGGTAGGCACACGTGAGAGCCTTGTGCGCCTCTCATGTGATTTCTTTATTTGCACAATATTCAGGATGTTCAAACAATAGTCTCCGAATGTCGCCCTTCTCGGACCAGAATTTAACACGAGCCTGTGAAGTTTCGTAGTACACTTCTGCAATAGTTTCATTTTCCAGTTTCTCAGATTCTGGCAAAACTTATTCAGGGGGCACAGACGATTTTTCAGTGTACGGCAGCGTGTTTTTCTTTAAAGATGGGAACTGGAAGGCTCCCCAACTCTGCAATGCATGCATCATGCATGACGACCGCCCGGCAAGATGGGGGGGGGGGGGGGGGGGGGGGGGGGGGGGGGGGGGGGGGGGGGGGGGGGGGGGGGGGGGGGGGGGAATATCACTAGAACACTACCATCAGAAAGAGAGAAAAAAAAATTGCTAGTACTTAATGGAGAAAAGATCTGAATTAGACATCTGATAAGAAAGTCATGATTTTAAAAATGATTATTAAATTTTTGGCCTTAAAAAAAGCAAAAAAGAAATACAACTTGAGGTCTGCGAGCGTAGTTCTAAGTCTAGAACGAGGTCTCTGTGAACACATTGGGGTACATAACCTAAAAAATCTGAAGTCACGAGAGGTCACATCAACAGGTGAAAAGTGACAAACAAACCAAGTTACCATGGCTGTCATATCCTTCGACCTTCCATCTTAGCATTTTGAACAAATGTTTGATTGATTAGTCTTACTCATAAACCATCATGAAAATAATCTTGATCAGCAGGTATCAGGTATCAGGTCAGGTATCAGGTATGGGCCCTAAGCCTCGCGGCTTATTGTGGGCTCCCTCACTTGCTTCCAGTCATTGGCAAATGTGGTCTATTTTGTGCATCAATGTGTGCTTGAAAAAAATTTGTCTATTTTGTCTTTGAAATCATCCAAACTGGTGCTCAGGACTATATTATCGCTAAGCCTATTCCAGTCTTCAAAGGCTCTTCTAGAGAAATGATACTTACTGCAATCTTTTATTCCATTTATTTTTTTTTACTTTAAGGTGTGTCCACGTGTTCTGTTTCCTTTATAATAAATTAAAGGTCACTAATTCATTTATGTCAATATTGTCCTTTCCCTTGATAAGTCTGTACATCTGAATCAGGTCCCCTCTTCTTTGTCGGTAGCTTAGTGAAAACAGATTCAAATGTTTCAGTCTGTCTTCGTATGTTAAGTCCTTTATAATTTGTGTGACACTAGCTTTGTCGCTCTTCAGTCTTCTCTGTACTGCCTCTAGGGTTATTATATGTTTCTTTAACCATGGTGCCCAGATTATTTGTGCATATTCCAGTATTGGTCTGACCATTGTTGCATATAATGTTCTAAACATATCCTCATCCATATATATGAAAAAGATCTTCTTATTAGTCCAACCATCATGTTTGCTTTTTGGGCGATATTTTGTATATGGGTATCAAACTTTAGGTCCGAATTGTATGTCACACCAGTGTCCTTTTCAGCATCAGTCTCTGTCACATCAACCAAGTCACCTTTATTATCTCTCATATTATATCACTTTTGGGTTTTTACTTCCCATATGTAATACCTTACATTTTTGTGCATTAAAACTCATTTGCCACTTTTTTTGACCATTCCACAGCTTTCCCAAGATCCTCTTGTAGTTGAATGCCTGGTTTACCAAATATCTTTGTGTCATCGGCAAAAATTTTACAGTAACTTTTAATGCTGTCCGGCAGATCATTTATAAAAATGATAAACAGCAACGGACCTAAGATACTACCTTGAGGTATGCCGCTCCTCACTTTTGCCCAGTCCGAGTATGCCCCCTCAACCCTTACCCTTTGTTGTCTATCTGCTAAGAAATCCTCAATAAAGCCAAGAAGTGGGCCACTGATTCCAGCTGCTTTTATTTTCATCATTAGCCTTTTATGTGGAACTTTATCAAAAGCCTTTTGAAAGTCAAGGTATATAATATCTGTACTCTCTCCCATGTCCTCTCTATTGGCTAAGATTTCTGTTACTTGTAGTAATTGTGTTACACACGATCTACCTTTTCTAAAGCCATGCTGGCAATCATTGAAGTAATTCTTCTCTTCTAAGAAAGAGTATACATGTTCCTTAACAAAGCTTTCTGCCACTCATACAAGTAACGTTTGCCTTTCTCTCCAGTCTTCTGGTACCTTTCCAGTACTAAAACATTTATTAAATAATATGCACAATGGGTGGGCTAATTCATTTGATAGCTCTTTAAGGATTCTTGGGTGTATATCATCCGGGTCTTTGGATTAATTTGGATTTAATTTTTCCAATTTTTGTTTCACAGCTTCTGGTGTAACTAGAATCTCATTTAAATATTCCCCTTCAAACACTTCTTCTACGTTAGGGACATTTGTGCAGTCCTCCTGTGTAAATACTCCACAGAAGAAATCATTTAGGATCTGAGCTTTCTCTAAGTCCATTTCTGCATAACCATCCTTGGATCTCAGTTTGCCAATTCCATCCCTAACTCCAGTTTTTGAGCGGACGTATTTCCAAGATGGGTTTTTTTTGGTTTGTTTATTTGTTTTTTCCGAAGTTCAGACAGAGATTGTAACATGAATGTACATGGAAGTCAGCAGAGATCACAGTGGCACCATGGTGGCTATGTGATGTCCATGAAAGAGTGTAGAAATATTTTAAAACAAAGAAAATCTAAAATCAGGTAATTGCAATCTGAAAAAAGTGCTTTTTACTTAAAGTGTTTGTCATCTTGCATTCATGACTGAGTGATGAAGTGCAAAAAAAAAATTGTGAAACAGATTGGGGTCTGAAACTCAAGTTTCAGGGACTTGTGTGTTATCGTTTTTGTTTCAGTCATTTTGCTTAGAGTGTGATCCTCATCTGTGCATAATGAAACTTTGTTTGTGTGGAGGCCAAGCACTGCAGGAGCTATCCAAGGACAAGCCAGTGCTGAAACACACAGAGGGCCACACGTCCTCCTTCATCAAGACCCTGCAGGAGGTGGAGAATGGGCTGATGCAGCAGATCAACTACCTCATGCAGGTCACCACAGGTCAGGCACAAATAAGGCTAATAATTCATGGTATTTCATTTCATTATTAATAATGAATGTGATAATATTAAGTATCAGTGTAATTCGAAATGGGTGAGTGGTACTTGTATGCACCTGAATGTACAAATTTTACCGATGTCGTTCCCCTGTGACTCGGTAATTAGAAACCAACAATCTGTTTTCAGTGTTGCATTCTGCAAATGGATGGTTGTGTTGGAGCTTGGTTGTTTGTAAAAGTTCACTTAGCCTAGTGATTATTCTGTGAATAATGCTTGCACCATAAACTGACCTTTCTTTTTCAAATTCCCATCTTGCCTTTTCTTCTGGTTATTATTCTAGAATTGCATTGTGTGCCCATGTTAATTTTATGGACTTCCTTCAGAGGCTGCATTCAGGTTGACACACACAAATCTCGATTATCACCTGGTTATAAAACTTGAAACTTGCATGCCCACACCATACCTGTTTACTAGGGAGCAACAATCTCCCAAAGGCTATGTTCCTCCACACACCAACATTCACACATATTTTCTGAACAGCCCAGCAATCAACTGTGCTCTACTGTCATACAAATCTCAGTCAAAATTTACAACTTGTAAATCATCTTCATACAATAACTGTACCCTTTCAACCCTCCCCCCCCCCCCCCCCCCCCCCCCCCCTCCCAAAGTCCAAGTGGTTAATTTGCTTCTCTTGTCGTCTTGACTATTTTTCACCTAAAGGTTTTTGAATTAAGAAGAATGAATGTCTTTGCTGATTTTTGTCACTTGTCCGTATGTCCCTTACAGATTTTATTTCCTTGAACAGCCTGAAGCAGAGGGCTCTGTATGTAGAGGTCCAAGTGCCGTCTCTGATAATTTACTGATTATTCTTTCATCCTCTGACGTTCTTAATTGTTGTGTAGAACCATGAAATTCCTTTGGTGGTTTGCTTGACAGTAACATATTACAATGATATGGACTATTGACACTGATGTGTAGTGTTCCTTGTAATGCACACATGTGTATAAATGATGTATGTCTTAATGGCACACACATTTTTTTCATGTATAGCAATATTCCACAGCTGGTTGCTACAGTAGAAAATATTCCAAATTACCAGTCCCCAAACCAACAGGCAACAGGAGGAAGCTGCGCATTCGAATTCTTTCCTTTAACTCAAATCACAATTGTTTTTATACAAGTGCTTGCAAATACAAAGCTGTAGCATATGTTCTAGTTCAGCTTGTAGACCACTTTGTGTTCAGGGGATGTTGGTCGCTTCGATATTGTTTACCAGTTGTCAAGGATAGATCTATCTCCAAGTCCATTCCTGTAGATGGGAGTTTTGTCCCTTGGATATAATGAAGATGATAGGCATGACTGAGATGACCAAAGATATACATACCACAAAAGCCACTTCAAAAAGCCTAAAATGTCACTGTATATGTGGCTGGCCAATATGGATATTCAAGTTACAGACAATAATGGTTAAGCATCATTGAAGAATGATGGAGAAGAAGATCGGTGGAGTCTTCCCTCATGTTATCCCTTCAACCACTTAGGTCATGGGAATGAAATGAAATGAGATGATTGCTGAAGAATCACCCAGTGACTCAGAAAAAAAAAAGAAAAGAAAAAAAAGAAAGACAGGTCTCTGGAACATACTGTACCACTATCAATGCCCTTGACTGCCATAGATGAACCACTTTCATCTAAAACTCGGAATGAAATGCCCGACTCACAACCATGTGAGTGGAACTGAAGTTCAATGATGATTGACAGGAGGAGTTCACCAGGTGCAATGTCTGTGTCAGAAAGAGGTATTGCACATGGAACATTTAAGCATCAAAGAGTTTGTTTTTATTTGATTGTTCAAATTAAAAGAATGAAGTATCAAAAAGCAATAGTAAACTTTTTCTTAGCAGTTTGCACTCACACTGTCTCACTTTTTGTGAAAATGGGTGACCGTAGTTTTCATCATGAGGTTAAATTGTAACAAAGTTAAATTGTGACAAAAGGGTACAAAATTCAGGTAAAATTAAGAAAATAAAAAATCTATTAATTTCACACAAATGCTTGCATATCCCTATACTCAGTCTCATTTTCTCTCTTCTTGGCACGCAAAAATGTATAAAACAGGTATAAGATGTTTATACTAGAGCATTCTCATGTTGACTGCAATCTGGAGAGTATTGTTTTGTTCTTTTTTGATGTCCGTTGTTCGAAAGACCTGAAGAAGAAATTTGTTAAGAATTCACTTGCCTGTTTGTTTGTTTTTTCCATGTTTTCAGTAATGCTGCAGTCTATTTCATTTTCTTAATGAAGCAGTTTTTACTCATTTGTGTGCTTTTTAATTGCAGTTTTACCCCCACAGATTGTGAAATTATCCCCAGATTTTTTTTCACCTGGGATCAAAATGACATTCATTAAAAATCTGTGGAAAATGTTAAGTGCTGTTTTTCTAACACAAAATTGATCTTCATGAAACGTAAAAGACAGTAAATAGCATTACTGGATAAGGCAGCATTCGTTTTCACTCTTGACAAGACAAAGCAAACCAGTCTTTGCTGTTGCTGTTGCAGCTCAGCCTCATGAAGGGTCATGCTACTCCGCCACCAAGGAACTGCAGATGGCCATTCACCGCAGTGAGCATGTCAAAAGTCGCCTCACTGAGCTGGAGAAACTGAAGCAAGAGCATCTCAGACTGAAACAGCAACCTCCCATGGTGCGATCCTATTCCATGCCAGAGCAGCAGCAGCAGCAGCGGTGAATCTCCCTGTGCAACAATCTGTGGACATGGTTCAGGACTTAGAGCTCGCTCAGAAAAGTCTGGAATGGATTGAAAATGTGGCGTGAAAAATTGATGTTTCCTTCTCGTTCTGTGTGTGGAGATGTATGCTTGTGTGTATGTATGTGTTTATCAAGATGATGGAAATGAAAAGATTTGACTGAATGACAGAGTGGCAAAGGTACCTCACCTGTAAATATCCTGCCAAAAGCTATGCCTCACTTGCAGGTTAAAGTTTCTTCAGGTGCTCAGTATGTATGTATGCACATGCAGGTGTTTACAATCTGTATGTACGTATGATGTGGATGTGAGTGTGTTCAATAGACAGTCATCTGACAGATGTGTTTGTATATTTGCAGCTTGTGACTGGTAATAACAGTTTGCTAGCAGGATGAAGGGCTTGTGTTCATGTTAAGCTCAGTGTGTATTGTCCATCTCTCCCAGGAGCTATAAAGACAAACAGTGTAGAGTAAAATGTGAGTAATCTGAAAGGAATATTTATTTCCATTCATGAGGAGGAAGAGACATGTTGTTTGTGGTTGTGTGCACAGCAATGTGTGTTGGTGTGTTTGTGTGAGAGAGAGAGAGTGTGTGTGTGTGTGTGTGTTGTGTGTGTGTGTGTGTGTGTGTGTGTGTGTGTGGTGTGTGAATATGAGTTTGTGGATATTTTTTTTATTAGCGTTAGCAGATTTGTTAGTATTGTTGCTTGCACTGTGTTGTCTGCCAAACATGGTTTGGGACTACAAGGCTTGGGTATTTTTTATATGTATCTAATGATCAAAATTTTTGGCAAAAAAGATGTCTGGTCCCAGTTTCATCTTTACCAGTGTCAATCAAGATCAAATCGCTGTCTGCATGTTTGTTTGTTTTTTCCCAGTGATCTTTCTTTCCAACATAGCTAATCAATGTGTTTGAAAACCAGTTAATGACATCAGTATCTGCACACAGCCATACTTCTTTTTTATATTCTGGGGATTTTCATCAGGAGTTTCACTGTTATGTAACAGGTTTTCATATGGCATGATCTTGCCAGATCATGACCTCATACAGACCTCTGTCAGCAACTTCTTTAGTCTGAACTTAATTCTCATCATTCCTAGTGGAGCAAAGAGCCTTAAGTTCAGATCTCCAGCGTGATCAGCCTTTATCCGTTTGCTTCACTTACTCCTCCACCTCCATACAATCTTATCTCCCTCCCCCAAGAATATTGTGCCTGTGCTCTAGTCCAGAGGCAGTCTTCAGAAGAAAAACAATGTTGGTAAAACGGCTCCCTTTGGGGATTGTCTGGTCAACATTTACTCTTCTGGTAGTTCGACAGATCCATCATATTTTATGTGTCAGTTCCTATAGCTAGGAAATCAGGCCTGCATGAGTTGCAAGTAATGAGTCCAGATTAATCCTGAAATTGAGCCCATAAAATCACTTATTTCAAACTGTTGATAGAGAAATGATTTAAGTATTGCAGTGTATAATTCTATGATAGTGGTTGAATTTGGGCAGATTTTTATGATGGCTGGTGACATCGAAGATGATTTTGTTGGGTTTCAAAATGAAGCAGTTTGTCCAGGAGGAGGTATATGATAGGTAGTAACTAGTATTTTTCTTAACTACAGGATTCAAATGCCACTAAACACCATTTATTGTACTGTCAGAAATATTGATGTCGAGTGAGAAGAAAGAATGGCAATCATATGAATTGATAGAATTACGTGCTTATTGCAAACAATTTCTGTGGATGGAATTAAGACTGAAGTGATTTTTAAGATGTCATCTTGTAAATTGCCTCATTTATAGGCCTCTGTCAGTACCAGAGATGTAGTTTCATAGATACAAGAACTGGCAAGGTGGCTTGCTCATTCTTGCGGCAAGGGATGTGAGAGGTGAAGGGAGTAAAGAAATGACCTTAACATAAAAGCACAAATCAACAGTGTGACTGCTTCTTCAAGCTCTGCTTGCTGTTGAAGTATCTGCGTTTTGATAATCTTATGTACCAGTCGGAGAATATTACATCTGTCAGCCATTTTCTCTTGCATGCGAAAGAATCCCATGACAGTCTACCAAACTCTCAACTTTTCTTAGCTCCGTCGCTGAGCAGGCGAGAATTCTCGCCTCCTTGCTTCAATGAAATGCCACACTGGAGAACATATGATAGAGTAGTTGAATTATCTGAGACTGTTATTTGAAATTCAACTTCTTTATTTATTCAAGTGAAAATAAAATTTCTGAATCAACTGTTACTTTTGACGAAGTATGAGAGAAAACCCATGTGCATTGTAGTGCTAAGAATTAATAAAATTTTTCGAAGAAAAAAGAGGAAGGTGTTGTTTGCCTATTACAAGAGTGCATGTGCCTGTTCATGATGCCTTTATGAAATCACAAAAAAAAAGTGGATTTAGATGAATTATTGTGCACGCACGAAGTTTTTTTTATGTACGTGTGTACACTCCTGCTTTCATGTACTATAAGACAAAATATGCACATATCCAAGTGTGTATACCCATGACAAGAGACCACAAACGTACATTTGATTGCACACAGACTGAAACGAACAAGTTTACATGTACACACTGATGCACCACATAACTTGTTGTGTCGCAGACCATGACTACTTCCATTCTTTCTATCATTGAGCCAACCAGCTGCTATGGTCAGTTGGGAGGTCAAGTGTTGAGTCCTGTAGAAACATTTATTTCAAATTATTTGCATGATTTTTCGGCCACAGCCAGCATCTTGCCCATGTCCATGGGCTATGGACACAAATGCAAAATGGGAGAACTGGAACAACAGACAGGTTTCATCCATTAAATGTGTCTGATGGAGCTGCTCTAATTTCTTTAGATATCTCTACCTGTTATTCCTGATTGCCGCTGAAGTGTGAAAAGAAACCCAATCAGACAGCCTTATACCAGAATGAAACTCGGTAACATCATCTTATCATCCTTACCCTGATTGACCATTGTCAAAAACAGACAGAAAAAAATGAGAGGGATTCAGATTCTAGAGTCTTTTATGTCCTACTCTCATGGTAACTTTTTTGATTTCCTATCTTTGTGTATGCCATTATTAAATTTATATCAAAAGCCATTAAAGGCAAGTTCATTAGAGACTGTTGGACTTAGTGGCCCTCTCCAGATGGGAATGTTCTCTTAGGCTGGCTCCTCAACAAAGCAATTATTGTTGGCATGGGGCAAAATAGGTAGTGTCCTGCATATGTTGGATCAGATCTGTGACTTGCCCACCAACCAACACCTATATGGGAGATAAGATTCTGAGACAGACACACAGAAACCGTCCATGTAGCATACCAGCACACACTATCGAATGAGAGAGAGAGAGAGAGGGGGGGGGGGGGGTGAAGAAATGAATGCATACACAACATGGATATTCATGTTTTTCCTGGCCGACCACTTAAGGAGGTCACCACTACCAAATACGTGACATGCCTTTGGAGCCCCACATCCACACCATCACCAACAGATCAAGCAGAACCCTTGGTTTTCTCAGAAAGATTCTGAAAAGAAATGTAAGAAGAGTGCAGGACAGGGCGTTTATCAGACCAGTACTAGAGTATGCTTGCTCAGTTAAAGACCCTTGCTCAGTTAAGGACCCTCATAAGGACAAGCTGCGAGATGGGTGTGCCAGAGACAACTTCCAGTGTGGATGACATGCTGTCCACATTGGAATGGCCTTCACTGCTGTATAGGAGACAAAAGGCGTGCCTCACAAGCTTTTACTATTTTCATAATGATTTGATATCCACAGATAACCAGCATGCTTCATCCCCAGATCCAGGCAGACATCAAGCCCGCTGTACTGACTGCCAGTTTTACCCTATCCATCTCCTAACGAACTATCAGATATTCTCTGTCTCTCCTCTCTCTCTCTCTCTGTAAATTTTCGTTGCGCACTTGTGGAGTGTAATGAGTGCGCAGAGGAGGCAGTATCTGCATCCTCTTCACAGTTTCCAACATCAAATCTAAAAACTTCTCCCCCCCCCCCCCCTCCCCTCTCCTACGTGCTGACATGTGTAGGCCTATGTCTTGCACTGCTGACACTCCCCACTACCCTTTCTTCCATCATACACATGAAATGCTCCTTAATAACAGCTGCCATTTCCAGTCACATCGTCTCTCTAACTGCGTTCATGGATACCTACTGGGAGGGAGAAAAAAAAAGCTGGTAATATTAAAAGAAAGGCTCATGACGTATGGTTTTGTTTGACGACGGTTAGGTGGGGGTGGGGTGGGATGGGGGCAATAAAACTAACTATGCAGCAGCCTCCGCAAAAAAAAAAAAATGCAGCGTTTAATTTCCGGAAGCATTATCAACAAAAATGCAGATGTGTGTGTGTGTGTGTGTGCGCGCGCGCGCGCGCCCTCGCTCGCTCGCGCGCGTGTGTGAGTGTGATGTGTGAAAAGTGTAACATAGTTGTATCTCGGCAATTTTGAGAGCTCGGCAGTCTTAGTCTTTAAATGTAAAATCAGTATTTGAAATGCCACGTACTATGCGCGGCGGCGCGCGCGCGCGCCAGCACACAAACACAACACACACACACACACACAACACACACACACATCAACAAAAACATGTATAAAATGTCACTTGCATTTGTGGCCAAATATTACACTATTCCATGTCATTCTTCCTTTGCAGAAAATACTCCTTTAGGTAGTTACCTTTTTGGTTTTTTAGTTTTCGTAAACACCTATGAAATCGCGATTGTTGGGGGTAAATCATATATCGGGGACTCCTCCCTCCGTTGTTGGTGTTTGAGTGTGTTGTCCCAAAAAGTCGCGGATATTTGGAATGGGTTGCAAAATACGGAAGATCCTTATAGGTAATACTGTTGTGTATTCCTGCAAATGGTATGTTGTAAATGTGCAATTGTGTTAATATTTATGGCTCTCAAATGACAAGCCCCAGTGACTGTTTTTAATTGGTTTTGGGGGGGTGTGTTGGGGGCGTGTATCGGCGGAATGGAGTGTGCTGGGAGGGGTGGGGGACCCTAGGAGTTCTTCACTCCCTGTGGGCGCGCGCTGCAAAGCGCCAGCGAGCTGGGTAGTGGGATGGGCATTGTAGGTGGGTCAGGGCTTGTCGGACATGCGAAGCCTTTCTGTGCCACAGGTGTTCTTAGTTGGGGTCTCGGGGCTACACCATCTCTCTCTACACAACCGCCGCAGCGAGCCGAGCCGAGGGCCGCGCAGCGCGCGCGCGCACACACACACTCACACATTCTTGCTAATTTTTTGTTGATTATGCATTCCGGATAGTAATAACGCTGCTTTTCTTTTTTTTTGCAGCGTGGCTGCTGCTGAGTTAGTTGTTTGGCAACTTACCCAACCACTCAACCCCGTTACCAGTAGCGTCATACAAAACAATACGTCAATGAGCCTTTTTTTTAATATTACCTGCTTTTTTTGCTTTTTTTTTCTTACCTCACAGTAGGTATCCATCGAACGCAGTCTTGTGAGACGATGTGTCTGGGATATGGGCAGCTGTTTGTTTATATGGTGGTTGGATTGGGGAGTTCTGTTGGATGAAAGGGTGATAGTGGGCGTAGTGTCACATGAAGTGCATCGTCTCATAGGGCATTCTCTGGTCAGCAGCTAGGAGTGGGGCGGGAGAGGGGCGGGAGAGCGAAGGAGTGGATAGAGGGGAAAGGAGGTTGGAATGGTTGTGAGATGGATGTGGGCGTTTCGGTGATATGTGGATGATGTGTGGCCGCATTTCTAGAGATCTAATTTCTGCACTCTTATGGGATCGCAACGTAATATTTTTTCTGTGAGGTTGAGGTAGAGAAAAGTGCCGAAGTATGAGTTGGGATTTGACAGTGATAGTTAACGTTTTGGTGTTGAATGGATTGCGGTTTTTTTATTATATTTTACAAAAACTGGCAGTCAGTACCAGCCGGGTTGATGTCTGCCTGCGATCTGGGGATCATGTTGAAGCATGCTGGTTATCCTGGTGGATATCAATTCATTTATGAACAAATAGTTAAAGCTTGTAGAGGCACGCCTTTTGGCTACGATTACAAGCATGTTTATGAAGGCCATTCCATTGTAGGACTGCGGGGAGATCTCCTCACGGGAAGTGGTCTCTGGGACTAACCCTGCTCGCAAGAGGTGGCCGTTTGAAGGGGCCGGTTCAGGTGATTGGAGGAGAGGTTTCCGGTGCAAAGTTGACTGCGTGGTCGGGGCGGTAAGTTTATCGACAAGGGAAAGGATAAGAGGCGGTCTTGGTCGGTTCAGTTTCGGTTTAGATGGGGGTAATCATTAGGGGGCGGATGAGGGTTGGGGGGGCGTGGGGAGGGGTGGGGGGGGAGCAACTTTGGATTAGCTATAGGTGGGGGGTTGGATGGTTTCGAGAGGGTCCATCAGGGATTGGGGCGAGAGACCATGGGTTGTTTTATTATTATGGGTTGTTGAAAGGGGGGGGGGCGTGGATGGGGCGGTTCTTCAAACCCCAAACCAAAACCGCGCGCGAGAGGCGTCATGGCGTGTGATGCTGTGGGGAGTGGGGTCGGAGTAAAAGGGTCGGGGGGAGGGAAGGGGCAGCGGGGATCTGTTTTGCGTTTCAGCAATGTGTGGGGGGGGGTGGGGGGGGATTTTGGCATATCTCATGGTTAGCGGTGCCTTCTGAGGCTGCGTGGGTGGTCTCGTTCAGTAGGGGTGGCCCTATCTGCGCATTCCAATTTTTGCTGGGTGGTGGAGCTATGCCTGAAGAGGCTTCATTTTACTGCGCGGAAGTGGGCCTCCTTTGTCCTTTATAGTGCGTATTGGTGGGGCACAGTGTTTTTAGGCGTGTCGTGGGTGTGTTTGGGTTTGTTGGGAATGTCTCTTTGTGGTGGTTTATTTTTTTTGAGTCCATGGTAGTGGCTGGTCTGTTGTTGTAGATTGTTGATGGATGCCCAGCGAAATGGTGGGGCGGGAGCGTGGTTGTCTTGGGGCAGATGGGGATAGGTGTGGATTGTTGTGGGGAAGTGGTGCTGTGCGGGGGTTGATAGGCGGGCGGTGGGGGGGGGAGGGCGCTCATAGGATGAGGCTTGCAGGAGTTTTTTTACTGGGTGAGTGTGCTTTTTGTTTTGGTGAAGTGATGCGGACATGCTGTAATATGGGTAGGGTGGTTCTCAGTGGGAGGGGTGTTGGGGACTGGTGAGAAAATGGGGGGACTGGGGGGGGCCTGTGGACCTGGGACATTGGGCTTGTGGGCTGGCGAGTGGGTACGTGTGATTATTTTCGTTCTGGGCTTATGATGTGGGTTTTGTTTGGGAGGAGGTAAGGTAAGATTACTAAGGGATGCCACATTAAGGTAATGTGCTGGGGGGGGGATTTGTTGATGTTAATTGTTGGGTTTTTGGTGGTGGGGTAGCGTATATTCTTGTGTTGGGAGTGGCACTGATGGGGAGGGGTATGGGGGGGTTTCTTGGTGCGTGGCTGGAGAAAGGGTGGCATTGCATTTGGGTAGGGGGAAGTCGGGGGGTTGAGGGGAATGGGGTATTATGACTCTCGGGGTTAGGGGCAGATGGGGGGCTTGAGGTAACTGGGGGTTTGATGGTTGTGGACTCTAAGTTTTTGTTATATTATTAATACGTAGTGACGACGGGATATATTGTATTATCTTACATAATTTCCACATTTTTTTATTTGTGATTTCATGTTAATGCATCAATGAAACAGGCACATTGCCACCTTTTGTTTATTGGCAAACCAACTCCTTCCTCTTTTTGTCTTCAATATTATTTGTTAGTTTTCGTAGCACTTACAATATGCACATGGGTTTTTCTCTCATTAACGTAGTCAATTAAGTAAAGTTGATTCAGAATATTTTTATTTTTCACTTGAAAATATAATGACAGTTGAAATTTCTATATTAACAGTCCCACTTCTCACAGATAATTCAACTACTTTCTATCTTCAATGTTCTCCAGTGTGGCATGTCATTGAAGAAGATAGGACGGAGAGAATTCTCGCCTGACCCTCAGCGACGGAGCTAGATAAATGTTAGAGGAGAGTGTGGTTAGACTGTATGGGATTCTTTCGCAATGCAAAGTAGGGTAATGGCTGGACCAGATGTAATTTTATCCGTCTGGTACATAAGAGTATCTAATAAGCCAGGATTCTTCACTATCAGAGCAGAGCTTGTTGTAGCAGTGTCTATATATGTGGATGGTGGGCTTTTAGGTTTTAATAGGTCATTTCTTTACTCCCTGAACCTTCTACATTCCCGTCTTGCCGACTTAAAACTAAATTGGTTCTGGTGCCTTGGACTATAGGGACTGGAGAGAATAGGGGTTAGTGCGTTTGTCTTGAGCGGGTGGATAGGTATAGATGGCCGTAGTTTTGGTGGCTTGGGTATTGTGGTATGAGGGTTTTTTGATAGGATGGCGGTTGGACATTGGACTTCTGTTTGCAGTTTGGGGGTGGACTTGTTGTTGCTCGGTTGGCGTGAAATTGGATGTGGTGGGACTTGCGGGAGGAGATCGAGTAATGATTGTGGGTAGGTCTGGTCTTTTTTAGGGAGTTGTGGCTGGGGATTGGGTTTGAAGGGGGGAGTGTTTGGTTTATAGTTATCTAGTGGGTCGATGATGTTGTACAGACGCACTGGGTTCTAAAATCTGCATGCAATTGAGGGTTTATTACCACATTGATATTTTTGATGTAGGACACGTGGGACTAATGGCAGCATGTTTATTGAATAGCACACTATGGCTTCCTAGTGCTCTTGTATTGTGTCTCTGACTAGACTTTTTGATTGTAGCGTTCTTCAATGGATTGTTTTTTGTGATGGGTATGGGCATCTATGGTACATGGTTGTATCAGGGTCGTCATTACTTGAAACTCTGGCTGGCCATGAGTTCATAGCTATAGGAACTGTCACATGTGTTTTTGTGGATGGGAGCGGGAGGAGTTAGTACTGTTGTGGTTTGGGGGTCATGTATCTGACCTCATTTGGGTGACGGGGTGACAATTTGGGGCGGGGAGGAGGTTGTTAGGAAGCGGGTCTGGTGAGCTCTGGATCATTTTTGACGGGGGGGGGTGGGTTGATTTGTGGGGTGGGTGGGGGTGTGGGAAGGTTAGGGTATGATAAAGGTGTAGTGAGTGATTTTTGGCAGGTGAATAGAGGGTGGTGGTGCGGTTCGGTTTGGATCGAGGGGCTGACATAGCGGTATGGTCTCTCGTGGTAGGTTCGGGGGATGTAACAGAACGCGCGGGTAAGCTAAAGAAGTATGCTGACAGAGGTCTGGTTTGAGGGTCACGGATCTGGCAAGATCATGCCTTTGAATCACCTATACCCCCTCCCCCCATCCCCCCCCCCCCCCCCCCCCCCATATCACTCCCCCCCCCCCCCCCCCCCCCCCCACCCCCCCCCCACCCCCCCCCCCCCCCCCCCCCCCCCCCCCCACGCCCCTCCCCTCAAAACTCCTGATGAAAATCCAGATAGAATTATAAAAAAGATGTCATGGCTGTGTGCAGATTACTGATGTCATTAACTGGTTTTCACAACACATTGTTTAGCAATGGTAGGAAAAAGAAAGTTCACTGTGGAAAAAACAACAAACATGCAGACAGGATTTGATCTTGATTGAACACTTGGTAAGATGAAAACTGGGACCAGACATTTTTTTGCCAAAAATTTTGATCATGTGATACATATAAAAATACCAAGCCTTGTAGTCCCCGAACCATGTTTGGCAGATCAACACAGGCAAGCAAAAATACGAAAAAATTGCTAACGCTTTATAAAAAAATATCCACAAACTCATATTCACACACACACACACACACACACACACACACACACACACACACACACACACACCACCACACTCTCTCTCTCTCACACGAAACCACACCAACACACATTTCTGTGCAAACAAACCACAAAACAACATAGTTCTTCCATTCCTCATGAATGGGAAATAAATATTCCTTTCAGATTACTCACATTTTACTCTACGCTGTTTGTTCTTTATTGGCTCTGGGTGAGGGGTCAATACACCCTGAGCTTAACATGAACATCAAGCCCTTCATCCTGCTGAGCAAACTGTTATTACCAGTCACATAGCTGCAATATACAATACCATCTTGTCTGGATGACAGTCTAATTGAAACACTCACATCCACATCATACGTTATCATACAGATTTGTAAAAAAACACATTGCTATGTGCTTACATACATCTCGGGATGCACCTGAAGTTATCTTTACTGCATAGGTTACTAGTGAGCATAGCTTTTGGCAGGATATTTACAGGTGAGGTTACCTTTGCCACTCTGTCATTCTGTCAAATCTTTTCATTTCCATCATCTTGATAAATCACTTACATACACACAAGGCCATTACCATCTCCACACTCAGTTACGAAGAGAAGGAAACATCAATTTTTCCCGCCACATTTTCAATACATTCAGTCTTTTCTTGAGCGAAGCTCTAAGTCATGAACCTTGTCTCACAGATTGTGCACCGGTTGATTCACCGCTGCTGCTGCTGATGCTCTGGGCTTGGAATAGGATCGCACATTGGGAGGTTGGCTGTTTCAGTGGTAGATGCTCTCTTGCCTTCAGGTTTCTCCAGATCAGTGTGGCGACTTTTGACTTGCTCACGGCGGTTGAATGGCATCTGCAGTCCTGGTGGCGGTAGTAGCATGACACCTTATGAGGCCTGAGCTGAAACAGCAACAGCAAAGACTGGTTTGCTTTGTTCTTGTCAAGAGTGGAAAACGAATGGCTGCCTTATCCAGTTATGCGTATTTACTGTCTTTTACGTTTCATGAAGTTCAATTTTGTGTAGAAAACAGCACTTAACATTTTCCACAGATTTTTTTAATGAATGTCATTTGATCTCCAGGTGAAAAAATAATCTGGGGATAATTTCACAATCTGTGGGGGTATATAATCTGCAATAAAAAGCTCACAAATGAGTAAATAACTGCTTCATAAGAAAAATGAAATAGACTGCAGCATTACTGAAATACATGGAAAAAACAAACAACGGCAAGTGAATTCTTATAACAAATTTCTTCTTCAGGGTCTTGTCGAAAACGGACATCAAAAAAAAGAACAAAACAATACTCTCCAGATTGCAGTCAACATGAGAATGCTCTTGGTATAAAATTCTTCTACTGTTTTATAAAAAACATCCCACCAAAATTTAAACAATTTTAAAAAAACCCCGCCCCCCTTTCCCCCCGGGTCCCCCCCCAAAAAAAAATTTAAAAAAAAAGTTTTGGGGGTTTTTTTTTCCCCCCTTTTTTTTCCGGGGGGTTTTTTTTTTTTTTTTTTTTTTGGGGGGGGGGGTTTTTTTTTTTTGGGGGCCCCCTTTTTTCCCCCTTTTTTTAAAAAAAAAAAATTTTTTTGGGCCCTTTTGGGGGTTTTCCCTTAAAGGTTCTTTTTCCCCCCGGGTTGGAAAGGTTTTAAAAAAGGGGGTTTTTTTTTTTTTTCCCCCCCCCCTTTTTTTAAAACCCCCCTTTTTTTTCCCCGGGTTTGGGTTTTTGGCCGGGGGGGAAAAACCCCTTTTTTTCCTTAAAAAAAAGGGGGTTTTTTTTTCCTTTTTTAAAAAAAAAAAAGGGTTTTTTTAAATTTTTTAAAAAAAAAAAAAAAAAAACCCCTTTTTTTTTTAATTTTTTTTTAAAAAAAAAAAACGGGGAAAATTTTAAATTTTAAAAAAAAAAAAAAAAAAACCCAAAAATTTTTTTTAAAAAATTTTTTTTTTTAAAAAAATTTTTTTGGAAAAAACCCAAAAAAAGGGAAATTTTTTTTTTTTTTTGGAAAAAATAAAAAAAAAAAAAATTTTTTTAAATTTTTAAAAAAAAGGGTTTTTTTTTTTAAAAATTTTTTTTTTTTTTTTTTTGGAAAAAAAAATTTTTTTTTTAAAAAAAAATTTTTTAAAAAAAAATTTTTTTTTTTTTATTTTTTTTTTTGGGCCTTTTGGGGGGGGGGGGGGGGGGGGTTGGGGGGGGGGGGGTTTTTTTTGGGGGGGGGGGGGGGTGGGGGGGGGGGGTTTTTTTTTTTGGGGGTTTTTTTTTGGGGGGGGGGGGGGGGGGGGGGGGTTTTTTTTGGGGGGGGGGGGGGGGGGGGGGGGGGGGGGGGGGGGGGGGGGGGGGGGGGGGGGGGGGGGGGGGGGGGAAAAAAAAGGGGGTTTTTTTGGGGGTTTTTTGGGGTTTTTTTTTTAAAAAAAAAAAAAAAAAAAATTTTTCCTTTTTTTTACCTTTTTTTTTTTTTAAAAAAAAAAAAAAAAAAACCCCCCAAAACCCCTTTTTTTTGGGGAAAAAAAAAAAACCCCCAAAAACCCTTTAAAAACATTTAAAAAAAAAAAAAAAAAAATTAAAAAAAAAAAAAAAAAAATTTTTTAAAAAAAAAAAAAAAATTTAAAAAAAAAAAAAAATTTTAAAAAAAAAAAAAAAAAAAACTTTACAAAAAAAAAAAAAAAAAAAAATTAAAAAAAAAAAGGGCCAAAAAAAAAAAAATTTAAAAAAAAAAAATTTAAAAAAAAAACAAAAAAAATTAAATTTTTTTTAAAAAAAAAAAAAAAAAAAATTTTTTTTTTTGCCCCTTTTTTTTTTTTTTAAAAATTTTTTTAAACATTGGGTTTTTTAAATTTAAAATTTTGGGGGAAATTTTTTTTAAATTTTTTTTTGGGAACCCCAAAGGGCTTTTTGGGGGGTTTTTTTTTTTTTTAAAAAAAAAAAAAAAAAAAAAATTTTGGGGGGGGGGGGGAAAAAAAAAAAAAAAATTTTTTTTTTTTTAAAAGGGGGGTTTTTTTTAAAAGGCCCCTTTTTTTTTTTTTGGAAATTTTTGGGGAAAGGGTTTTTAAAAAATTTAAAAACCCAAAAAATTTTTTTTAAAAAAAAATTTTGGGGTTTTAAAAAGAAAGGGGGTTTTTTTTTTGGTTTTTTGGGGGGGGGGGGGGGGAAAGGGGGGGTTTTGGGGGGGGGGGAAAAATTTTTTTTTTTTTTGGGGGGGGGTTTTTTTTTTTTTTTTTGTTAAAAAAAAGGGGAAAATTTGGGGTTTTTTTTCAAATTTTTTGGGGGGTGTTGTTTTTTTTTATTGGGGGGGTTTAAAAAAAAATTTTAAAAAAAAAAATTTTTTTTTTTAAAAAAAAACCCGGGGGGCCCTAAAAAAATTTTGGGGCCCCAAAACCAAATTTTCCCTTTTTAAGGGGTTTTTTAAAAAAAAAAAACAAATTTTTGGGGAAAGGGTTTGGGGAAAAAAATAAAAAAATTTTAAAAAAAAAATTTTTTTTTTGGGGGGGGGAAAAAAAATTTTTTTTTAAAAATTTAAAAAACCCCCCAATTTTTAAAAAAGGGTTTTTTTTTTTTTTAAAATTTGGTTTTTTAAAATTTTTTTTTTTTTTAAAAAAATTTTTTTTTAAAAAAACCCTTTTTTTTTTTTTTTGGTTTTTTTTTGGGGGGGCCGGGGTTTTTTTTTCCCGGGTTTTTTTTTTTTTCCCGGGGGGGGGGTTTTTTTTTTTTTTTTTTGGCCTTTTTTGGGGGGGTTTTTTTTTTTAAAAAAAAAACCTTTTTTTTGGGGTTTTTTTTTTTTAAAAAAAAAAAAAAAACCAAAAAAATGTTTGCATTAAAATTTAAAATCCCCTTTTTTTTTTTTTTTAATTTTTTTTTTTTAAAAATTTTTGGGAAAAAACCTTTTTTTTTTTTTTAATTTTTTTTAAAATTTTTTTTTTTTTGGGGGGTTTTTTTTTTTTTTTTTGGGGGTTTTTTTTTTTTTTTTTACAAAAGTTTAAATTTTTTTTTTTAAAAAATTTTTTTCCCCCCTTTTTTTTTAAAATTTTTTAAAAAAAGGGGGGGGAAAAAAAAATTTTTTTGGGGTTTTTTTTTAAAAAAGGACTTTAAAAAAAGGGTTTTTTTTCTGTGGGTTTTTTAAAAAAATTTTTTTTTTTAAGTTAAAAAATTTTTTTTGGGGGGTTTTTTTTTTAAAAAAAAAAAACCAAAAAAAATTTTTTTTGGTTTTTTTTTTTTTTGGGGGGGGGGGTTTTTTTTTTGGGGGGAATTTTTTTTTTTTTTTTTTTTGGGGGGGGGGGAAAAAAATTTTTTTTGGGGGGGGTTTTTTAAAAATGGAAAAATTTTTTTTGGGGGTTTTTTTGGGGCCCCCCTTTTTTTAAATTTTTTTTTTTTAAAAAAAAAATTTTAAAAATTTTAAAATTTTGGGGAAAAAACCCCAAATTTTTTTTGGGGGGGTTTTTTTAAAAAATTTTTAAAAAAAAAATTTTTTTTGGGGTTTTTTTAAAAGGGGAAAAAAAACCCCCGGGGGGGGGGTTTTTAAAAAAAATTTGGGGGCCCCCCCGGGAAAAAAAAACCCCCCTTTTTAAAAAAAAAAATTTTTTCCTTTTTTTTTCCTTTTGGAAATTTTTTTTTTTTAACCCAAAAAATTTTTTTAAAAAAAATTTTGGAAAAAATTTTTTTTAAACCCCCGGAAAGGATTCCAAAAAAAAAAAAATTTTTTGGGGGGGGTTTTTTTTTTTGGGGAAGAAGGAAAGGCCTTTTTAAAAATTTAAATTTTCCCCAAAAAAAAAAAAAAAACCCGGGGGGAAAAAAAAAAATTTTTTAAAAAAAAAAAAAAATTTTTAAAAAAAAAAAGGGAAAATTTTTTTAAAATAATTGGGCCCGGAAAAAAAAAACCCCCAAAGGGGGAAAAAAGGGGGGGAAATTCAAAAGGGGTTTTTTTTGGGGTTAAATTTGGGGGGGGGTTTTTTTTCCAAAAAGTTTCCCAAAAAAAAAATTTTTTTAAATTTCAAAAAGGTTTTTAAAAAAAATTTTTTCCCAAATTTTAAAAAAAACCCCCCCAAAAAAAAAAAAAAAAAAAAAAAAAAACCCCTTTTTTTTTTTTTTTTTAAAATTTTTTTTTTTTTTTTTCCCCCCCCCCCCCCCCCCCCCAAAAAACCCCCCGGGTTTTAAAAGGGGGGAAAAAATTTTTTTGGGGTTAAACCCCGTTTTTTTTAAAAAAAAATTTTTTTTTTTTTTTTTTTAAAAAAAAAAAGGGGTTTTAAATTTTTCCCCGGGGGGAACCCCCCCGGGGGGGGTTTTAAAACCCCCCCCCCCCCCCTTTTTTTGGGGGAAAAAATTTTTTTTCCCCCTTTTTTAAATTTGCCCAAATAAAATTTTTTTTTTTTTTTTTTAAAAAAAAAAATTTTAAAAATTTTTAAAAAAAAATTCCCCCCCGGTTTTTTTTTTTTTTTCTTTAAAGGTTTTTTTTTCCCCCCCCCCCCCCCCCCCCCCCCCCCCCCCCCCCCCCCCCCCCCCCCCCAAAAACCCCCCCCCCCCGGGGGGGGGGGCCCCCCCCGGGTTGGGGAAAAGGGGGGTTTTTTTGGAAAAAGGGGGGGGAAAAAAAAAAAAAGGGCCCCCAAAATTTAAAAAAGGGGGGGGGGAAAGGGGGGGTTTTAAAAAAAAAGGGGGGAAAAAAAAAAAAGGGGTTTAAACCTTTTTTTAAAAAAAAAAAAAAAAAAAAAGGAAAAGGGGCAATTTTTCCCCGGGGGCCCCCCTTTATCCAAAAATTTTTTTTTCCTTTTTTTTTTTTGGGGGGAACCCCCCCTTTTTGGGGGCCCCAAAAGGTTTTTTTTTCCCAAAAAAATTTTTGGGGGTTCCCCCCCGGGGGTTTATCCCCCGGAAGGGGTTTTTTTTTTTTAAAATTTTTTTCCCCCCCAATTAAAAAAAACCAAAAAAGGGGGGAAAAATTTTTTTTGGGGGTTTAAAGGGGGGGGAAAAAAAAATTTAAGGGGGGGGGGTTTTTTTGGGGGGGGTTTTTTTTTTTTTTTGGGGGGGGGAAAAAAAAAAATTTCCAAAAAAAAAGGAAAAAAGGCCCTTTTAAAAAATTTTTTGGGTTTTTTCCCCCTTTTTTTTTCCCCCCCAAAAACCTTTTCCCCAAAAAAAAAAAAAAAATTTTTTTCCCCAAAAAAAAAATTTTTTTTTGGGGGAAAAATTTTTTTTTAAAAAAAAAAATTTTTTTTCCCCCCAAAAATGGGGTTTTTTAAAAAAGGGGGGGGAATAATTTTTTTCCCGGGGGGGGTTTTTTTTTTTAAAAAAAAAAAAAAAAATTTTTTAAAAAAAAACCCCAAAATTTTTTTTTTCCCTTTTTTCCCCCCCCTTTTAAATTTTTTAAAAAAAAAAATTTTTTTTTGTTGGGGGGGCCGGGGGGGGTTTTTTTCCCCCCCCCCCAAATTTTTGGGGGGGGAAAAAAAAAAAAAAAGGAAAAAAAAAGTTTTAAAAAAAAAAAAAAAAATTTTAAAACAAATTTAAAAAATTTTTTTTTTTTCCAAAATTTTTTTTTTTTGGGGGGTTTATGGGGTTTTTTTAAAAAAGGGGGGGAAAAGGGGGGGGGGGGGGGGGGGGGGGGGGGGTTTTTTTGGGGGGGGGGGGGGTTTTTTGGGGTTTTGGGGGGGTGGGGGGGTTTTTGGGGGGGTTTGGGGTTTTTTTGGGGGGTTTTTAAAAAAAAAAGGGGGGTTTTAAAAGATTGGGGGAAAAAATTTTTAAAAAATTTTGGGTTTTTTTTAAAAAAAAGGCCCCAAAACCTTGGAAAAATTTTTTTTTTTTTTAAAAAAATTTTTTTTAAATTTTGAAAAAAAAAAAAAAAACCTTTTTTTTTTAAAAAGGGGGTTTAAAAAATTTTTTTTCCCCCCCTTTTTTTTTTGGGGGGGGGGGGGTTTTTTTTTTTTTTTTGGGTTTTTTTTGGGTTTTTTAAAAACCAATTTAAATTTTTTTTTTTTTTTTTTAAAATTTTTAAATTAAAGGGAAAACCCCTTTTTTTTTTAAAAAAAAAAAAAAAAAAGAAAAAAAAAGGGAAAAAAAATTTTTTTTTTGGGGAAAAAAAAAATTCCCAAACTTAAACCCTTTTTTTTAAAAAGGGGGTTTTTAAAATTTTTTTTTTTCCCCGGGTTTTTTTTTTTTTATTGGAAAAAATTTTTTTTTTTTTTGGGGTTTTTTTTTTTTTTTTTTTTTTTTTGTTTTTTTTAAAAAAAAGGGGGTTTTTTTTTTTGTTTTAAAAAAAAATTTTTTTTTTTTTCCCCCGAAGGAAAATTTAAAAAAAATTTTTTAAAAGGGGGAAAACCCTGTGGAAAAAAGGGGTTTTAATTTGGGGGGTTTTTTTAATTTTTTTTTTTTTGGTTTTAAAAACCAAAAATTTTTTTTTTTTTGAAAAATTTTTTTTTTTCCCCCCCCTGCCCCTTTTTTTTTTTTTTTTTAAAAAAAAAATTGGAAAAAAAAATTTTTTTGCCCCTTTTTTTTTCCCGGGTTTTTTTTAAAAAAAGCCAAAACCCCAAAAAACCCCCCCAAAAAAAATAAACCCCCAAAAACCCCAAAAAAAAAAAATTTAAAAACCCCCCAAAAAAAAAAGGGGGGAAAAAAAAATTTTTTTTTTCCCCCAAAAAATTTTTAAAAAATTTTTTTTTTTTTTAAAAAAAAATTTTTTTTTTAAAAAATTTTTTAAAATAAAAATTTTTTTTCCCCCCCTTTTTTTTTTAAAACTTTTTTTTTTTAAAATTTTTTAAAAAAAAGGGGGGGCCCCCAAAACCCCAAAAAAAACCCCCCCCCCCCCAAAAAAAAAAAAAACCCCCAAAAAACCCCCCCCCAAACCCCCCCAAAAAAAAAAAAAAAATTTTAAAAAAAAACCCCCCAAAAAAAAAAAACCCAAAAAAATCCCCCCAAAAAAAAACCCCCCCCCCCCCGGGGTTTTTTTTTTTTTAAACCCAAAATTCCCCAAAAACCCCCCCCAAAAAAAAACCCCCCAAATTTTTTAAAAAAAAAATTTTTTTTTTTTCCTTTTTTTTTTTTCCCCCCCGGGTTTTTCCCCGGGGGGCCCTTTTTTTGGGTCCTTTTTTCCCCCTTTTTTTTCCCCCAAAAAAAATTTTTGGGGGGGCCCCCCCCCCCAAAAAAGGGAAAAAAAAAAAAACCCCCCCCAAAAAAAAAGGGGGGGAAAGGGGGGAAAAAAAAATTTTTTTTTGGGTTTTTAAAATTTCCCAATTTTTTTTTTAAAAAAAAAAAACCCCCCCCCCCCGGGAAAAAAAAAGGGTTTTTCCCCCCCCTTTTTCCAAAAAAAAATTTTTTTTAAAATTTTTAAAAATTTTTTTTTTTTAAAAAAAAATTTGGGGGGCCCGGAAAAATTTTTTAAAAATTTAAAAAGGGGCCCTTTTAAAAAAAAAATTTTTTTTTCCCCCCGGGGGAAAAAAACCCCGGGCCCAGAAAAAAATTTTTTAATTTTTCCCCCCCTTTCCTTTTTTTTTAAAACCCTTTTTTCCTTTTGG
>CM065732.1:22507484-22527616 GCA_033310375.1 Conus canariensis
GGCAATTTTGAGAGCTGGCAGTCTTTAAATGTAAATCAGTATTTGAAATGCACGTACATGCGCGCGCGCGCGCGCCACAACACACACACAACACACACACACACACACACACACACACACACACACAACACACACAACAAAACATTGTAAAAATGTCACTTGCATTTGTGGCCATAATATTACACTATTCCATGTCATCTTCCTTTGCAGAAATACTCAAAAGTATTTACCTATATGGTTATTAAGTTTGAACCCATCAATCGCGAATTTTTGGGACATTTTTGGGAACGAAGCGAAGGCTATAGAAGTTGTTAGGGCAATTGTTAAGAGTCCAGTTGGACATTTACTTTGATTCTCGAGTTATTTTTTTGATTTATTTTCTTATTATTTCAATGGTTAAAATGTTTTTTTCTTTAAAAATGTTCAGATATGAATCCAGGCTAAAGCAGTTTACCGTTATGCCGGTAGATTAGAATGGGGTTAATGTGATAGTCACTTATTGGTATCTCATTAACTAAATAGACTATGCATGCAAAGATTAGTATACTACACTACCTCCACACTCCATACACTTTTAATGACATTTTTAAAACAACACACACACTTATACCCCCCCCCCCCCCCCCCCTCCCACACACACAACACCGACATACACACACCGGCCCCTTTTACATGTGTTTTTCTGTTTTGTCTTTATTTGTTTGTATGCCTGTTCGTTTGTCTGTTGTTTTTGTCTAAGATCACTGTAAAGTGGATAGACATTAAATTAAAGAACGAACGAACGAACACACACACTCATCAGTTGTCAACTGCCGCAAGTGTATCATCTGGGTTTAGACTTTGGGAGTCCTTTAACTGCTAGCAGAATCTCCCCCTTCGCCCCGCCCCCTCGTCAATGGCATCTTACCCCCGCACCACTCACTGCGGTTTCTACATGCACAGCCATATGGATTCACCCAGTAGCAGCTTCGCCATCAAAAATAGCTTTATATACCTTAGCATAGGTATGAAGGAACGGGAATGAGGTGAAACTACAAGCGTTGGGTGGTGGTAGGATGGCGTGAGGAAGCCGTGAGCAAAGTGTGTGTGGTGTGTGGTTGTGTGTGTGTGTGTGGGGGTGTGGTGGTGTGTGTGTGTGGTGTGGGTGGGTGGGTGGGGGGGGGGGGGGGGGGGGGGAGGGGGAGGGCTCATATCAGTAATCTTGAATAATGAAGTTTCCAAATTCATTTGTTGCACCATTTGCCAGTCTTTGGATCCAACTTTGAAGCCATCTGAGCTACACAAAAAAAGAATGTGTCACTATATTTAGTTGCATTAGTATTCTAGTATTGTGAACATATATCGATTATACAGAATTTTCCTAAATTGCTGCTGAAATTAAACAGGATGAAATAGCAGTTTATTAGCAAATTAGAATTCAACAAGTGCTCGTGCATGCTGGCAAAACAGAACAAACAGACGGGGGAGGGGGGGGGGGGGGGGGGTGGAATGAAACAAAGCCCTGCTCACTGAACTGACCGCCATGATTATTTCAAAGATTTTGACGGCGTTGTGATAAAAAGACAAACCGACAAAGCGGAAGTTACCTTTACCATGTGGCGAGTAAGCCAGAGTTGACGTGCTGTTAGTTTGTTCGGTGAACCTCTCAAGACTTTGAACATCAAATTCGTGAAGATGAGGAAGCTCAAACATCATGAGTCAAAGCTGCTGAAAAAGGTTGACTTCATTAACTGGAAGTCGGAAAATAACCTGTATTTTGTCAAACTGATGAGAAAATTCCGTATTGAAAAGCGGGAGGATCTGACTTTGTAAGTATACTATCCAGAATCAATGAGGTGCTGCCAAATTAGAAATTTGCCGATCAGCGTAGACCGTGTATGCTATTCGCACATATACGCGCGCGCGCGCGCGCGCACGCACTTCCTCTCTCTCTCTCTCTACACCACACACACACACACACACACACACACACACACCACCTCTCTCTCTCTCTCCTCACTCTCTCTCTCTCTCTCTCTCTCTCTCTCTCTCTCTCTCTCTCTCTCGATCTTCTACGTATTTTCTTCAGCCTTCTACGTATTGTCAATTTCATCATGAAATTCATGTCTTACGGAAAATGATTACATGTTGTGCCTTGCCTTCTCTCTCTCTCTCTCTCTCCTCCTCTCTCTCTCTCTCTCTCCTCTCTCTCTCTCTCTCTCTCTCTCTCTCTCTCCTCTGTGGCTGCGTGCGTGCGTGTATGTGTGTGTTCCAAATTATGTACGTACTTTGTCATATTCATTTTACTGTCTGTTTTTATACATGCTAATTTTTGTACGTTGTAGTACATTTCCATATATTCCCCCTGCTCAGCCCACCCCCCACCCTCACTCACTCCTTCTCCTTCATTATTGTTATTTTCATTTTTATTTTTTTGTTTGTTTTTTATTTTTATTTTTCATTTCTCTTCTATTTTCATTTGATGTTCCTTTATGATTGCATGACCGCTTTGTTTGCTTTCTTACATTATTTCATTTGACTGCATGTTGTAGTCCCTACTCAGGGTGAGGAGTGGATGTAAAAAAGCACATCAGTGCTTATCTATTATCCTCGTAAATAAAGAATTTTGTCTTGTCTTGTCTTGTCTTGTCTTGTCTTGTCTTGTCTTGTCTTGTCTTGTCTTGTCTTTCTGTCTTGTCTTGTCTTGTCTCTTGTCTTGTCTCTTCTTCTTCTTCTTCTGTTGCGTGGCCACAATCAACACTCAGATTATTTTGCCACACGCACTCGCACACACGCGCACACATGCACACACACACACACACCACACACACACACACACACACACACACACATGACATATACACACACACGCACAATGCACAGATGCAGTGCAATCATCCTCAGTCATATTATAAAGTGTGTTCACGTTATATTTGAACACAGGTAGTTTAAACTGCACTCGCCATCACAAAATGTGTGTGTCAGTGTGTGTGCAATTTTTTGTGTGTAACTTTCATCAGCCCTTAGATGAAAGAATGTTTAGATGTAGTTTGTAACATTACAATGATGTTTTTTTTTTTTCTGCAGGTATAATAAATACACCAAGAAAATACTGGATCTTGCCAAGAAAATCAAGGAACTGCCAGCAGAAGACCCGTTCAGGACAGTGGCCACTGCACAGCTTCTGGAAAAGCTGTAAGCCGTCACAGTAGCTAGTGATCCAGATGATGATATAAATTCAGATAACAATATTGTAGCTAGAGTCAGTAACATTGTCTTAGCAAGATTCAGGTGGTGTGTTTTGTTTTGTTTATTTTTTTAATACAATAATAGACACAACCTGGTCTCAGTGTGTTCTTGTAGTATGGATGATTGATGATGAATTAATTAATGCTTAAGTGCAGTGTTTCCTTTGATGTATGATGATTTCTATTCCAGAATTTATCCAAGAATTTCACTTTCTTGTGTGTGCAATTCAAAGAAACAAATAGAAATCACCAGATGCGTTGCACTTTTGTCACAAAGAAGTCCACCGAATTTGGCAAATCATGGACTTGATGTAGCGAATTGCATGTATTAACCCATTTCAGCTTCAGTTCTAAAATAATCTCAGCCCTGTTGCATGGGCTGCCATGAAAAGATTACAGAAAAAAACAACGCACAAAGTTAAAATAACATCCAAGAAATTCCACTTCAGTGACAGTGCACACTTGACTTGCATTGAAAACATGGTCCCAAGTGAAATTAATTAAACTCATCAAGGGAATTGGAGTTCATTTGGTAAATCACATTTATCTCGTAAGTTGGCTGGTGTGCGATTATCTTGTTGTGAATACGCTGAATTGTCTCAGTATAAATCATCAGGAATGTGTTGTTACATAGATCTTTGAGCATGCTAGTCTCTGATTCAGGTTCTTTTCATCTACTTCACATTCATTACAGCAAGATGAATTTAACTTATTTAACTGCATGCTAAAGATAGTTAGTTTCATGATAAGTAAACAAACAAACAAAAATTGTTAGACCTCTAACTTAAAAGATTTTGACTTAAGATATTTGAACTTGAAATTGTAAATGTTGAAGATAATGTTAGTGTCAAAAATTCTCCAGTTAACTGACTACAGTTGAAAGTCATATCATTGAATGAAACAACATACACTTCTTTAAAAAAAAGTTCTTCTTTTTTTTTTAGGTACTTTTAAAATGTTTTTATGGTTGCTGAAGGGCATAGCAAGCTTATACTTATGTTTTGATTGGGCTTGAGGTTTGAAGTCTTCAGAATTGTGCTATTCTGTCAAAGTTTTTGAACACTATGGTTATCTTGTTACTGTTTTAACAAATCTGTGTCAGCCATGTTACTGGGTACCGTCAGTTGATCCCAGAAAACAGGTTTTGACATCTTTTTACTTTATAGGTGAATAAGTTTGACATTTTCAAGACTTTTACTTATATTGAGAAACTTGATGAGAACTGATGGGGGTCAGCATATAACAGAGATGGTGGCAAATTACACCCCCCCCCCCCCCCTTTTTTTTTTTCAACTCTTCACATCATGTAATGGAATGAAAAAGGGTCATTTACTTGCAGTTTTAAGATTCGGAAATTATATCTGAACAGGTCAGAAATGAAAAGAAATTGATTAATGTTTGAGGTTTTTAAGATTTAGATTGGACATGTATATATCAAGAATGGACCCAGCACTAATGTGGCTATGCACTCAATCAACTGAGTCTTGGCATTGAGCTTTCTTATCAGATCACTGAGATGTGAATTTGCCATGCAAGACTTGCTGTTCAGTAACAAAATCCATATCTAATGGCCTGGTTTCTCAATTCATGCTGCAATTTGCTGTTTGTATATAATAATTATTATCATTACAGATAAATGGGCTGTTGGTACTTTTTGGACAGGTATGCTATGGGTTTAATTCCAACAAAGAAAAACCTGGAACTTGCTCTGAAGGTTTCTGCAGCTGCTTTCTGCCGGTAAGTTGGAGAAGCGTGGTTTCAATCTTTGTCTGGTGTCTGTCCTCAGCTGCTATTTCTTGATTCATCTGAATAATTTTAGTTTCTTTCATGATTATCTTAATTTTTTTTTTTAGTAATGCAAGGTTGTCAATTTTTCTGATTTAGGCACTGGTGTGATTTCTGTTTTTCATCAGACTTTTTTCTTCTAGGATTTTGGTTCAACAAAAAAATTAAGTAATTTCTTAAAAAAATAATTTGACTACGACAGTGTGAAATATGAGCATTGCATTTGCAATGTCACATGAATATTTTTCTTCTTCATACAACAATAGTTGGTCTACTGGGTGATTTCCCACATGTCATAAGTTGTATCTCTGTTGAGATCCTGACACAGGGAAGACTAAATCATAGATCTCTTTAAAGTTCGGACCATGAAAAATTGTTAATGGAACCTGACATGTAGTGTTTAAAGGATTTCAGATTTGTCGAAATGCCCATGCTATTAGAGCAAAAAATGCTGACATAATGTGCGGTATTTTGACCAGATGAGTCCATCAGGTGCATATACACCTGACCTAAGACCATTATGACAAGTTGCTGTCAGTGTTTCATACAGTGTTCGAAACAGTGGTTGAACTGAAAAACGTTTCCAGTAAAAGTGCATTGCATCCTTCGTTTGCTCGGCAGGTGTAAGTTCTAATAGCTAGTCAGCATTGGGTTTACTCATTAACAGTATTATAGACATGCCTTTGAACAGTGATGCCAGCTGTCCTGGAAGAGCTGTATTTGTTGTGGAAAAATGTGAAAATTGATAGTTGTTCCATATGTTACAGTTGGGGATTGTATGTTATGGGAAGAGGGGAAGGGGACTCCACTTGAAAACAAATGGGAGCACCTTTTTCTACAGGTTTACAAACTTGAAGGCAGACGGGAAGTTGGAACGCATTAGAGTCTATGGTCTAATTTAGACCATGCCCGTCTATGGGTCTATGAGAACATGCCTACATATACATCTGTACAGCGTCACATATGCAAGAATTTAGTGTGTTTGGGAAAATTCTGAAAGAATTCGGTTTGTTTCTGGTTATCACATGATATGTTCCAGATGAAATGATTTTAAGATAGGCATGTCTCCTCCAAAGAGGAAAATACGTTTGATTCAGACTAAAGTGATAGCATAGGCTACAACATCAGTTGGCAAAGGTTGTACACACACACACGTTAACACACATACACACACACTCTAACACACATACACACACACACACTCTGTATAACGCCTACACTACTCATCCCAGCTTCTCCATGCATAACCACATCTAGATTCATTAATCTCAATTTCAGCCTCAGATTCCTATAGGGGGCGGTTAGCAGAAGGTTGCCAGTAGGCTTCCCACAAGAGAGAACTCTGCGCTGCCACTATGTCATTCACTGATTCAGGCGGTGTTCAGAAGATTTCAGTTTAGATTGAATTACCTGTTGTTGTCACTGCAGAACTGCTTGTTTCAGGAGACGTCTGCCTGTAGTGATGGTGAAGAGCCACATGGCGCAGACTGTGAAAGCAGCCGTCACATTTGTGGAACAGGGTCGTATCCTTTTGGAATGTAATTTCATTATCTGTGCAGGTGTTGTTTTTTTTTCATCTTTTTAATCCATATTTCATTTTCTGGTTGTTGGTTTCGGGGGAAGGAGAGGAAGGTAAGGCCAAGGGGAAGGTGGTGGGATGGTAGGGCAGGGTGCGTGGGGAGTAGGAGGGGGAGGTAAGATCTTTGTTGCTCTTACCTGTCTTTTTTTCTTGTTCTTTTATTACATTGCTTTTCTCCTTTTGTTTGTTTTTCTCTTCTTTTTTTTTTCCAACACTCAAGTTTATAATTCTCAGTAATTCTAATTTTCCCCTTTATCACAAAATTCATTGCTTTCATCTTTTGCTTTCTTCTGAAGAAAGAAAAACCATGTTATGAACATCAAAGTCCCATTGTTACGGGTGCCTGGTGTCTAGGAAAGTTACAGAAAATGGAGCCTGATGGTCTCCAGCTGCCGCCATAACTTTCCTTGCAGTGTTGCAGATGCACTTAATCATGTCCGTATCTACTGCTGGGTAGACAGAGAGGGTTGTTAAGCTGTACCCCCCCAAAAAAACAAAAACCATAAGTAGCTCAAACTCTTTGCCATCAGCTCAACAGCCAAACTATCAGTCTGATTGTCTGCAGGCCCCATAATGCATTGTTAGAATCAAAACTGAGCAATCCTGCATCATCCGTTCTGTAGCCCTGAAAAGTCTTAATCAGTAAAGTAACTAAACCATCTGTGGGTGTGATTCTCTGGCACTTTTATGAAGGGAGGCCAGTTTACGCTTTAGTGCCTTCTTCACCATGACTGAAGGTTTCGCCATATTGTGTATGGTTGGACATGCAGGTTCAGTACTATGGTCTTTAACAAAGTGCAGACGTGCGGATTGGCCCTGAAGTATGTAATGACCCAGCCCGTCTTGTCACAAGGTAATAATGTTGTTGACTGTTGAGTTTGTTTTGGAAGTCTGCCTTTATATTCATGTTGGGTTTGTTTTTTTTGTTTTTTTTAAGTGAATTATGTGGGAAAATATATTCATTTGAGTCTTCTCTTGTGTATTAGAAAAGAAAAAAAAAATCATGTATTCCCAGAATGAAAAATTGATTACCTGGTCATTTTTTTTTCAGTGTTTATTTGCCCAAGTCTTTTTTTTTTATTTTTTAAATGATATCTACTATCAAGTCACATCTTTAAAACGTAATTTTTGAATCTCAGACCAAGGCAGAAGTAAGGAGCACATCATAATTATTTTTATCAGTGTTCGTGTATTTGAAAAGCATAAGAAGAAAAAAATAAAATGTATATGTTTGAATGGCTGACATATAATGGAAACAGACGTTCATAGATAATTTGTATTTTTTTTGTGTGTTTTACAGAACGATGGAGGACTTTATGACCTGGACGGACACCTCAGCTATCAAACGGCATGTTATGTCATATAATGAACAGGTGAGTGATGCAGGTTTTGTTGAGTTGGTTACTTATCATGTTGTGTGTTTTCTCTGTCATGTTTGGAAATAAGCTGATTTATTGATTCCTATTTGTAATCCTAATTGTATGTGAGAAGATGAAAAGGAAAGCCTCTGTCAATTACAAGTGCTCTGAGCAGGCATTTTCTTTTGACAGTTATTTTTGTTTTATTTCCTGATTCTGCCATATTTAAAGTAATTCATTTATCCATCAACTTCAGATCATGCATAGTGTGGTCTCAAAACTTAGCGGATGTGGTGTAGCGTATATGGACTAGTCCGCACGCAGTGATGCCTCCTTGATGAAACTGAAACTGAAACTTTTAAGCACCAAGTGAAACCAACTTCTTTTAACCATTCAGATCCCAGAACATGTTAACCTTTACCAGCTGTGTCTGCCAGTAGTGGCTGACAGGATTTCTTTCCCTTGCAGCCGCATCAGCCAAGGCTGGCTGACAGACAGACAGTACATTCTGCCGTGTCAACCACTATCGGTTGACGGGAACATGAAAAATTCCTACACTTTCCTTGAAATGGTCTAAGGGAAATAAGCTCTGTATTTAGTCTTGGGAACGTCCTAGCGAGTTGTAGACCTTATTTTTAGTGCTCTGTCGTGAACTTGGCTGACCCCAGCAGCCTTGAAACAAAGGAACTAGACTGGCACTCGGTTTTCCTGCTAAGTGCGGCTGGAATTTCCTGTGCCAGAAAAATGTCGGTCAGGCGAAGGGGTGCTACCAATTTCTCGCTCAGTGAAGTGCTTAAAATTGTATTACAAAGTTGATCTGACGATGAGGGTAGCGATAGAGATAACGATAATTATGATAGAGAAGAGGAAAGTGAATTATTTGAAGATGCAGCCGAAAATCATGATTTTTTTTACTTGTCAGCCATGTTTTTCAATGGACAGTTGCGTCTACACATTAAAAGTAAATGATTCGAAATTACTAAGTTCGATTAATTGAGTGTTTGTCCTTTCCTTTGACACCTAACACAACACTGTCAGTTGTTGTCTAGCTACCGTAAAAATAAATTAAAAAGTGGCGAAATATGTGCATCGGCAGGGACTGAGCGCCATGCGATAGCGTATGGCAGCAGGGAATCGTGCCGTGCACGCCACCCTCGGCTGGATAGTATTAAGCAATCTTTTTTCCTCTTCTGTTAGGACTGCCAAGATGCATGTAACTTAACACTCTTGGATTGCAGACTAAAAGATTGAGCTTTTAGGAACCATCACAGATGAGGATGGTCAAGATGGTGTAAGTGGACAGTCTATATTCACAGCCTGAAAGTTTTTTCAGTTGTGAACAGCCTCAATTGATCCTGTTTTTGTTGAGCTTATCCAGAAATATCAGATTAGGCTCATGTCTGGACAATCACTGTTCAGCATTATTTTTGTTTTGTTTTGTTTGTTTTTTTGTGAACAAATGGCAATCAAAGGATTGTGAGGTCAAGTTCAGTCTGACACAATGTGACTAGCAAGAATCTCAGCCACACAGAAGATACAGGTGTCTTTTTTTTCAATGAAAAATTACTCCAGATGAAAGGAAATCTTTAAGGAGGCAGGGAATGATAAACAGTAATTAATGAACAAGTAGGATAACTCTTGCTCCAATGATGACATAGATAGACACCCTTAACTCCAAACAAATGCTGCTCATGTAACCGAATTGCCTAGCAAAAATTACAGCACAGAGCACTCAGAACAAACATGGAGACATCCCCTTGCTTGTCACCATGCTTGTTCCGTGTGCTCTGTGTTGTCATTCTGCAACAGCAAATCAACAAAGTTCGCTGAAACTTTTATTACTGAAATATTACTAATCGCTATCATTTGTTTGTTTGTCTGTTTCAGAGGGATGATTTTGATCTCCTGAACTGACCTGTGGCAGATAGAGGAGCATGTGTGTGTGGTGTGTGCATGTGTGTCTGTACATGCAAGCGATTGCGTGTGTGTCTGTACATGCAAGCTTGTGCATGTTTGTACATGTGTGTGTGTGTGTGTGTGTGTTTGTGTGTGTGGTTTTGGTTGTGTTTGCTTTTACATGGCATATTGGAATATATGTGCATAAGGGCTGTGAACATGTGTGTGCTTTGTATGCAAGGTGTGTATATGGAAGGACAACAGAGACTATAGTGTTCATGTGATCAACCTTGCAGACAGTATGTTTTGGGAGAATGAAGGTGATTTGTGTGTGGTGTGGAGGGGAGCTGGATGGGGAAAGATACGGTGGGTAGGGAGTTGGGGAGGAAGGTTATTTTGTATGCCTCAGTCAACTGTCTGGAGTGAGGCAGATTTGTTCCACACAATATCAAAAAGAGAAAAACTAGAAGAGAAATGAAAAGAGAAGGGATACTAAAATTATGGATATTTTACACCGCCTTGCAAAGTGTTTGTGACACTGAAGCTTGGGAGTGGGGGGAGAGGGGGGGGGGGTGCAGTTTAGAATGCTTTACACTGCTCAGTCAACTGCCTCTTGTGAAGCAGATTTATAATGCAAGACCAAAGTTAAGTACAGAAGAAATGTATAGGAGAAAAATAAAACTTTGGGATGTTTTGTGTCTTGCAAATGTTTTTTGGATCAAAAATGATTACGTTTCATATAAAATGAATATAGCAACAATTTTCCGATGAATATGTTTAAAAAAATGAAAACTACGGAAATGAATAAATATGACTGATATGTCAACAAGATTGATTACTTTGAATATTTATGGTTGTCCACCAGTGCACAAATTCAAGAAACAACTGGAAACAATTCTGGATCTTTTCCTGGTTGATGTATGTTACTGTGTCCAAAAGAATTAGCAGCATTGCAAAAACAGTCACCTACATTCAGAGAGAGGGAAAACTATCCTCAAGTATAGAGCAAAAATTAAAAGTGCTATCAGCATCACTATCTATGTTGGAACAATACTAACAACTGAGGAAGAGCAAATTATGCTTTTTTTTAGGCAATATTCTTTGTTAACATACTGATTTAGACTTTGTTATAATTTGTAATTCAGTGTAAGTTTGAATTGAAAATGGTGTATTATCCAGGAAAAAGATATATACACATTCATACACGCAACTTACACACACACACTCTCACTCTCTCATATGAATGCATGCTCACAAGCACGCTTGAATACGCTCAATCACACTCTGTTGCCTAAAAGTCACAAAAGTTTATACCTTCTTAATGGTTTCACACTGACAGAAATGCCATAACGTGTTAATTATGGGCATATTTGTGGACTTTATGACAGAAACTAATACACATGAGGAGCATTTCTTGAATTGAAAAGAAAGAAAAAAAATTTTTTTTTTTAAACTGTAAATAGAAATGATCTCCTATGGTTCTGCCTGAGAGGTGTATTTGTGAGTGTGTACTGAATAAGGAAGCAGAGCAGTATGGCTACAGTGGAAAAATCACAACCAATAGGAACCCACATACACTTTGCTGCGTTTAGAAAGAAGATACAGTTGTTGCCTTTCACTGGCTACTGTGGAAAAATCACAACCAATAGGAACCCACATACACTTTGCTGCGTTTAGAAAGAAGATACAGTTGTTGCCTTTCACTGGCAAGTGAGGGGACGACATATTTGTGGGACAGTTTACAAAAAATTCCATTAAAAAATCACAGAATTGGTCGTGGCAAGTCTTCTGCATTGGTGAGGGAATGTTACCATGTTGGAATTCTGTCGTAGTGTACATACTGTGGATATAGAAATGTGAGAGAATCGCTCAGTGCTTGTTGAAAGGTCTCAAATAAAATGTTTGAACTTGAAGCTTGGTTTTTATTTACCTCAGTGAACATAGTCTGTTAGTACATCTCATTTGTCTTTGTGGAATGATGCCATGGTGTCTTAGAGTATGACTGGTGATGTTTTAGCTATTTCACTGACAGAACAAGGAATTCCTGTGTCCCAAGTTTCATATCTCTGATTTGTACTGCCTGGTCAGCGTGCCATGGGCTGAAGTTTTTTTTTCTGCATACGCAGGCTGATACTCCTGCGGGGAGTGGCGTTTTGTGTGTATGACCATTTTTATCCTGCCATTAAGGCAGTCATACTCCAACTTTGGGGAAGGTGCATGCTGTGTGTAACGTGTCATCCATACCAACGGCCAGACTGGCCTCTTCTGAAAGTTGGTGATGGGATTTTACGTCTGTGCAAGATTTTATGCGTGCATTCACACATGGAACCTCAGTTTATAGTCTTATTCGAAGGACTGTATGGGGAATGGAGTCAGAACCAATGTTAACTCAGAAGGAAAAATCCCCCTGTACCAAAATGGCCCAACCGAGATTCAAACCTGCAACCTCAGGATCACCAAGATTATGAGTCTGGCGCTCTACCACTGAGTTATTCCGCCGCCCCCCCCCCCCCCCCCTCCCCGAGCTGATGTTATAAGTGATGATTGGTGTCCTTCAGACTTCCTCACATGTGCACTTGCTTTCACGCACACAGACACATTTCACATCATGTCCACGGGCACCTTCTCAGCACAACAATATACAATTTATTCAATATTTATTCCAGCATTATCCAAAGACACCAGCTCGGCATATCAATATTTATTCCAGCATTATCCACGGACACCAGCTCAGCATATCAACATTTATTTCAACATGCCATCTATGGGTATCGGCTCGACATATCAGTATTTATATCAGTGCATCATCCACAGGCATCGGCTCAGCACATCAACATTTATTCCGACGTAACACAGTGATTCTGTACAACCATCTGGTTCTCTCTCGTCCTCTCTCTCTCTCTCTCTCTCTCTCTCTCTCTCTCGTCTGTATGTGTGTGTGTGAAAAACAGAGAGAGTATTTTCTCAGAATTGAGAAATCACTTGGTTTCAGCAAATACAAACTTGGCAGAATAAAATACTGTTCAGTCCATGACTTTCCTAGCCTTCCCCGATGTGCAGTGAAAATATAACTGAACGGCAATGGACGGAAGTCTGGGACCATTCATTATTTTCAGCAATATTTCCCCACAAAATTAACATTTTATAGAAATTTTTATCCCTTACACTTACTGCCATGTATGCTGATAAAAAGGTCAATACATTCTCTCAAGATTAGACTGTTTATTCAGTTCTACAAGGAAGGGGTGCAGATCGTAAGAAAACGAATTCTTAATCAACCTCTTCAAGACTTTAATCATGCAGCAAACAAGTTACTGAATATTCATGTGGTTATTAAATCACCTTGGTCAAGACTTGTTCCTTGATCTTGCAGCAAATCTTTCATACATATAGAAACAACAGTTATGTGTTCTGGATGTTGCACAATGAAACTAATACATGGGTTCAGCTGGGTGTGTTGAAGTTTTTTGGTACTCAAAGAATATTTTGGAACCACACTGTAAACCACCAGTTATGCTGTTTGCTTGTTAACTAACTGTAAGACAGTTGCAAGTTGCCATGCATCTCTCATCTTGTGTTTCATTTGTTTATGGCAAGGTTGTGAGACGGATGCACTGGTATAGAAAGAGAAACTTTGAAATACACACACTCTGTCATGCTGGAGAGCAATGTGTGTGTGCTGGTCACAGCTTGACAAGCAATCAGAATAACCAGAACATTAAGGTCTTGAAAAGAAAACGATCATTCTTTTTCTTTACTTTTCTCCATCATTGCAGCGAAAGTCACACATGTGTTACCATGTTTTTGTGTATACAGTCATGAGTTCTTTATTATTAGCAATACACATCAGATAACTCTATACAGTTCGTGTTTTTTTTTTTTCACTCTTCCCATCTATATCTATTTACGCTTCCTGTTTTTCCATCTTCTCTTTCTCGCTGAAATTCTCTCTCTTTGTCTGCAACCTTCTCTCTTTGTCTATTTCCTCTCTCTATCCCTGAATCTGTCATTCTTTTCACTCCTCTCTCTCCGTCTGATTTTAACGTGGTGACAGCCCTGATGTGGCCCCTTGCGGTCGGCTGGGCTATAAGCAACATTATCTTATCTCTCTCCGTCTGTTTCTCTTTCTCTCGCTCTCTCGCTCTCCCCCTTTCTGTGTGTGTATGTGTGTGTGTGTGTGAGTGATTGTGTGCGTGTGCGCATGTATGTGTGCATGGGCACACGCGCGTGTTTGTGTGTGTGTGGATACATGCGTGGATGTGTCTATGCGTCTGTGAAAAGATATGTACTTCCAGTGGTGGTGGTGTGTGTGAGTGTGTATGCGTGTGTGTGTGTGTCCATTCAGGGAAATTTGAAATAACCCGAAACTTCACCAGAACGACAGTACAGCCTGTGATGATAACTGAGCAAGAGAAAGTCCATTGTCATGAAGTAGATGCCGTTGTGTTGGATGCTACAGGCAATAGCATTGTTCCCGGCCGCTAGTTTACTGTGTCATCATTATCATCATGACCGTTAGGTCGATCAGTTGTTCTCGTGCTGAAAGAAACACGCATCCGCGATACGGATATCACCACCAGCACAAATATGTCGTTTTGTTCGCTGGTGACGGTAGACCATGCAGCAATTGAACCATTTTGACGGTTCTTCTTCACATGTGCAATAGGCTCGCGCCCATTTGCGTGCGCGGGTGCGCGCGCGCGCGCCCGCCCGCACGCACGCACGCACGCACGCGCGCGCGCGCACACAACACACACACACACACACACACACACACACACACACACACACACACGCACCTCTTCATCCATGCAGTCATACAGTCACTTTCTCCCTCCCACGTCTAATGTCACTCTCAGTGAAAAGACGTTAAACTGAAGGAGGAGAAGAAGAGAAGAAAACAACAACAACAAGCACGCACGCACGCGCGCGCGCACACCACACCACGCACCACACACACACACACACACACACACACACACACACACACACACACACACACAGAGGCCGGCGAGCATGCGCAAACGAACACACGCACGCAAACGACACTCCAACACACACAGAAACACACACAGAAACACACACACACACACACACACATGCACACGCGCGTGCGCGCGAACACATACACACATCCACGCACGCACGCACGCACGTGTGTTGTGTGTGTGTGTGTGTGTGCGCGCACGTGCGCGCGCGTGTGTGTTTATGTGTGCGTGCATTGTGTGTCCATATGCGCGCGCGCGCGCGCGCGCGCGTGTGTGTGTGTGTGTGTGTGTGTGGTTTCTGTGAGAGTATCAGTGTGTTTGAACTGGGAGAAAACGTTTACATGAGTTGTTGATTTTCTCTGATTTTTTTTTTTTTCTGTGGTGAGAGAGAGAGAGCAGAGAGAGCGAGAGAGAGAGCTATAGAGTGAGAGAGAGAGAGTGAAAGAGAGAGCATCGCGGTGTGTCTATGTGCGTGTGTGTGTGTGTGTGTGTATGTGTGTGCGTGCATGCATGCGTGCGTGTGTGCGTGCGCGCATGCGTGCTTGTGTGTGTGAGTGTAAATGTGTACGCGCGTGCGCTTGCGCCCGCGCATTTGTGCGCATCAGTGCGTGCGTGTGAAGGAGGAAGAGGGCAGGGGTCGGTTCGACACACTACAAATGATATATATACTGACAACGGCACGCATGCATGAGTAACACACACACACACACACACACACACACACACACACACACACACACACACACAGAGGCACACACACACACACACACACACACACACACACACACATACGCGCGCACGCATACGCATGCACACACACACATACACACACACAGAGGCATACACATGCACAAACATGCTCATACATTCGGAAACACGCTTATACACATATGTACATGAAGATACACACGGGCACATAGGCTACAAAACCATGCACAGAAACATACACTTGCGTTGCACATGCGCGCTCAGATACACACACTTCTATGCAGATACACACACTTCTATGCAAACGCATGAGACATGAAAACACACAAAGAAAACCTTATTTCACACAAAACACACACACACACACGCACACACGCTAGCAGACACAGAGGCAATCTTGGAGACAGGTTCAGTGAACTGGTCATGTGTGCGCTTTGAATCTGGGCGCATGAGACGCACGTGAAACAGGCCTAAGCGCTTGTGGGTGTTTGTCGTGTCACGCGGTTTCCCGTCGTCCAATCAGCGTTTGCTTCTATGAACTCACGACAAAATCACTGGACTGGACTGCGCCATTTTACAAAGCAAGCAGGCGAGGACTGGAACGGTGAGTGAGTAAGCGATTCTTTTATTAAGCTTTTTGAGGTAGACAATACATATCCACCTGTTCATTTGTTTTTTTGTCTAAACCTAAATTTTAGCCAACCAAGCCCCTTTTTTTAAAATCACTTTCAAATAACTGTTCGCATAAAGAGAACTTCTTCCCACTCGTGAAGTAAAAAAAAAAAGGTGAAGTTGTTGAAAAATTCTGACTCGCCTGTTGCCCAGACATTTTAGTTTGTTTCTAATCAGGGGGATATCCTTTCGCACACCCCTCCTTTCCTACACAACCAGACATTTCAGCGTGTTTCTAAACAGAGGATATCCTATTGTACACCCCTCCTCCTACACTACCAGACATTTCAGCGTGTTTCTAAACGGGGATATCCTTTTGTACACCCCTCCTTCTCGTACACAAGGGCTTATATTTACTACAAGTATTTGAGGCTGTTCGTTTAAACCTAATGCCACTAAACATGCTTTTTGTCCTGTAAAAGTTTTCTAGCGTCGTTAGACGGAAAGCAGCGTTGGTGCGAGAGAGGGAGGGCGGGGGGGGGGGGGGGGGGGGGGGGGGGGGGGTACGAAAGATATGTCTCTGATCAAATTCAGTCTGATTTTGGAAGAAAAGATAAACGTGACAAAGAAATATTCGGAGGCGAGTTAGTGTCGACAGTAAGGGGCCACTGCACTTCATGTCTGTGGGAGGAAAGAAGACAAGGGTGACCCGTAAGAAAGGTGCGAACGTGGCCTCTAGGACTCCTAGAAAACTGGGTCAAATGCTTAAGACTTGCTCGTTTGAGTCTAATCTCTTGTCAGCTCAGGCTGGTAGAATTTTCCTCGCCTCCCCCCCCCCCCCCCCCCCTTTTTTTTTTTTTTTTCCTTTCCCACACACACTTCCCCTCCATATAGCGGTAAGAATTTTAACATTTTAGGAATAAACATTGAGGAGTAGTGGTCTGTTTTTGTGGTGTATATTCACAAACATGAATAAACCATTTCATGTTACAATCCTAATTATCCTGCGAACCAGGACAAGGTAAGGTGTGGTGGTGGTGGTATCCTTATCGGCGCTAGCCCATTCCTTTCAATTCACCTGTGCTCGTCCCCACATCCTTCCTCCACCCCCAACCCTCACCTTACCTTTTTTTTTAACGTTTTATATTGATTTAAATCTGTGGTAAATTCAACCTCCCCCCACGCTCTCAACTCCCCGGTCCCCATAGCCAACCCTTCCAAACACACTAATTCTGCCCCACAACCCCCTGCCCCCTCCGCACCTTCTTAGCTTAATCGTGCGAGATAGGAGAGAGATGAAACTCTTCACAGTTGTAAATCTAATCGGTGGGAGTGTCGGGCTGATATTTCCATTCTCCGCCTTCAAATTTAAACATAGATGTCAGAAACCTCAATACCGAAACTGCAGTACCAAAGAATTCAGGACAAGCCGGACTACAGATATTCCAGCTACTCCACAAGGACCATTGGAGACTGGAATAAACTCCCTTCGGAAGTTGCCATGTCCCCCACGCTTGACCCCTTCACTAGGAGGGTGTCAAGCCTTGCCTAACTCACCAACATCACTCCCCCCTCCCCCACCCCTTACCCTCCCCATGGGGAGGGGGGAGTCGGCCTTGTTGCCGAAACTAACAGAATGATACCGCAAATGCCCCCCCCCCCCCCCCCCCCCACCTTCTCCAAGGTATGAATTTTGATCTGAGAGGTTGGCATCCGCTATGCCACCGTCTCGTTTTGTCATCATCCTACTAGATCAACTCGCAATGTTGCCGCCCCATGGTGTAGTCGCCCCGCTATCGAGCCTCGGTCTGTCTGTCTCTCTGTCTCTCTCTCGCACACACACACACACACACACACACACACGCGCGCGCGCCGCATACGTACACACACTCTCACTCGCCAAATAACAAACCCGCAATGTTACCGTCCCGTTCTGTCAGTCCGCTCTGTCGCCCCCTCCCTCTCTCTGCGTCTCTCTCTCTCCTCTCTCTCTCTCTCTCTCTCTCTCACACACACACACACACATACACACACACACACATGCACAGAGAGAGGCGGTTTCTCTCTTACCCCTCGTCTTGTTTACCCATACCGAATCAGATTGGTATTCCCGCATGTCACTTGTCACAAAGCCGAAATCCACACTTCTCATTACTGTCCTATGTCCGGACAGGAGCCGTTTAAGAATAGCTTCGACATCGTTCTTTTGCGCTTTTTATCATTTTGGATTTGTGATCAGGGCCGTATAGCTTTGATTTATAGTCATATTTTTTTCACAATCTCGATTCGTTTTCTCTCTCTCTCTCTCTCTCTCTCCTCTCTCTCTCTCTCTCTCTCTCTCTCTCTCTAATTTCCCTTTGCATAGATTGAGCAACGGTGTATTTTACCTTCGAATAAAATCACTCTTGAAAAAAAGTACAGTGAAAAAGACATTTTACGTGCAATTTGCGTTAACTGGTGGTCCTCGAGCAATATTGTACCTCTGACGATTTAGATGTACGGTCCCAAGTAACTAGCAGTGCGGTCGCATCATTCTCTGCACATGAGAAACAAAGAAATGTAAGAACGCACCGATTTATCATTGCATCATTCTCTGCACATGAGAAACAAAGAAATGTAAGAACGCACCGATTTATCATTGCATCATTCTCTGCACATGAGAAACAAAGAAATGTAAGAACGCACCGATTTATCATTGCTTCATTCTCTGCACATGAGAAACAAAGAAATGTAAACGCACCGATTTATCATTGCATCATTCTCTGCACATGAGAAACAAAGAAATGTAAGAACGCACCGATTTATCATCGGCGATTTCCAGTCAGGTGTGACGTGTTGGTGTACCTCGGACTAAATCCATTTTATGTACACAGACATGCTATTCAGGTCCCCCCCCCCCCCCCCCTCCCCCCGTTTTGGCTCTTCACGTTTTCGAACCCTGTTCATAATTTTGTTATATTTCCGATTTCAAAGCATCGTTTGCCGCCGTGTGTAAATGATGCACTACCGTTAATTCCTCATTATGTGGGTTTCCACATTTTCCTCTCTGTCTCCTCTTTCTCTTTCTGTGTCTTTGTCATTTTCACTTTTTGATGTCTCATCGTCCGTACCTTTCGGTGGTATTCCCACGCTGCTCATTCCAGCAATCTCTTACACTGATACGTTGTCTGGTCCTGTTGCAGTGCCTGCACTGGCAGTCTACACTTCCATTCTGTGGTGTTCAGCAAGGATGGCAAACGTGCATCCAGTTTCAAGGGCCTGAACGAAGCGGCGCACTCAAACGCTGCTCCACTTGGACAGGTGAAGACTTCTATCATTCTGAAACAGACGTTAGGTCCGAGTCCGACAAAACATGTGAAATTTTGACAAATGTATACCTCAGCAGATGATGCAGAATAATGCATAAAACAGTATTGCCCGGATAGGAATTGTTTTGTGCTTTGTTGATGTCTGATGTTTGTAACGTGTGAAGAAAACAAATATTCAAGGGTCCGTTTTGTATTGTCTGTCAAATGTATGTTACTTAACGTTTTGTTAAGTGCGTTTATTTTTACCTCACCTTGCCTTAAACAACTAAAATATTACTTAATTGTGAAGATCAGATGTAAAACTATGGTTTACGTCAACAGGACCAAAGAACTCCTGCATCGATGGCCGCGGAAAACGGAGACCAGGACGAGCGAACTCATGGAATGCAGCTAAGTAGTCTTCTATCTTCTTATGCTCATTCTTCATTTTTCGTTCCTTTTTTCCTAGTGTAGTCTGTTCTTTCACAGTCGAGTGGGCTGATATGGGTCTATATTGTTCTTGAATACTGTTTAGTACCTGGTACTGGTGTGTTCCTTCAGATTACATTTCGTCATTATTTTGCGCCTATCGTCGACTAGAAATTAAGCTCTAAGCGTTTTACATTTCCCCGCCCGCATTTTTCAAAAGGGGTTCCAACCTGGGTAGGCTGAAGAGCCGCCGTTCAAAGTGG